>OZ038506.1:58287496-58322496 GCA_964036315.1 Acanthosepion esculentum
TATATATATATATATATATTATATAAAAAAACATATATATATTGTTAAAAGTAATATATTTCTTATTGATATCTTATTTTTTATGAATAAATCAAAGATAAAATCGGTGATAACATCTTTAAAAAATAATGTTGCTGACTTTGGGAAATTATGTATGAAAGTGAAAAAACTGTTGACCTTTTCATTTTCTTAGACATATTCTGCACAATATGAAAAAAAAACTGACAAAAAGACCTTGAAAAATACAGTAAATGAATAACATTGTATGGTATTGCATTATTTGGAGGAAACTGAACGCTCTTAAAATTTGTAAAAATAAAATGAGTAGTAATTTAAAATAAAAATTGAAGACACTTAGCATGAGTTACAACAAAAATGAAATTATGAGAAAAAGAAGTATTTATTGATTTGAAAAATAAAAAAATAAAATAGGGATACAGAGAGAGTGAAAAGAGAGAGTAAGATAAGAGAAAAAGAGAGAGTGAGAGGTAGGAGAAAATATAGAGCGTGAATGAGAGGGATGAGAAAAGAAAGAGAGTGGCAAAAGAAAAGAGAGATGAGGATGAGAGAACAGTGTGTAAAAGAAAGGAAAGAGAATAGAGGGGGAAGGAAGAGTAAAGAGAGAAAGATGGGGACAAGAAAGCATGTGAGAAAGTGGAAGGAGAATAGAGAGGGAAGGAAGAGTAAAGAGAGAGATGCATATGAGAAAGCATGTGAGAAAGAGGAAGGAGAAGAGAGAGGCGGTAGGAAGGGAAGAGTGAGAGAGAAAGAGAAAGAAAAATGTGTGAGAGAAAAAGGGATAAGAAAAGAGAGAGTGAGAAGGCAAAGGATGAGAAAAGAATATGAAAGGGAAACAGAGAGAGAGAGAGAGAGAGAGAGAGAGAGAGGTGCCCTAAATTAAAATCAAACAACAAGATTGCTACTGGTGTGAGCTGAGGAATCTGGTGTCAGTGGTCTGTGGATTGAATCAGATTTGAAGGAGATCCGGTTATGGCAAAGGTTGGTTCATTAGGATGACGTGAAAGCTGAGGTGGTTGGGTGGAGTTAGTCACTGAAATGAGTGGAGTGTGAATCACACACTGATAAGAATCTCAGGAGGCAGAGGTCGGAAATGTGATTAAAAAATGAAAATGTTATGTCACACTCACAAGAGACTCATTTGAAAGAAGTTTAAATAAATCCCAGCTTTCCTATTGAATATTAATAAAGTATCACTTTCTCCTATTTCATTCTTTTTCTAATTTTCCCTCATTCTTTTCTTTCTTTTTTAAGTATTTTCTTTTTTTAAAATCTTTTTTTCCATTTCAGATCTTTTCTTCTTTTTTTTTTTTGGTTCCTTATTTCTCCTTTCATTCTATTTCTTTCCTTTTCATTTTCTTCTTTTTCTTGTTTTTATTTTTTTTAATTTCGTTTTTCGCTTTCTTCTTTGGTTCCTTATTTCACCTTTCATTCTATTTTCTTTCCTTTTCTTTTTTCTTTCTCTTGTTTTTATTTTTTTAAATTTCGTTTTTAATCATCCCTCCCCAAGCAAGGTGATAAAGTCACTAAGATGCAAGGGGTTACTGAATGTAAAGAAAATGTTACTAAGCAGAAAGCACAATAAAAATAATAGGACTCAATAAGAGAAGAGATGACGATTAATGTTGCATTTAAATTTTTGAAGACCCTAGTTGACAGGAAAGCCAGAAACTGAAAGAGAGTTTCACAGAGAAGAAGTATAAGAGAAGAAACTATTAGAATAGAACTTACGGTTATATTTAGGAATTTCATCAGTAAAATGAGGAGACCTATCTGCCAATCTAGTACTATGCTTAAATTTAGAAATTTAAGCATAGTACTAAATTTTTCTTTTTTAACTTCAGGTTTGTATAGAAAGAATTCATACCTGCCTTTTCACAATTCAGATGTAACTTAGCAGAAAATTGTGTTTAAGTTTAAAGAAAATGTAGAATAGGCATGATCTTGTCTTCTAGAAATAAGAAGCAGTAATATTCATAGTAAACATTGTTGTCATTTCATATTACTACAAATTGGAACTGGGAAAATTTGCTAATTTTTTTTAGAACAGCTGGCATAAAGATATTTATAGAAAACATGCAGAAAAGTTACTTTGCAGTGGTGGGAAAGAGATTGAAGATGAGATGCCAGATTGGGACTGATATAATTTCAGATTCTTTTTTTCCCTTCTTTTTAATTTCTTTCTGATTTTATTTTCTTCCTTTAATTATTGTTGCCTAAGTATACCTTCTGTATTTACGTGTGTGTGTATATATATATATATATATATATATATATATATATATATATATAATATATATATATAATAATAATTTTTCGTTGGGCGATTCCATTCGAAATACGTATGGGTCGTCGATTGCGGATCATCTAATAAATAATCCTACTTGCGCGTTGGATTTTAGTGTGACCTGGTTTTCCGTTTTGGCCAGGGCACACTCAGTATTCCATCTCAGGGTGTTGGAGACTTTGTACATCAGGTCCAGGCGACCGTCTCTTTGCAAACAAAGGGACTGTTTGCTTGGGCTTGCTGTGCTGGGTCTCTAGCATCTTGTGAGGTATTACTGTAATTATATACACTTGTATTTATCTTTCTCTTCCCTGCCCTTCATTCATGTCACCCATAACAAATATTATTCTCATAATTTCTATTCCCCGTTAAACAGTTCTGATGAGAGGGGACGAAACCGGTTAACTGGTGTTTTATTTTAAATCTAACATGGCCGTTAATAAAAAATTGTTTTTTTATGCCTTGATACGATTCTGTACCGTCGCAAATATATTTATATATATATATATTGTTCATAAATAATATCAAAATCTGCTACTCAGAGTTTCAAGCAATAACAATTATCATGTGGATATAACATGAATATTTGTGAATATAATAGCTCCTTGTCATGGTTGAGCACATTTACAAACTAAAATAAGCAACATGTAAATTTGGAATAATATTATTATGATATGCTGTATTTAGGCTTTGGCATTGACTCCTCAGTTTATTTTAGATTATTTTAAACTTTAGCTTTTATGCTTGCTATTTGTGTGTGTGTGTGTGTGTGTGTGTGTGTGTGTGTGTGTGTGTGTGTGTGTGTGTGTCTATATATATATATATATATATATATATATATATATATATATATATATATATATATATATATATATGTATGTTGGACTCCCACATTGTATTTGACGTATGAGGGTCAAGCAGCTCAGTTCCTAGGAACCGACAGCCCAGAAACCAGCATATATGATTTGATTATAGCAGTGAAGGCTTTGTGCAGAACCAACTACACTTTTTGAAGGGCCAAATACAGAGACCTGGTGCACTATGTGCCACAAGGCCCCCAAATGACCTTTCACAGGTTTTGAATTCAGAGTTGTCATTCTCCTAGACCAGTTGCCATCCAGGGATATAGAACCCAGTCTGTCCTGCTAATTACCCATAGCTGGAGGGAGAAGAAGAGGATTAATACCTTTCTCAAGGTATTAGCATGTAAGTGAATGTAATGGTTTCGACTGTAATTTGAACTCGGATCTCCGATTCCTCAATCTGAGCCGCTATCCACTACTCTACTGTGCCTCTCTCTCTCTCTCTGTCTGTCTGTCTGTCTGTCTCTCGCTATATATATATATATATATATATATATATATATACACACACACATATATATATGTATATATATTTCTAAGAAGAGGTATTGTAACTATTTATACTATTCACATCCTCATCCTTATTGCCATATTCATGATGATTCTGCCATTGTATGCACCGGCCTTCTATAGGTGATAAACATTGGAATTTCAAACCAAACCCTTTCTTTAGTCTTCAGGGGTATATTGTTCTAATTCCAATTTACTCCCTGAGAATTAACAACAAAAATAATAAATATTATTTATTTATTATATTGGTTATTGAAATGGTTGGTAAAATATCGTCTAATTGCCAATTGATTTGAACTTTTCTAAAATAGTAAATAATAAGGATTTCCTTATCATTAGTTCACATATTTAATAATTTAGTAAATGTTTATAAACTTATGAATACAAAATGTTTTCATATTTATTTCTTCATAAATTGGTAAATGATAAATATTGCATTGCATTTGTTCTAATTATATTAGTTTTAAAATGTTGAAAATATAAAATTATTCTTGTAAATAAACAATCTGATAAATAAATAATGATTAATATTTTTGTTGTAAATTCTCAAGAACAAATAAAAATGTATAAATTCACTGTCATCATATGTTTAGATTTTATTACAATTCTAATCATCACTTTTTAAAATGATAAACTTTGTTGAGAATTGAAGGTAGTTAAAATAATAGTGTTGTCAATGGAAAGACTGTCCTTTTGACACTCTGTTTTTGGAGTTCTTTTGGGCACAAAGGTCTAAGTTTTCCAAATATTTATTCATTCCATTTTAACATATATCATCTTATACAGTGTATTATATTTTACAAGTTTTGCTTTTTTTTCTGAGAAGGTCATATCCAAATATTCCATTTTATATCCTTTTATCTTGTTCTGCTTATAATATCACTTTAAATAGGCATACTTTTTTGAAAATATTTCACATCAGAAAATGTAAATTGATATTATTAGATACGATAAGTGATGGCCACATATTGAGATTCACTCTTTACTGTATTATTGTGATGTGATCATTTATTGATTTTTTAAGAATATCGTCCTTAAATAACCTTTCCTGAATATTTATCTCTCATAATAGAATATGAAAATAAAAGGCAGTGCTATTCATTATAAACTGGATGAAAAAAAACAATGAAAGAATATTTTGTAGGAGTAGATCATATTTAAAAAATAATAATGGCTTCCCTCTGTTTTTTTTTTTAAATATTGTTTTTTGACTCTATGAATTTAAGTGTACTACTAGATTAGCAACTAGGTCTTACTATTTTAGTGTTGAACTAGCAAGATGCAACTGTATGTTCTATTTTAGTAGTTTCTTTTATCAGACTTTTTGAACATAGATCCCTCTTCTGATTTCTTGCATCACTGCCACCTATAATCTTCAAAATTTTAAATGCAATGCCAATAACCATCTTTGGTCTTTCTGATATCTGTTCTTTTATTGTCCTATCTCCTCACTAAAGTCTTCTCATTGTCTTTCACTCCTAGTAACCCCTTGCATCTTACTAGCATTATCACATTGCTTGGGACAAAATGATTAAAAAAAAGGTTGATTTTTATTCAGTAAGCTGCTTAATTTTGGTATGACCAAAGCCCAATTATAATCTATTGTAAAACATTATTTGTAGCTGGAATGTTTACCAATAGTCTTTTTTTTTGTTTAAATCACCTCACCCCAAGCAAGACAATGAAGCCACTTGAATGCAAGAAGTTACTGAGTGTTAGAGAATACGAGAAAATGAAAACATTATTAAGGCATGAAAACAATAAAACAACATGAATTAAGAAGACAGAACATAATGATTGACATTGCATTTAAATTTTTGAACATCTAAGTTGGCTGGAAAGCAAGAGGCCAGAAGAGAGTTCTACAAGTGAGAAGTGTGAGAGAAGAAACTGCTAGCAAAGAACTTACGGTTAAATCTAGCCATTTAAACTGTAAAGAAATGAGACTTTTCTGCCAGTCTGGCACTGCTCTTAAATTTGTAAAGTTTAGGTACTAAAGAGGTAAGTTCATCTAAACAATTACCATGAAAATATTTACAGAAAATGCACAGGGAATCTATGTTATGGCAGTGGGAAAATACCTGAAGCTGAGATGCCAGGTCAGGACCAATAATATTGCAGATTCTTCTTTGGATTTTATCAAGAAACTTTAGAAAAATATCAGATGCACCAGTTATAAAAATGAGTTAATTAAATCTGAAGAGAAGATTATTAAAATGTTTGGAGTATTCTGCACCAATTTTGTGAAACAAATCTGAAAGTACAGCCATTTCTTACTTCAATTTCTTGGACTTGCCACCTGCTATAAAATTTTATAAAATTTATAAAATGTAATTTAAAACATTTATTTAAAATTCTAATTTTAATTAAAAAAATTTATTTATAATTTAAAAATTTATAAACATCTACACCTTTGTGCAAATTAATTGAAACAATCACTTTAGTTTCCTTCCTTTCACCATACGGTCAGTTTTAGACCCACTGGAGTGATAGAATATAAGTGATTTCTATTTTTTCCTCAGATTAAGTCATTTGCAGTGGTGTGCAGTAATCTGAATCTATTTTTGGGGTGTATGAATTATGTATGTACCAATTTATGAAGAAATAAATATGAAAACAATTTGTATTTATTAATTTTGTTTGGCCCTGGAAAACATTGTGTCATCCACCCAGACACTATTGTCTTGACTATTGATTAGTTGTCCTATGGCCATTGACTATGATGGATGTTACTCCAAGGAAGTATGCAAAAAATGTAATGCTGCATGCACACAATGGCAAGCCTTACCAGTGAGCAAATCAAAGTACTATTGACTTGCTTGAAAACTCTTCTGATGTAAATCCAATTGAGAATCTGTGATCAATCTGCAAGGAAAGACTTTGTGGAATGGACATATGAAGTACTAACATGTGCACTAGGTCATGTTTCATTGGGAAAATGTGAAAAAATGTAAATAATAATGGAATTATTTGTTTTGTTTCTATTAATTTGCACAAGAGTGTATATAATAAATGGGAATGTCAATGTGTCACTGTGTCATATTTTTTCAACTTTACTCCAAGAGGCCGTAGCTCAACATATCATACCATTTTGGAATCAAGTTGACTCCATGAGCAAATTAAAAACATTCTGGGCCTAATCCAGACCTGCAACCCTGAAATTTTGAATTCACAAGTTTTGATTACTGCGATTGTTTTCGGTGAATTTTTGCAACAAATTTTTTTGTACAAACGATTTTTATAACATGGAAATAAATTTGGGAATAATTGAAATTAATTGCGAAATCCAGCGAAAGCCACCCATGAAATAAAACTAATTGTACGGAATGTAATGAACTACGTACATCAAATTGTCTTTAAATTAAGTGGAAGCAGAAGAATTATTGTGGAACTTTTAAAAGGTAAGCTTAAATATTAATGCAATACTTAAATGCAACGATCAATTTTGAGTTCTTCTGTAGTTTATTGTTGCCTATTGCATCTACTCCACCCTACCTATTGTGATAAAGGCCCAATCTGCAGCCCTCTGCAGGGGCTAGCTTAAATAGGGTGGCTTTTAAGCTAGTTTAGAAATAAATTAGAAATATTACAAATAGTACAAAAGTGACATGAAAGCAATCTGATGGAGGTTGGCACAAACCGATTACATCTTTAATATGCCTGAGATAGCGGTCAGATAAAACTCAACAACCAACTTGTTTAGTGACCAGGTGATTGGAACAGAACCCAATTGTTTAGTGATGAATAACTGTATATCCTAGTTAGAAAATAACAGTGTGTACTTTGACTCCGTGGAATCAGGCAAGCAATAACTGACCAATACTAAATATAATAAGAACTAAATGAGATATCTCTAGACATCAGCAGTGGAATGAGAACAGTTTACCCCAGTAGATTAAAATAAATGGTTTAGTCCCAAATTCCGATAATTCCCAAAGTTACCTGGTTTGATATATACACACCTTATGAAGGCCGGAGGACACAACAGGTGAAATGTTGTGATGACAACATCAAAGATGAGGACAATAGTAAGATGTAAATAGTATAAATAATGATAACTTCTCATCCCTGAAATCTAGACAGAAGGTGACCAGATGATAGTAACAACAAAGATGAGGACAATAGTCCAGATGTAAATAGTGTAGATAATGATAACTTCTCATCCCTGAAATCTAGACAGAAGGTGACCAGATGATAGTAACAACAAAGATGAGGACAATAGTCCAGATGTAAATAGTGTAGATAATGATAACTTCTCATCCCTGAAATCCAGACAGAAGGTGACCAGATGATAGTAACAACAAAGATAAGGACAATAGTCCAGATGTAAATAGTGTAGATAATGATAACTTCTCATCCCTGAAATCTAGACAGAAGGTGACCAGATGATAGTAACAACAAAGATAAGGACAATAGTCCAGATGTAAATAGTGTAGATAATGATAACTTCTCATCCCTGAAATCTAGACAGAAGGTGACCAGATGATAGTAACAACAAAGATAAGGACAATAGTCCAGATGTAAATAGTGAAAATAATGATAACTTCTCATCCCAGAAATTCATACAGAAAATAAGAGGAGTTGACTTTTTCCCCAGTAAGAAGTTTCCTTTTTGAATGGTCAAACCAGAAGTTCAATCTATTGGAAGAAATTATTTGTAGCTGGGTGTACTTAATAATAGGTTTTGGTAGTCAAAAGAGTTCATGGAATCTGGAAGGGAAAATTTTATTAAATCACTTCACTCCAAGTATAGCAATAATGCCACTATGATGCAAGAGGTTACTGAGTGTAAAAGAATATGAGAAAAAAGAAAACATTATTAAGGGGAGAGAACAATAAAAGAAAAGGAATTAAGAAGACAGAAGGTAATGATTGACATTGTATTTGAATGTTTGAGGATCAAAGTTGACTGGATGGTAACAAGCTGGAAGAGTTCCACAGGTGAGAAGTGTGATAGAAGAAACTGTTAGCAAGAACTTCTTGTTACATCTAGCAATTTCAACTGTAAAATGATGAGACTTTGTTGTGAATCTAGTACTTTACTTTTTGTTTTATTCATTTCAACCCAAGCAAATCAATAAAGCCAATAGGATACAAGGGGGTTACTGAGTGTAAGAGAATTTGAGAAAATCTACTATTAAGGAGAAAGGACAATAAAAGAACAAGAATAAAGAAGATAGAAGATAACAATTGATGTTGCATTTAAATTTAAAAGACCAAATTGACTGGGAAGCAAGAACATGGAAGAGAGCCCCACAAGAGAGAAGAAACTGTTATCATAAAACTTTTGGTTACATCTAGCCATTTCAACTGTGAATTGATGAGACCTTGCTGCCAATCTAGTACTGCACTTAAATTCATAAAGTCTATGTACCAAGGAGGAAAATTTACCATGACAGTATTTATAGAAAAGGCTCAGGGAAGCTACATCACAGTGGTGGGAAAGTGACTGAAGCCAAGATGCCAGGTCAGGACCAATAATATTAAATATTCTTCTTTGTTATTTGGAACATTCTACACAAGTTAAAGGCATTATTTTGCTTTTGTTTTTAGTATCTACACTACTTTTATGAAGATCAATAGACACCTACCATGTTTTGATATTTATAAACATGGATTGGGTTGTCTATTTTTGGTCTATTATACGCATTATCTGGCAGAAAATCATGAGCTCCTGTAAGCTGTATTTTCCATTTGGTTAATGTATTGTACAAGAATTGTATTGTGGCATTAGATTTATAGGATTATTAGATTGATAGATTAAACAATGTTCTTGCTTTGTATATGTTGGAATGTGAAAAAAATCCATGGGAAATTAAATTTGGTTGGCCTCAGACAGTTCTTGGGGAGCTAGGCATTGTTTCTATTCATTGTCTTTTAACTTTTGAAAAAGATGAGGGCTGTGTGTTATACATTAATAAAAGTGTTCTAAAATCTGGTCCAGATGACATTTTTTAAACAGCCAGATATTGTAATGCAGGGGGTTCAATTTAAAAAAAAATGATTGGTGTAGCTAGTGTGTAATAAATTTGAATAGCAGACTGGCAGTGTTCTTCTTCTTCTTCTTCCACTGACATGCTAGAGAAAGCTTACAACTCGGATTTCAAAGTTTATTGAAGAGAGGTAGATGTTCAGGTGGTGCAATGGATGGTGGCTAGATTGAGTTTGTTACATTTCTTTATGCACAAACAACTTTGGGAAAGGTATGAATCCATTTTCTCCCTCCAGCTATGGGTTAAATAGTAGAACTTCTATATAAAGAAATCATTATTATATAAAATAATTCAATATTCACTTGCAAATAAGAATTATTCTTACAGAACAAAATAGGTTCTGGCTTTAAATAAACCCACAAACAGGTTGATAAGCCATAAAAAACAAATCAATCAACTAACATTGAAGAGAGGGTTATATTATTTTTTTTTCTTTTCAATTTATCTGACCTTTCCCACTGGCAATGCAGAAACTAAATCTGATGCCACTTATTACAGAAATTAAAGAAGACCAAACCAAAATTTAAACTGCAATATTACAGACTTCTGAATGACCCAGGTTGCAAGGAGATGTATGTAGAGTTAGAAACAAATATAACTTGAAAAAATAAAAAAATTGAAGTGGAACATGTTAAGAGAGGCTCTAGTGATATTGGCATATGACACTGTCTGAAAGAAAACCTGTTCTGGGTATGATGATAAACTACATCTGGCAGCAAGTCCTCTGATTGGGAGATTGGATGTTTTAAGGAGCAAGGAACCACCTCTTAACTGCAGTTGCTCCAGATTCACCCTGAACTGGGGTGGCAGCACCTGTTATGGTCCCAGCTATTGGAAAATAGTGACCCCCCCCCAAAGATCAAAACACTAGGAAAGTATAAAAATACATTTTTATAATAAAATTACCAGCAATACATTTTTATAGTAACATTACCAACAATACATTTTATGGTAAAATTGAAGATGTTGTCACAAAAAACAATTTGCTATGATTAATGTCATTTATTGTAAGGAAAAACAAATTTTCACTCCTCGTTTGATTTTGTAAGATTATTTGGTGAAAAAACTGTAGCTAAGTAATTATAGTTTAATTATGAAATAATGTCATTCTCTTGAATTTAATTATATAGTTTGAATTTACTGTAAAAGCATTGTGTAATAATGGATGCTACCTGCCTTATCTATAATTATAATGGATGATGAAAAAACAGGGAATTATGGGTAGAAAAGTTGCTATATGAGTAAATGAGAAATCAGCTGGTGGTGAGGTTTGATCGAGTATCAAGCAACTTGGCCACATGAATGGACAGATGGATGAAGGAACAAATGAAAGACAGTGAAAGAGGACGAATAAAGGAATGCAAGAAGCATTTGAGAAAGAAAGAAAAAACAAATAATTTTTCCCCCTAAAACTACCTTTTCACATTTAGATTTTGGCATTAAATAATCCATATGGGTTGATATGCTAATAAACAACAATCAAACAGAAGAAAACAAGACAAAGGAAAAATGTGTGGATAACGGATTACATTCTCAAGATGATGAAAAAGTGACAACAAACAATATCAAGAAAATGCAGGCAAAAGAAACAAATGCAGGCAAAAGAGGAATGACTCAATGCAAAGTGTGTGGAAATAGAATGAATTAGCATCATAATTAAGTCAAATATGCATAAAAGTGTAAAAGAATTAACAGGACAAAAGGTGAATTCATCATCCAGTTGTATATAGTCAAAGGAGGGAACACTGATAATAGAAAAAGAAAAATTGCCCCAAAGATGGAGTGAATATATTAGAGAACTATTTAATGATTAGAGAGTAACCTACAATACACAAAAATATGGAAGAACCAGAAATATTAAAGTCTGGAATTGTAATAGAAATGCTCTCAAAAAATGTCAGGCTTTGACAAAATCACAGAAATACACACCGAAAGCACCAGAGAAGTCAGATGAATCAGAGGGTTTACTTAGAAGTTAACTTCCTAGCCACCATCTACAGATTTGTAAACAGGTGTTTAACCCAGCTATGCTTAGGATATGCATAAGTGCGACAACTGGATGACAGGAAAATATATAAGCCCCCACTCAAGAGTGTATAGGATACAGTGTCTGTCACATCTTCACAAGAAGAAGAATCCATGGACAGAGAAAGCCCACAAAGCCACACATCTTCATGCCAATATTAATTGACAAAGTCTGTAGGTGAATAAACAATAATTTTATGTATGAGAAATTTAGACTTGTGTTTTATTAGTCTTTACAATGATAAAATTAAATGTGTACTCCTACAGTTAAGCAACATTGAGCCTGGTCAGTACTTAGATGGGTAACCACTTGGGAATATCAGGTGCTGTAAGCTTGGATATATGGGTGGTGTAATGGATAATGGCTCGGAATTGTTCATCAGAGAGTCGAATTCCAATTCTCATTGGGTTCATTATATTCACTTATGCGCAAATACCCTTGGGAAAGGTATGAGTCCACGTCTTCCTGCCCAGCTGTAGGTTAATTAAGATTGGTATCACTAAACCATTATTATCTAAAAAAAAAATTCTTACATTCTAAAAATATTTTCTGACTATAAATAACCTACAAAGGGTTGATAATCTGTTAAGGAATCAATCAACTAATTAGGTACATTGCGTTTCACTGGAGTAAACAGTGATGTGTACTTTATAAGATCAACCCAGAATGTTGAATATATAACATTAGAGATAAAATTCTCAAAAAGGAGAAATGGTAACGGTGAGAATAACCGTTTCCATACAGGAAACATTTGGCATTCATTGACTGAACAGTTAATGTTACTGTTGGTTTAAATTTATAATTTTTTTCTTTCTTAAAACAATTTCTCAGGAAATTAGGCTTCTTATGTCAACTAATTGTTATAGCTCTTTCTAGTATTTATGGGAGTTTCCTTACAATTCTTTTTGTTTTGTCATTGTGAAAAATGAATATCTTGATTATATCATTTTTTTCCCCTTTTAGTAACATGTGCTATACATTTTTGTTCTTGCTACTGTTGGAAGTCATGTAGCTATGTGCTAAAGGTCTTTGTGCTACAGCATCGACCTCGTGAGTCTGATGAAAGAAGGTCTTCAAAATTTATTGGATTTATATTTTGAAGCCATTTCTAATCATAATGGACAGTTTTATGTAAAAACTGGCAAAATTTCTTTCGATGTTGTTCTATCAATGACTAAACACTAAAGTTTCCTACTTTATACTTGAATTGAAAAAAAAAATTAATATTCCTGAAAGAAATAAAATATTAAAATGAAAAAAATTGAAGTTAAATCTTTTTCAACAAGTTTATTTAAATTTATTTCCTATTTTGATTGTTCAAAATTGCCTAAAATGAAAATTAAAAGCAAATGGAAAATTTTAATCTGAAATTTTAGAGTGTGTCAAACAAAAACTTGACACTTTCTCCTAGCATTTACTGTAATTTGATAAGTAACTATAAATAATTTTATGACATTTATAATCTGAAACATTGAAATGAGTAATAATATAAGCATGAGAATAAGGATTTATATGGATTTGATTGTATGTAATTTATTAGGTTGGTGCAAAAATAATGTCGTTTTCTCACATGAATTTGAACGTCAAAAAACAACATTATTTTTGCACCAACCTAATACATATTGCTTTTTAATATCCATGGTATTTAGCCTGAATTCATCATAAAAGTTCAAAATGTGGAATTAATTAATACTAACCACTTATAAGAAATTTAGTATAGGAGATAAAGAAATCAAATATAGAATAAGCTGCACTTGGGATAGTTTCACCCAACCCTGCAAGTTGCTACAAAACCAAAACATTGACCTAAAAACTTTAGTTATGTCCTTAAATGCCAACTCACATATGGATGTCATGCATGATGTCAAAATCCATCAGAAATATCTAAACTATGAGTATACATATATAAATTATTTTTAATTGGTATCACCCCATGCAAGGCAGTAAAACCACTAAAACAGGATGTGGAAGAATTAGGAACAGGGACATTAATAATGACTGGGGACAAAAAAGAGTAATCAGGGAGACACTAGATAGCGATTGACATTGCATTTAAAGTTTTGAATATTAAAGTTGGCTGGAAAGCATGGAGTCAGAAGAGAGTTCCACAAGCAAGAAATGTGAGAAAAGAAACTGTTAGCATAGAATGGTTACATCTATCCATCTCAGCTGTAAATTGATGAGATCTCTCGGTGACAATCTAGTACGTGGCTTAAAGTCATAAAGTTTCCGTACCATAGCAAAGAATTCATCTGAATATAGAAAAAGCACAGGGAAGCAACCTTAAGACGGTGGGAAAGTGACTGAAGCTGAGCCGCTAGATCAGGACCGATAATATTGCTGATTCTTCTTTGGATTTATCAAAGTGCTCAAGGTAAATAGTAGGAACACTGGACAATATGTGGAAGCAAGTAGTGATTTTCCAAGCATAGCTCAGATGTGGGACAAGGCTGAAAGTATGCAGCACCCAGTGAGGATCAAACTCACTACTCAGTTGTAATTGTTCTAGTGAGACAAGTTTGCTAACTATTACACCATGTTGAGGTGCCCCCATCAAGGAATGGTAGACATAGATATGCATGATAGATTCTGAGGAGAAAAATTGTCTTGCAAAACACAATAAACCAATTTTCTTAGCAATTGACCTAGCAATGAAATCTATATAGTCTTTCCAGTTCATGTCAGCTGATAATGTTAGCCCGAGAAGTTTCAATGAGTCTCTCTCCTGGAGGTTAGCATCAGCCATGCTGATTGAAAGCAGAGAAGGATTTCTCAGATAATTAATGGAGAGAAGTTTAGTTTTCCCAAAAATGATTAAATGATTAGAAATGGCTTCAAGTGAATGAGGTCTGCGGATCTGAGGGAGAACTGCACTTCATCTGATCTTGCTGACTGGTGACACAGAATCACAAATAAAGAACTTTACCAAATAACCAAGAGTGCATCGCTTGAAGGCATCTTAAAACAGCAATAACTAAAATGGATAGGACATTTATCTTGAAGAGAAAATAACAATATAATCAAGATTTTGTTTTTCCCCACTACCTTAAAAAAAGGTTTGGAAGGAAACAGCTAGTGGACTTGAGAAACCTATTTTCCTGATAAAAACGTTTTAAAAGAAAGATTATGTTAACTGTTTGGACAATGAATGTTGTATGTTTCACTTTAAAAATGTAATGGATTTTCTATTTATTAAACTGAAAAATTTTCTCACTAAAAATAACATTTAAAGTGATAAAATCTTTCAGATTAATGAATAGGAAATCCACTACTTCTTTAGAAAATTGCTTTGTTTCCTGTATGCAAACAGCTAATCATACCATCACCATTACTCTCAAGGCTTCTTTGTTTACAGTGATAGTAAGAAGAAGAAGAAGTTGTTGTTGTTGTTGTTTTTGCTGCTGCTGTTGTTGTTGTTGTTGTTGTTGTTCTTCTTCTTCTTCTTCTTCTTCTTCTTCTTCTTCTTCTTCTTCTTCTTCTTCTTTTTCTTCTTCTTTATGTGACGTATCTCTTCATTTATTTAAAGTGTGTTGATCCTACCTGAGTGTTCTAAAAATGTAGTTTTGTGCCAAAGTTAATCAAGTCTAACAAGTTCGTATTATGGTTGATTTTCCATTCTTTCCTCACAGACGCAACATTGCAAGCCACTCTATTGCTATTTTCATGACAAATATTCACCCGAGTTCCATTCTTTAGTTCCACCAATGGGAATGATTTTTACTGCAAGAACACTGTATGCTACCTTCACAGACTCAAATCACACTCATTTTCTCCATATTCCAAATTTAAGGGGGATGTTCCAACCCCAGAACTGCTTCTTTGTGGAACCGACACCAATGTGGATACTTCTTTGAACACTACAGCCTTAATCTCTTCAAGTGAAGGGCCAATCATTATCTATCCTTTTTGTCCTCAAAAACTTCACTTCTTACCACCTCTTCATATATTTATATCACACAGCTCATTCAGTAACACTCTGCTTGTAATGGCTCTCATGCCTTATATTGAGAGAACTTTAGTAAAAAAAAAAAAATCCCCAAAACAAAACAAAAATACTTAAAATTCTGTTATAGGATTATGGAAGTTGACTAGTTTTGTAGGGGTTTAATATACTCACAATCCCAGCTGAGCACTGCAAAAATATTGCCTTGTGCTAAAGTTGTTTATGTTTAATGGATACTTAAAGTTCTGCTATGTAGAGAGAGGAAAAAAGAATGAAATGTGTGTAATTGTAATCAAGATAGATCTCAAATGCTATTTTTATTTCTAAAGTCCCAGACAATGCTTAAAGATAAAGTTTTTACTGTATATACCTCATTGTTGCCAGATATTGTAAAACAAATTATTCTGCATTAATGATGCTTAAGAGTCAACTAGATAAACCTAATGGAAAAACCAAAGAAACATTTTTCCATTCGAGATAACTCATAATGAAATATAATTCAATATTCTAAAGTATTAATATCTTTATGGAGATGCTATTATTGAAATATTAATAAATAAAAACAACTGTTTTCTTAATACATATGAAAGCGGAGTGAACCAAAAGAAAATTACTTAAAAAAATCAAAAATCTCAACAGTTAAAAACATAAAAGCTAAATCTCTTAGTTTTAAGAAGAAGTAATTGTAGTAGTTGTTGTTGTTGTTGTTGCTTTTGTTTTTGTTGTTGTTCTTTCTGGACATTGGCAAATTCCATTCAAATCCATTACATTCACTTACATGCTAATACCTTTGGGAAAGGCATGAACCCTCTTCTTCTCCCCCCTTCTATGGGTAAATGAAACATTTCTCACCACATTTTTCTGTCCATTTTAGCTCATAGTAAATATATGCTTTTTTATTATCTCTCCTAAACCTATTCTGCCATCCATTTACAGAAGCTCGTTCTTTTTCTTCTTCCATAAACGATAATCATTCACTATGTAGGTGATCATCAGTCAGTTATGTGTCATGCATGATACACACTTAAGCGATCATGTATCGAAAGATACATGACTGACGAGGCAGATTTTTTCCCACAGTAGGTTGCCATTTCTTTCTGTGGTAGACCAGTTGCCATCCATGGCTATAGAACCTGGTCTGTCCTGCTATTTACCCATAGAAGGGGGGAGAAGAAGAGGATTCATACCTTTCCCAAAGGTATTAGCATGTAAGTGAATGTAATGGATTTGAATGGAATTTGAACTCGGCTCTTTGATTCCTCAATCTGAGTCACTATCCATTACTCCACTGTTCTTCCATAGTTCCCCATAATTTCCTGACTTTTGTAGCCCTTTGTAAATTTTGTATTATTGTTATCTATCCTAACCTTATTCTGCCATCCATTTACACAAACTCATACTTTTTTCTTCTTCTATGTGCCATGTCCCTTCAAGACGTTGGTGATTATGGTTATCCACAATTTCCTGTCCTTTTTAGCTCTTCATAAAATTGTCTTTTTGTTATCTCTACTAAATCCTGTTTTGACATTCATTTACACTAGCTCATTCAGTTTTGTTTTTGTTTTTGATATGTCCCTTCAGGATCTAGGTGATCATGGCTCTCCACGATTTCCTGTCCTTTGAGCACTCAATAAATATTTTTTGCTAATTTTTTTCATTTTGCTATCTCTTCTAAACCTGTTTTGCCATCAATTTACCCCAAGCTTATTAGGTAGGTTATGTACTGTTTTTCTTTGTCCCCTTGCTTTGAATTTGTCCTTTGAGTGTCAAATTTTCTGAGCCCTTTTTCCTCATTATGAAACCCTAGAAATTTCAACTATCTCTTACTGATTCTAAGTATAAGTGTCATTTTTGTTTCTATTCTCAGTCCCTCTTCTTCTACGTGCTATATCCATTAAGGAGATGGGTGATCGTGGCTCTCCATGATTTCCTATCCTTTGTAGCTCTAAGTAATGCTTGTCTTTTTGCTCTCTCTCTCTCCTGATCCCTATTATGCCAACCATTTACTCAAGCTCATTAGCTGATTTTCTCTGTCCTGCCTTCAAAATGTCTTATGAGTGTCAAATTTTCCAAGCCCTTTTATCTCATTATTCACCTTAAACATTTCAACATTTTGAGATATATATATATATAAAGTAATTGCTCGGAAAAGGTTGATAAGCCGTCAAAAACAAAGAAATCAATCAGATTCTAGTGAGGTATAAATAACAATTTTGCGAATTTTGATATATTTATTCCCCAAATTAGAATATATTTTTTCAGAGCCAACATATGAGATTAGTTTTTCATGTAATAACAATAACAGTTTTGTTTTTAAATAATGAGTATATTTTAGAAAGTAAAAGGATTAGATGTGGGATAAAAGGTTTTATATATTTAATCTAAGCCTGTTCATAACTATTTGTTAGGAAAGATTAATGACAGAGTGTCTGATTTCCTTTATATGAGGTATTTCCTCCTTTATTATGCTAAAGTGATGTTTACATTGATGTAAAGTAAGGGGATGCTGATATTTTAAACTTTTAAATTTACATTTTTTTTAATATGTGTTTCCGTATATAGTCTAGTCAATTCAATTTAATTTATTTTCGTTCATATTTTTTTATCACTTTTGTTATTAAGTATCCCACATTGGGATAATAGAAGATCTGTCAACAATGTGAAATGTTGGAAGAACTTGGATACAAATTTACTGGGGATGATCTAGTAATTAAAGCACTTTCTATATATTTTCATCTCAGTAAATTGCTTTTTCTTTAATCAAAGTAACATTTTTTAAATTGAAATTAAGGTCATACTCATTACACACACACACACACACACACACACACACATATATATATATATATATACATATATACATATGTATACACACACATGCATGTATGTATATATGCATACAAAGCATTCTATCTAGCTATATATTTATATATGCACTCCCCCCGACATATATATATATATATATATATATATATATATATATATATATATACATATATTATATCTTTATCTTTTAACTGAAAGTGGCTTAGATAGCTTTTTAACTCTTTGGACAAAAAAAATGGAATGGATTCTTTAAGCATCTTGATATATATTTTGAATATAATTTTGGCATTTGAGATAGACATTTATAATTTTTTTTTGTGCCTGAAATCGAATCATAGCTTTTTTTCTTCTTGAAGAGATATGCAAAGGTATTTATGTTTGGAGGTAAAAAAAAAAAAAAAAAAAAATTTTTTGATCTTAGATTCAAAATGGCTGTGTACATAAACTCCATCTTTTTTTAAATATGAAGTTTTTTCTGCTTGAACGAAATATATATTTTTCATGTCAATCAAACTGATATAAACATTTTATATATATATATATATATATATAGACACACAGATACACACATATATTTATGTATGTATATGTGTACATCTGGTGTGTGTACATAAGTAGGTGTAGACCAACCAAATATAGCTGATCATTGATTAGGGTTATATATATATATATATATATATATATATATATATATATATATATATATATATATATAGATATATGTATGTATTTATGTATATATATATATATATATATATATATATACACACACACATACACACATATATATATATGTGTGTATGTATATGCATGTATGTATATATCTTCATCTGGTGTGTGTTCATCTGTAAGTGTAGACCAACCAAATATATTTGATCAGGGTTTACATACACATTATATATATATATATATATGTGTGTGTGTGTATGTATGTATGTATGTATACATCTGTAGGAGTAGCTCAACTAAATATATCCTTGATCAGGGTTATCTGACTGCTGTGTTCAGTCAACCTGCTTCCTCTCTGAGCTCTGTGTCATGTTGTTCCTTGGTGAATTTGATCCTTCAGTTCTTTGTTGATCTTAGGTGTGACTCATGAGTGATAACAGGATTGTATTTTGATTTATTTCAAAGTGACTCTTGTATCAGTTCAATCATTCACAGTGCAATGAAAAGTTGCTTGTCATAAAAGCATAATGTCAGTTCTTTCCAGTTCAAGAAATATTCACCTTGTTAGTTACTACACAAAGGCAGGCTTTTGTTAACTTCATAGATAATGTTATCAGCCAGTTATTGTTATCAAAATCTCTTCATCCTGAAGACATTGTTTAAAATTAATTTAAAATGGGCTACTTCTTAGAATCAAAGTTATGGCTATTTTTACAGTGTAAAGTTGTTTATAACAATGCATTTAAATACTTGACTTAACTAGCTCATCTGTCAGGATGTCCCATAGCATTGACAAGTTAATTCCTGATGTTGTTTATGTGTGTCATCATAGGTGTTTCAGGTGAGCACATATTAAGAAACACAAGGTACTACTCTATGCATTCTGGCAGCTTCTACCTGTCTCAAAATAATTAAGTCTCATCCAATGTCCAACATGAAGGATCTTTTCCAAGATACCATTGCAGTTTAGTGCCAAATCTGGTCTGTTTGATTCTGTGATTGACCATGCCCATCATTTCACATATCCTGTTGTAATAATCACAAATTCAAAATATATTCAAAATACACTTGGGAAAGGTATGAATTCACCTCTTCTCCCCCCAGCTATGGGTTAATTAGTAAAACTTGTATCGCTAAACTATTTTTATCTCCCCCACCAAATAAAATTCTTATAATAAAATAATACTTTTGGCTTTAAATCACCTGCAAAGGGTTGATAAGTGGTAAAAAATGAATGAATGAATCAAAGTGTCTTTCAAGTGGTTGCCAACATTGTCATTTTCTAAACATTTCTCAGTTCTTGGGAAAGATCCTCATAATTCTCTCTGTTGTAACCTAGGGAAGGTTACTGAATAGAATAATCATATGAATGTTGGTAATGAATGATAATACTTAGGGCAAGAACAACACATATAAGATTTGCTAGCGGCATGTAGAAGAAGTACTCAACTGCTATAAGTGAGTCAAGTGAATTCCACAATGAATCTCTAACTGCAGACCAACATACAGTATTTACTACTGTATTTATGTGAATGGGGACATACCCATTATTGGCCATAGGTAAGCTACAACAGATCCTGAGACCTTTTTACCAGTTATCAAAATTTCTCAATGATATCATTACTCCATATCTACCTACCAATTATAGCAACACATCAACTCATGAATTTCTTCAAATTATTAAAATTGCACAGCCAAAATGCAAGTATAATAGCGTTGTCCACGTGTAAAAAAAAGACTAAAAATAATGGAAGCACAAATAATAAAAAAAAGAAAAAGCCAACACTCAATAAGATCGACTATGAACAAGGCCACAATGTGCTGACCATGTTTGAAAAAGGCTAAAACATTCCCTTTAATCTAGAATCAAATAAAAAAATCTATACATTCAGCTAAAAATAACAAAAAACATCCTTGATAATGGCTAATAGAATAGCTGGAAGTGCTCAGATATATAGAACATTTGTACAATTTTTACAAACTTTATGTCCAGAAAAGAAGATACTTATGTGGACACAAGAAAAATTAAATAAAAAGCTTAATTGTAGTACCTTGTCAGACATCCTTAATGAAACATGTATAAAAGAGGGATTGCTGCCCAAATACGCAATTATATATACAGTGGAACCTCGGTTCACTAATTTAATTAATTCCTGAGGGCTGTTTGTAGCCCGAAATGTTTGTAAACCAAAATTATTTTTCCAATAGGAATCAATATAGAGAAAAAAGTCACAGTACAATAAAATTGGAAAAGAAAAGCACAGCACAACACACGAATGTATACAACATGGCGGTCGACTAAGAAATGATTCCATTCAGGTTAACTTGGTTTGGCTATGTTGTTCGAGAACCAAAATTTTGTTTGATAACTGATGCATTTTCATCTCGGATTTTCTGTTCAAAAACTGATTTGTTCAACATGTGAGACATTCGACAACTGAGGTTCCTCTGTGTATATATATATATATATATATACATATATATATATACATATGTATTTCGAAAAATATGACAAATGGGAAAAGTTTATTTGTGATGTGTTTCATCCGTTAGGATTTCATTGAACTGGGCTTTGTTGATGTTGCCACATCTACACATGCACACGAAATGAGAGACACAGGTAGTTTCAGAAACTACCTGTGTCACTCATTTCGTGTGCATGTGTAGACATAAAATTATACAAAATTATATATCATATATATATCAATTACTGTTGTTATGCAGAATATCTCTGCAGTGTTCATACAATCTTTTTTTGAGGTTTCTGGATGTTTCACTGATGTACATTAATGGGCATTTTGTGCAGTCTATTTTGTATATTCCTGCTTCTCTTCTGTTGTTGCTGTTTTGTTTGATGCTAACTATATCTCCTATTGTTGTATTGTTGTTGTTTGTTCAACCATGTCATAAAATTTATCAACACTAAATGCCTATTCATGTGCATTGGCAAAGCATCCAGAAACCTCAAAAACTGATTATATCAATTGCTACAAGAATTTATACATATCAAATACTTGAATATATATATATATATATATAACTTCTCTGGAAAATGGATAAAATTTTGTATCATAGTGTGATGAAATACCCACAGAAAAAGGCTTTAGTCTTCAAGTACATTCATGCTGACATGGTTGCTACATTAGTGTAGGATCCATCCAGCTGGTTTCCTTGAACATTTCCTCGTCCAGAATGAGGGTTGCATTCATCACTGGGCCAGAGACAAAGAGACAATCTATGCAGTGGAAACATTACTCCTCACCTGTTCCAAAGAAAGCCAAGATCATTTCATCTGCAGGGAAGGTGATGGCATCATTTTTTTGTGATGCAAAAAGTATTGTGTTTATTGGCTATCTTCAAAAGGGCCACACCAGCAATGGAGTGTACTATTCTAACTTGCTGAGGTAGTTATGAAAGGCTATCAAGACCAAATGCCCAGGAAAACTGACAAAAGGGGTCTCATTTCATCAGGACAATGCTTCAGCAGAAAAAGTCCTTGGTTTGAATGGCTGCTGTACATAACTGTGGCTTTGAACTGGTTGATCACCTTCCCTATTATCCTGATTTGACCCCATCTATCATCCATTCCTCAACATGAAAAGACACTTGGTTGAGGACCAGTATCACAGTGATGATGATGTCATATCTGCTGTTGATAACTTTTTTGACTGACAAGATGAAAGCTTCTTCACCAATGGGATCCAAGCACTGCAACACTGATGGGAGAAGTGTGTGGACCACAAGAAAAATAAACCTCATTTGGTCACATTCCATGAGAGTATCTTGGTCAACCTTTGAACTTTTCAGCCAACCCTGATATTATGTACTTCAAAAATTTATAGTCGTAAAGTACTTGAACTATATGGCTTATATCTATCTATCTATCTATATATATATGACAAGATGAAAGCTTCTTCACCAATGGGATCCAAGCACTGCAACACTGATGGGAGAAGTGTGTGGACCACAAGAAAAATAAACCTCATTTGGTCACATTCCATGAGAGTATCTTGGTCAACCTTTGAACTTTTCAGCCAACCCTGATATTATGTACTTCAAACATTTATAGTCATAAAGTACTTGAACTATATGGCTTATATCTATCTATCTATCTATCTATCTATCTATCTATATATATATATATATATATATATATATATATATAATCAAGTACTTCAAGAATCATTTTTTTTTCTTTGATTGATTGCTTTCTGTTACCTTTTATTACTTTCCCTCTTGTTCTGGAACAAAAAAAAGGTAACAAAATTGTCTACCACTAAATACTGATTGTCTATTGTTGGCAATATGCCATTTGGTTTTATTGCCAGTGAACAATATAAATAGTTTGTCTATCCTAACAAAATCATTAATTCATCTTTTCATAGTAAAGTAATTTCTTACTCAATATATTAGATTCAATGTATATATATATATATATATAAAGTCTCATATCTTTATGTTTGTCGTATTGAAATTATTTTTTTAAATGGACAAATAACTTGCAGTTCATTTATTTTAAACAGATACTTGAAAAGTCAGTGTTATTCATTATTATAGATAACAATAAATAGTAATGGTAATAGTAGACATTCCTTATAAGGAAACATTCAGTATAGATTGACTAATGCTACTCAAGTTACACTTTTTCAATTTCTGATCATCAGGCAGCGATCATAGTGTAATAACTGTTTTCCTCATCTCTAATGGAAATGACAATATTAGTGTTTCCTTATAAGGGAATTGATTGGCCAAGCAGTCAATGATACTTGAATTACACTTCCTCACTGCTTTGCCCTTGCTGTGTAGTATCTGTTTACCCAAATTCTTATGTAAATGGTAATAATAACTGTTTCCTTATAAGGAAACATTTGATATTGATTAACTGAGTAGCAAATGCTACTCAAGTTACACTTCTTCACATCCTGATAATTAGGCTGGGATCAAAGTGTAGTATCTGATTTCCTCATCTCTAATGGTAATGGTAATATTAGCCGTTTCGTTAAATTTTCAGAATTCATTGACCAAGAAGCCATTATGACTTTTGCCTGTAATTTATAAAGTCTTTCACCTGAAAGAATTTTTCAGAAATATAGATTTCTCAAGTCCAGTAGCTGTTGTTGCATTTTTTTTGTAGTGCGTGGGGGTGAGGTGGGGTTTTTGTTTCATTCCTAACCTTTTATTTGAAGTTGTGTTGAATGTCAACATCTTGATTATGTCATTATTTTCTCTTTGAGTTATATGTGATATCCATTTTAGCTGTTGCAAGTCCTCAAGTGGTGAAGTTTCAATTATCTGGTACAGTTCTTTGTTTATGATTCTGTAGTGCCAGCCCATGAGGTTTGAATAAGTGTGGCCTTTGTCAAGATCCACAGGCTTCAAAGCCATTGATCTGACAGTTTAGATATTTTTGAATGGATCTGGTACCATGCATGACATCCATATGACAATCTTGATCTGACATGGATATTTAAGAACATGACTAGTGTTTTCAAGTTAATGTTTTGGTTTTGTAGAAATTTGTGGTGTTTGGTAAAACTAGCCCCATTGCAGCTTATTCTATGTCCTATTTCCTTTTCTCCTATATATTAAATTTGTAGAGTCAGTTTTAATGTAAGCACCATACATTAAAACCGACTCTACAGTGCTTGGATATTAACTAAAACCCTAGAGTCTAAGCTTGATGGAATCTACACTCGGATGCTGAGAGCTATACTTAACATCTGGAGACAACGTCCAAGTAAATGACAGTTCTATGGACCCATCTCTGATATTTCGACAATCAGAATGTGTTTTGCAGGATACTGCTGGTGAGCAAAACAAGAACTCGCGAGTGATCTACTGTTCTGGACACCTAGCCATGGAGCAAGATGGGTTGGTTGCCCAGCAACCACATTCATTGACCAGCTATGTTATGATGCAGAATGCCTCCCTTCTGGCTTTGATGCAGGACCATGTTTGCTCGTGTGATAGACTCATGAATGTCCGAACTAATTCGACCAAATAAATAAAAATAAATAGATAAAATTGATTAAATCCAGTTGTAATTCTACTGACAGAGACTAATACAAATATGAGACTACATTTCTCATGTGTAACATTTACTGTTTTATTCAACTCTGGACTTTGTCAATTACTGTCGGCAAGTGGGTTTGTGGCATTGAGGTTTTCTCCCAACATGAATTTTGCATTCTTGTTGTTATGGTCCAAGTTCCTTGTACCACGGTGATGGTCCAAGGTAGAACCAATGAAGAATAACTCGAACACAGGTATGGAATAACACAGATATATTACAAACAGAAATATATACAAAGAAGTAGAAGTATTAGTAATGACTATCAGATTTGGTTAGAGTGAACTATGTTGTCTCGACAAGTATCACTATTCCAATCTTCTTACAATAATCCTCTCTGCTCCCTCTTGAGGTGCAGTATTTATAATGTTCGGAATAGTCCATTATTATTATAGGTGGCAACCAGTCTAGGAGAAGCAAACTCTGAATTCACTTTGTATGTTGTCTCAAAGAAAGGAACTGGCTCCCCTACTTCAAACCATGACAGAAAATAATGGACTCCTTGGACTTAGCACAATGGTTCAAACAAACACAAGACTGGAACATGGCATGGCGCCATGGATCACTCTGATTTCAGACTATTTTCGCTTATAGGTGTATCACCTACGGCATTTTAGATGACGAAAGAAGATGTGAAAAAGAAAATAACCAATGGATATTTTTTATTGTTACAAAAATTAAACATCTATTTCTGAGATGAGGTATTTTAATGATATACACTATTTGCAATGTTTGGACTGTTGTCCTCATGTTTGTTGCCATATTCATGATGTTTCAGCCATTGTACACCTTGACTTTCTTCAGGTGATTGTAATTTTGAACATAACACTTTATTTTTGTCCACTGAGGTAGATTGTTCTAGTTCCAGGTGTCATGCCTCTTTTGAATATTTCAGTTTCAGTTATTTCCCTTTAATGAAAGGTTCAGTTCGAAATTCCAGTCACCTGAAGAAGGTTGGAGTGTACAACAGCTAAAATGTTATGAATATGGCAACAACGATAAGGACAACAGTCCAAATATTGTAAATAGTGTAAAAGATAAACAGTTTTTAATATTTCAGCTCCAAGATGTCCAGTCATTTTTTGTTCCGATCATTCAAGACAAATGAACAGATTTTTAATGTTTAGAAAGTTTAAATAAACTGCTTGCGATTAGAAAATGAAAAAAGAAGCAAGTAAAATGGAAAGAAAACGAAGGCAGCTACTTAGAAGAATTCCTCAGAATCAATTGAATTATCAAATAAATATGCACTTATGAACATTAGAGTATGAGAAAAAAAACAGTAAAATTTCAATGATTTTATTTATGTTGAGACATCAACGTAAGCTATTAGCATTTCGGATCTTTTACATTTCTAAATACTATAATTTCTGAAATGTTAAATGCTCTCAATCATGGTATGTTCAACAAATTTTCCTTTGCTTTTTAGGATAAAAAAATTGCATAATATGAACTCCAGCTTTTTGAGTGCAAAACACACTTTGGTATAAAATAAGGAAAAAGTATCAAGGAAAAGCTATTGAAGAAATAATTTAAAAAAAAATCAATGAACACTTACATAACCATAGCATAAGATTACTAATAGGTGATTTTGATCTATATTTAGTTTCATAAATCTTTATATTAAATACAGAGGTTTAAAAAATCAGTAGTTGTTTAGATTGATAGCTTCTTATTGATATAATATAAAATGAGACCTATAACATAAATGTTTGAAGACGTTAGCTTTAGGTTACAAGATACATGTAACATAAATGGTCAAAGACATTTGTCTATGAGCAACATGTTACATAAATGTTTGAAAACATTGGGTTACAAGGTACATGTAACATAAATGGTCAAAGACATTTGTTTATGAGGAACATGTTACATAAATGTTTGAAAACATTGGGTTACAAGGTACATGTAACATAAATGATCAAAGACATTTGTTTATGAGGAACATGTTACATAAATGTTTGAAAACATTAGGTTACAAGGTACATGTAACATAAATGGTCAAAGACATTTGTTTATGAGGAAAATGTTACATAAATGTTTGAAAACATTGGGTTACAAGGTACATGTAACATAAATGATCAAAGACATTTGTTTATGAGGAACATGTTACATAAATGTTTGAAAACATTGGGTTACAAGGCACATGAATATAGATGTTTGGAAAGAAGAGGTTGCAAGGAAAATGTAAGATAAATCTTTAAGAATATGTGGTTATGAGGAACATGTTCCATAAATGTTTGAAAACATTTGGAAACAGTAATTATGTATATTTGCAATGTCATTGTCAGCTTTACTTTGTATCCAAGAATTAAATTTCTTCTTTGCTGATTGCTTCCTTTATGATGATGGCATTGTTGACTAAGTAGACAAATTCTTGCCTGGAAGAGTCAGTTGTATTGGTTGTCTGGTAATGTTGGTGGAAGTCAAGATTGATTTTGTCAAGTTTTTTTTCTTTTGGTCGTTTGACTTCTTTATTTTCTCTTCTGGCAGCTTTGAATTTTGGGTTCTGATGGGAATGGAACACCACCAGTTGAGACAGTCTTGAGCTTGTGTTTCAAACAATTTAGGCTCAAGTTCAGTGTTCTTTTGAGTTGGTCCTTGTAGCTTCAAAGAAAGAAACCCTGTGGGTTTTTTCCCCTGAAGTGAGATTGTTGAATAAGATTTGACATGGAAATCTTGACTCTTCCATTCTTCTGACATTTCTTGACCATCGAAGTCAGTGTTTCATGATCAGGGATTCAATGCTTTGACTGTTGGCTCTTTCCAGGACTTTGTTGTTCGTCACATAATATTACCATTTGATGTTCAAGATTGAATGAAGCATTTGCTAGTGAAAGTGTTCTAACTTGTGGATGTGTCATTTGAAATGTATATGTCAAAATTGGTAGGAGAGTCCATGCTAACAATATGCAGTATATCCCATGAATCTGCACTTGGTGGCTGGGAGGTCATCTCTCAAGTCATCTCTCAAGTCATCTCTGCACCTGGTTCCTCTGATGTCATACTGAGTGAAAAGTAGTTTATTCTGCCATCTTCTGAGTTGATCTATAAGACTGTTCCGAGTGCTTTTTTAAAAATAAGCACAAAATCCATTTCATTGTCATAGTAATGACTAGTAAACTTGGATAATATTACTATTGTGTACTGAGTTGAATTCTTAGTTAATGTCCCATATTTGTGGTTTTGGACTAAGACTAACTGGTACTAAGTAAATGATAATAAGCACAACTATCATCTTTATTTTCTATAATTTTTTCTTTCTTTTTCATTTATTTCAATGTTTTGTAATATTATTTGGAGTAAACTGCTATTTCAAATGTTAATGATGATTCATGATTCTATTTTAAAATTTTTAATGTTTTAATGTTTAACTTTATTAATGTGTTAAGTAAAAAATGAAATATTAAAAAAGACTCTAAAAATATGCAGAGATATTTAAAATGAAATGATTGCATAAACATTTTAGCTTGTCTTGGTTCAAGAATGAAAGAATAAAACTCACTCTTGGTGCCTTCATCCTTGTCCAGAACAGGGAAGTAATATATCTTTTACTCAGTCTTTTTACTAAATCATCAGATTAGTCATTGTAACTTTCTCCTCCCCTCTCTAGGTTTGTTTCATAAACTGTCCAAAAAAATATGTCCTCTTGACACAACAGAATGCCCCAAAAAGGCACCGCCCCCCTACTTCTGTTTTTTTATGCAGCCTGCTTACCCACAATTTGTATTGCCTCCTTCTCTCAGTGAAAAGTATTTAATCTAATTTCAGTTAACACTTTTCTAGTTTTTTTCTCTGGGTAAGTAAAAAGATTCTTTCTATCATTTTTTTTCTCTTTACTTCTTCTTCTTATAAAATGATTAAAAGAATTGGAAATAAAAAATTTTTTTTCAAAAATTGAAACTGAAACAATCCAAACAATAGCAAAAATAAAAATTTAAAAAAGAAAGAAAATTTTTTTGTTAAAATCATCTATATTACTGAGGAGAGCGCTGGAGTACGAAGGAGGGCAATAGCACCATTGGATAGAGCAAGTTTTCAGCTACACTCATTAACCATGAATTTGAAATGTACTGGAGGAGGGGGTATGCTCCAAAAGTAATGCTTCACATTTATTTCGATGGAAAATACAACACATACAAGAGGCCAATAGCACTGTTGTACAGAGCAAGTTTTCAGCTACAATCATTAATAATGTGTTACCTTGTCAATAAAGAACTGTGGCAGACAAAATCCAAAAATGGCTGGGTAAAATTTAGATTTGAACTGAGATGCTTTAGAAAAAAATACTGTTTGGGACAGGCAAAATTCTGGGAAAGATTATGTTGATGTAGTGAGGTGAAGGAATGTAATGACCTGCTCCTGATAATTAAATTATGACCTAAGATCTTCTTGAAAAGAAGTAGATGAAAATAATAATAATAATAATAATAATAATAAATGCCTTGATGCAACACCTGGCATGACTCTCATTGGTTCTGGTCTTCATGTTTAGTCTTGGTAAATTAATAGAGATTACAGTAAATATCCCATTCAATACCACAGATTTGCCTGACGTTAACCAGTTGCACATATTCCGTAGGATGTACTGATGTACTGTACATCTATGTGTGGCAGTTTCATAGCCAGGTCTCAAGAAGATATTTTTTTGTAATTTAAAAAATGAGGCAGCTAAGTTGACTTGGGAGTCACATCAAGATACTTGGGAACACTCTAAATTGCTGACCATCTAAGCATATTGGATTAACTGATTTGAAAGTATTTCTAACTGGGTGCCAACTGCAAGATTATGCACTACGTTTATCAAGACCTGTCACTATATTGTCTGTATTTGGCTGTGACGCATGTACCTGGGATCCCCTTATCTGACTGGTTGCCATGATGAGTGTATTGAGTTTCTTATTTTTGTATCCCAACATCATAATTTGTCTGTAGTTGGCATCATCAAGACAATGTGAATGAAAGTTTTGTTAGCTGTATATTATATACTATGCCAGGGATGCATACAGTTTTGAATCCAGAGTTACTTTCTCCTAGATTGGTTGCTACCCAAGGCTATAGAACCCAGACTATCCTGTTTCTCCCCACATATCTGGGGGGAGAAGAAGTGGATTCATACCTTTTCCAAGGGTATTAGCACAAAATGGATCCAATTAGATATTATCAATATGCGCATTCTATATGCCAATGTGTTTGTTGTAGTGCAAAATACATTCTATATCTTGAGTGTCACATAAAATATTTCCCACTCAACATATGTTCGCTTTAATAAGAGCTTGGCACTTACTCACATGTGACTTTTTTCAATTCTTATATGTAACACATGCATATACACATGATCATCATCATTCAACCGTAGTCGAGATCATCGAGCCAATGCGAACGATCCTTTCTTTAGCTGTATATTATATGCTATGCCAGGGCTACATACAGTTTTGAATTCAGAGTTACTTTCTCCTAGACTTGTTACCCCCCAGGGCTACAGAACCCAGTCTGTCCTGCTATTTACCCATAGCTGGGTGGAGAAGAATACTTTATTGGTATGCTGCTCTCTCACTCTCTAATTATAATTCCATAAAATCTTGCATGTTTCAGACTCAGGGACTTCCTCAGTTTTATGGTTGTACTATTCTTGCTAAAAACCCCACTTCTCACAGAACTTCCAGTTTGGCAATTTGATCATGTCTTCACAGTTTAAACTCATTTTGAACTAAAGTCCTTTTGATACAAAGACAGAGAAGGAGGAAGAAGTAAAAGTAATCAACTATGACCCATTGAAGTTTCAACTCACAATGTTTTGGAAGTTGAAGAATGTCACAATCATACTGATTGTTATTGTTGCATTTGGTACGATGACTGTTAAAATGGTGACATAGAAAAAGAAAAATGGCACTGACTGCCCAGTGGAACTATTGCAGAAAGGAATGGGAACGGTATGAATAATCCAGGAAGTGATAGACACTTAAAGTCAGAGAAAATTTGCATGATACCTAAAGCTGCTGGTTGTGGTCCACTATCCATGCAATACTTACCAGATATCAAGATCTTATCTGTGAAAATACTACTACTAACCATAATAATAAAAATGATTCATAGTTGATCGTATTGAGTGTTGGCTTTTTCTTTTTTTTATTATTTGTGCTTCCATTATTTTTAGTCTTTTTTTACATGTGGACAACGCTATTATACTTGCATTTTGGCTGTGCAATTTTAATAATTTGGAGAAATTCACGAGTTGATGTGATGCTATAATTGGTAGGTAGATATGGAGTAATGATATCATTGAGAAATTTTGATAACTGGTAAAAAGGTCTCAGGATCTGTTGTAGCTTACCTATGGCCAATAATGGGTATGTCCCCATTCACATAAATACAGTAGTAAATACTGTATGTTGGTCTGCAGTTAGAGATTCATTGTGGAATTCACTTGACTCACTTCTAGCAGTTGAGTATTTCTTCTACGTGCCGCTAGCAAATCTTATATGTGTTGTTCTTGTCCCAAGTATTATCATTCATTACCAACATTCATATGATTATTCTATTCAGTAACCTTCCCTAGGTTACAACAGAGAGAATTATGAGGATCTTTCCCAAGAACTGAGAAATGTTTAGAAAATGACAATGTTGGCAACCACTTGAAAGACACTTTGATTGATTCATTCATTTTTTACCACTTATCAACCCTTTGCAGGTGATTTAAGCACAAAAATATTATTTTATTATAAGAATTTTATTTGGTGGGGGAGATAAAAATAGTTTAGCGATACAAGTTTTACTAATTAACCCATAGCTGGGGGGAGAAGAGGTGAATTCATACCTTTCCCAAGTGTATTTTGAATATATTTTGAATTTGTGATTATAATGAACCCAACAGGAATTGGAACTTGACTCCAATTAACAATTCAAAACCAGTATCCATTACCGCACCCACACATTCATGCTTACAGCACTGGTAGTGATGTTTAACATGATGTGGCTGTAAGCCCTTGAAGGACCCTAGGGGAAAGAATGGAGGAATTGAAGATTTGAGACTGTCCATACAATATCAGTGCTGGGGTCAGTTGGGGTACTGATGAAAAGGAATAGAATAAAATCTCTTCACATCTATAAGATGCTACAGATGTGAAGAGATTTATTTTTGGACCATTTTCAATAACAATCATCAAATACCTGATATGAGCCTGGTAATTCATAAACTATAATAATAATAATAATAATAATAATAATAATAATAATAATAATAATAATTGACATTATTAGTGATAAGACTGAAAACTTTGTAATTTGTGTTTAAAATGTTTCAGAAGTCAAACTATTGGTTGTACCATATTGCGTAAAATCAATTACTCCTAAAATGTCAAGCAGATAAAAGCAAATATCACTGCGAGGCTTTTCATTTTGATTTGATTTCAGCTTAAATGATTTTCATTTTTTAGAGTGCTTGTAAAATTTGCCTTGAAGATAAAATTGTCTAATTGTTATTTTCATATCTCATGATATATATATATATATATATATATATATATATATATATATATATATATTATGAAATGGACTAAATCCAACAATTATTTTAATATATTTTCTGTTGATACATTATTTTTATATTTAAAATATTTAAGTAAATGCTGTTTATAATAAACAGTATTAACTACATTTACCAGATTTAATGTCCAAGAAATTTCTTAGAAAATATGTGTAATATGACCTTACTAACCAGGCACTTCCTTTGTAGCTAAATGGTATAGCATGTCAGGCTATATGATGGTTTTGTGTAGGATAGAGGTTTGATTCCTGTTGGAGAACACATATCTTCTATGAAATTTCCCAGACATTCATGTAGTTAATACTATTTATTATAAACAGAGCATTTACTTAAATATTTGTATCTATAAAAATAATGTATAAACAAAATATATACATTGTTTTTGTGGTCAAAGAATGGAACTTCAGCAGTACAAGTTAAAAGTAGTTTCAGTGATATGTTGGGTCTAATTTTTAATGGAAGGAGCAATGGATTATTGTATATATTGCTTAACACACACACACACACACACACACACATATATATATATTTAAACATACATTATTAAATATAACAGACAATGAATGTTGATTATGTTTGATCATGAGCCGTTCTAATGTTCGAATGTTTGCTTTAATTTCTGGTGAAAAGACAAAAATTGTCCAACATTTGGATATTTTGACGGGTGATATCTTTGTTTCATGCCTGTATAACCACTCTGAGGATGGCTCATGTAAGCCAATTAATAAAAAATATCCAAATACTAGACAATTTTTGCCTTTATTTTCACCAAAAATTAAAGCAAACATTCGAACATTAGAATAACTCCTGATCAGACATAATAGACATTCATTATCTGTTATATTTAATAATATGTTTAAATAATGATCTGCTGCCCCTATATATATATATAACAAATGGGAAACTGCTACATTGAAAGTAGCTGCTTATGGAACATCATTTCACTGTTTTACTCTGTCACTTTCTTTTCTTTTCTTCTCTTTTCTCCCTTTTCTTTACCCTTCTCCATTTCCTCTTAAGGTGTTTCTCTCTATGTTTTTTATTTCAAAAACAATTTGAATAATAAGAAAAAGGAAGTGACGTCCTATAAGCAGCTTGCTTGCAAATAGAATTGTTTATAACCATTTTTGGTTCTCACCAGTCGAGATGCATGCACATCGAAACCTGAAGGCATCTTTGTACTGAGTAAGTTGTTTATATATATGTAAAAATTATAATAAATAATTACTGCTCTACTCTTGCTATTGAGCTCTCTTTTGAATTAATTCTGTGAACATTAGAATTTATATTATTTTTGTTCTCATTACATCTGGATATATATATATATATATATATATATATATATATATATATATATATATATATATATATATATATATATATATGTATAAATGTATATATATCAACTCAACAAAAGCTCTCATAGGCACCACCTCAGATTCTGATGAAATTTTAGTATGTTGTACCCATCCATGAGAAACTAGAAACCCTAAAATTTTAGCTTCCGTAAACATTTGGTTCTGGAGTTATGGCCCTTTGAAATTTTGTGTCATTTTTACAAAATAGCATGAGGTGCCAAATTTGGAACATCATAACTTCTATGAAGATACAACATTGATCTTTGGTCAAACTGTAAGCTAGTATCAGGAGAAAATATTGCTATTGTTATTTTATATCTATTTCCTAAAGTGTTATAGTTATTGGCTTCTAAAATTGTGAATATGGCAAGTTTGCTTTTCTTGGTGTATTTTTGCCACCCACAGAAGCTAAACCATTAGCAAAAGAATAAAAAGTAAAGTTGATTATAGTCAACTGATCTTGTGAAAAATGTTGAAATATTTGTTATACAAGAATTACATGATTGCAAGTTGACAAAAATTTTAGGTCTTTTTTGAAAGCTTGTCAAGTCACCTAAACAATTGAATTCAGGTTTTATAATTTGCTCAATTATAAATCCATCCCTTATCTTTCATTCACAAATATTAAAAACTCTTATTTGATGGCAACTTAGTAAAGGTGCCATTGAAAATGATACACTCAGAGAAACATTTTGCTTTAAAATTCAAACCTATTTTGACCCTAAAATCTATGGTACAGTGAATTTAATACATTCTTACTTTTAGAATATCAAGTCTCATGCACCATGCTCCGTTTTATAAAAAAAAATGCCACTCCATTTCTTACTGCTTAAATAGAATTTTTCACTTTATTTATGATGCACATTTACCTAATATGCTAAAAATTTTAATATT
>OZ038506.1:58327496-58332496 GCA_964036315.1 Acanthosepion esculentum
GCATTACAACGCAGAGCAATGCAAAGAGGAAGTCTTTGTGAATAGCAGAGAATCTCTGATATTTTCTATTGGCTAGAGGGAAAGAATTAAAGACAATCATGTAACAAATTTTAAATTAGGATTTTGTTTGTAACTTTAGACATAAATAGGAATAGTTTTTTTTCCTGAAGACATTTTTCAGAGAAATAAGTATGTAAAAATATCGATTTATCAAGAGGAAACGTAGAAAATAATTCTGTGAAAAAAAACAAAACCTAATGTTACTTACCATAGAAATATCCATATAAACTTACCGAACTAAATTTACCATCATCTGATCGTTCAGAAAGAGACAATTTTAACCACCTCAGGCCATTTCTTTTATCTATATCTTTCATCTATATCAGTGATACACGCTTAGGCGATCGTGTATTAGGTTGGTGCAAAAATAATGTCGTTTTTTGACGTTCAAGATCATGTCAAAAACGACACTATTTTTGCACCAACCTAATATTTTTCGATACATGACTGAACCTGGGGGGGATCCATACCTTTCCCAAGGGTATTAAGCATGTAAGTGAATGTAATGGATTCGACGGGAATTCGAACTCGGCTCTCCAATTCCTCAATCCGAGCAGCTATCCATTACTCCACCGTACCTCCTCTATTGATATTCATTTTATCTATAGCTCTACCTAATTCTTCCTTTTTTTGATTGCGGTGTCATCAATGAGCTGATCGATAAATGTTCTTGCTGGCCTACCTTTTGATCTTTTGTCATAATTTGTTTCCCGCAGTATATGCTGATACACTTCTTGTTTACCTCTCCAGCAATGGCCACGAAGTCGCACTTGTCTTTCAGATACTGTGCCCGTAATTCATAAATTCATTATCTGTTTATATTTCTGAGATGAGGTATTGTAATTATTTACACTATTTACATCGGTCGGACTGTTGTACTCAACTTTATTGCGACACCTTCATCCCACAGAGGGCGATGGTCTCCCTTTTCTTTCTATACATGGTCAGCCATGGCTAATTTTCCTATTTCCTCTCGTGTTACGGCTTTACAGTGTTCTAAACCTGTAACGGGTATACCTTGGCTGTCATGCCTGTATATGTTATACGCTTATCCGACGGGGTGTTATAATGGGTAGATTGAGTTTCGTATATTTCTACCCCAGCGCCACTTTGTTAGTGTGTTATTTTCTCATGATAGATTTAATAAAGACCAATCATTGTAATTATAGACAAAAGATACCCCCCCCACAAAAAAGACACCCCCCCAAAAAAAACCCAAAACAAACAAACAAATAAACAAAAGAATAAAGCCTTCTCAAAGATATGGCAGCGCCATCAGATAAAGATATATGTGTTAAATAATACGACTAATGGAATATATGAAAAATGTGGAATCTTAAAACTACCGTTTTACCTAGAATAATTGGAGCTCTGTGCACGATAAAAACAGCTACAGACAAAACATTAACAGAATCTCTGGCGGCTCCTGTATACAAGAGATAAAAAATTGCACTCTCTGGAACTTTCCTTCACTGAACGTTACAAATTTAAGCGCAGTACTAGATTGGCAGAGAGGTCTCATCATTTTACTGTTGAAATTGCTAGATGCAACCGTAAGTTCTATGCTAACAGTTCCTTCTTTCGCACTTCTCGCTTATGGAACACTCTTTCGGCTTCTTGATTTCCAGTTCAAAAATTTGATCTTCAAAAATTTAAATTCAATGTCAATTGCTATCTTCTGTTTCTGTCTATTCTTTTATTGGCTTCTGTCCTTTTTTCTTCAGATACTTTCACACACAGTAATCCCTTGTATCTTAGTGGCTTTATCACTTTAGATGATTGCTCTTTTTCTCAGGAGAGTTTTATCAATGCAAAGAAAATATAAACATTCCACATTTGACATCAGAATTTGTGCAAGCAGAATACAAATATTTACTAACTTCTACTTAATCTAGGTTTCGGGTAATGACCCGATAAGGGATTCCACTACTACTACTACTACTACTACTACTACTACTACTACTACTATTTATAATAACTAGAAGTATCCATGAAAATTTCATGGTTTTCCTATTTGAATTTTCTGAGCAATCTTAATTCTTAAGTTAATCGTTGAATAAGCTCATGGCGATTTCTGTGACAATAAAATATCCACAGAAATTCCTCCATCGCATCGTTGAATATTTCAGCTTAACAATTTTAACAAATATATTTCAATAACTCCCATAAATATGAATGCGAGTTGTTATTTTAAGAAGTGAGGTATAAATGAAAATATTTGAAATTGACAACTTTTTCCATTTTACTGAAACAGATGTTAAACACTTCTTTCTTTCTTTCTTTCTTTCTTTTTCTTACTGAAACTAAGTTCCGTCTCTGATACGTCTGTTCCGTCTTTCCACACGATCAAAACGGAATAATCCATTATTTATGGGTAACGGTCGTGCTAACCAAAGGAAGGACAAGCACAATAATAATAATAATAATAATAATAATAATAATAATAATAATAATAAATGATAATAATAATAATATTTGACATTTTAATATTTTACTAAATATCCGACGTGGGATCTTTCAAGGATACTCTCTGTCACCCCTTCTGTTTTGTTTGTCCTTAATCCCCCTTACGCATGAACTGAACAACAGTAGCTATGGTTACAAAATAAATAACAAAATATTCAATCACCTACTCTACATGGATGATCTCAAACTCTTTGCCAAAGACGACAATGAATTGAAGGGCCTCCTTAATATTGTAAAATACTTCAGTGACGACATAGGTATGAACTTCGGATTAGATAAATGTGCTAAAGTAATATTCAAGAAAGGTAGAATTTTAGAAGCACCCTTAATAGATTTAGATTTTGTCACGGAGATTAGAGAATTGGAGCATGATCAAGCTTATAAGTACCTAGGAATTAGTGAAGGAGATATAATACAACACCCCCAAATGAAGGAGAAGGTAAGAAAGGAGTACTACAGGCGTGTACGCCTGGTACTAAATACCGAGCTAAACTAAAAAAAAAACCAGAATATCAGCCATAAACACCTTGGCTGTTCCTGTGGTGCAATACAGCTTTAATGTTCTTAACTGGACCATAGCTGAAATTAAGCGAATGGACGCCAAAACGAGAAAGCTCCTCACTTGCTACCACATGCATCATCCCAAAGCTGTTATTGATCCCCTGTATGTGTCCAGATCCGAAGGAGGCAGAGGACTAGTTCAACTAGAACTATCCTACAAAACTACAACAATTGGCCTCCAAAGATACTTGGAAAATACAGAAGACTGGATGATGGTATGTGTCAAGGAACATGAAAGTTGTAAGTGTCTTTACTCTATAGTAAAGGAAGCCAACAAATTCAAAATGGAGTTTCAAATGGGCGCAGAAATGCAAATACATCACTGTACACCGGCTGAAGCTGCAAAATACTTACAAAAGAAAGCAAAGACTAATGCGACCGACCAGATACAGAAACAATGGCAAGATAAACCGCTTCATGGCCAATACTCTGCCCGTACCAAACAAGCTGGCGTAGACAAAAACCGTACCCATCAGTGGCTACGGAGTGCAGGGTTGAAAGCTGAACCTGAAGGTTTTATCCTTGCTGCACTGGATCAGTGCTTGTTAACTAGGAATTTTCAAGCACATATACTGAAATACTGTGTTAGCCCAAAATGCAGATTCTGTGATAAATATCCAGAAACCATTGATCATCTTGTATCAGGCTGCACGATATTGGCACCCACTGAATATAAAACCCGGCATGACAGAGTGGGCCAATATCTGCACTGGAAAATTTGCAACTTCTACGGGAAGGAAACTGAAAGAAACTGGTACGAACCAGACCCAGTTACGGAGATAAGACCTGTTACAATTCTATGGGACTACACAATACACACTGATAGAACAATCAAAGCCAACCGCCCAGACAGTGTAATTAAAGACCACAAACAAAATAAGTGCTACCTTATTGATATGGCAGTCCCTGCAGACTGCAATGCATCTTTGAAGTTATTCGAAATGCTTTCAAAATACAAGGACCTTGAAATAGAAATCTCAAAAATGTGGCACATGGGAACATCAACAATCCCTGTTGTAGTTGGAGCCTTTGGACTGGTTGGAAAAGATTCTAGTAGACTAATTGAAGGGATCCCTGGAAGTCCATGCCTCAAAGAGATACAAAGAAATGTTCTGACAAGTACAGCCCACACTTTACGAAGGGCTTTATCTATATAATTATTATTATTTTATTTTATTTTATTTTCATTGGAAAGTGTCATGGTGCCATTTCTAACCTTAGGTCCCTGGGCGGGACCCCGAAAGAAATGTGTAGACGCCAGATATCAAAGAAAATAATAATAATAATAATAATAATAATAATAATAATAATAATAATAGAAATTATAAAAAGACGGAAGCGTATGCTTATTGACATAGCAGTACCATCTGAGGGAAACACCACCATAAAAATTATCGAGAAATTGTCCAAATACAAGGACCTATAGATCGAGATCAGGATGTGGGGAATGAAAACGGAGACTGTACCAATAGTAATCGGAGCTCTGGGCCTCGTGAAAAAAGGAATGAACAATTTTGCAGTGTCCCAGGTAACATCAACATACAAGTTGTCCAGAAGATCGCCCTACTAGGAACATCCCATATACTAAGAAAAGTGCTATTAGTTAAGTGACAATTCTCCTATAGGGCCTAAGGACCATAGTTTGGACCTGGCTTTACAAGATACAAAGAAGGCAACAACAACAACAACAACAACAACAACAATAATAATAATAATAATATTTTTACGGGAGGTAAAACTGCAAGAATCTGGTATGAACATCGCCCAAACCATTTTACAGAGATAGGACCTTGTTGTGGTAGGATCCACCTAATTTGCATAGTGGAGTACCGACCATATAAATATGGTTGGTACCGGGAAGAGAGGGGAAGGAATCAAGAGATTCAACCAGAGACTCTGCCCGACTGCGACTC
>OZ038506.1:58337496-58434996 GCA_964036315.1 Acanthosepion esculentum
TATCTATCTATCTATCTATCTATCTATCTATCTATCTATCTATCTATCTATCTATCTATATTTCTCAGATACAGATCTATCTATCTATCTATGTTTCTCAGATTAAGATCTATCTATCTATCTATCTATCTATCTATCTATCTATCTATCTATCTATCTATCTATCTATCTATCTATATTTCTCAGATACAGATCTATCTATCTATCTATCTATCTATCTATCTATCTATGTTTCTCAGATTAAGATCTATCTATCTATCTATCTATCTATCTATCTATCTATCTATCTATCTATCTCAGTCAGATTAAGATCTAACTAAACATTAGCTGTACTCGCCAAACGCACCCACCTACAAAAGGCTGACGCCGAACAATCAACATAGTCAATTCATCTATACGTATGAAAACTCGATGACACAAGTAAGATAGGATGCGCGTGCATCTGCATACATACACAATATGCAATGTAATGCTTGAGTATGATTGAAAAATGTTTTCATCACACACACACACACACACACACACACACACACACACACACACACACACACACACACACATATATATCCGTCGTAGGCCTCCGTCGGTCAGGGTTGATCATGGGTAGCATCCTAGTTGTCTGTCTGGTTGGAGCATCGACGTCTGTAACTGTAGAGGCCGATGCGGGAGTGACAATCTCTGTTGCAGGGATCGCATGTGTGTTCTGTCTCTGGTCTGTTGTGTGTGTGTGTCTCTCTCTCTCTCTATATATATATAAATATATACATATATACATATACTTATTTATATATATACATATATACATATATATACACTTATATATATATATATTATATATATACATTTTCTCCTCTTGCTAAGGCATATATATATATATATATATATATATATATATATATATATATATATATATATGTATTGGTCGCATGTGTGTTCTGCCTCTAGTCTGTTGTATATATATATATATATATATATATATATATATTACGACGATACCACTACAATATTATATACTGAATATCGTCTAAGGCTAAACAGGTAGTCGCACTAACATACCTTAATTCTTTTATACTAATATATATATATATATATATATATATATATATATATATATATATATATATATATGTATATATATATATATATCATATGGATAAATTGTCTTCTAAATTACACATGTATATATATATATATATATATATATAGGGTGCGATGGATAAATTGTCATCTAAATTACGCAAAAATGAAAATAACAATGACATCTCATTTTAACAGATATATTTACCAAAATTACAAAAAAATATCTTGATATACTAAAGAGTAAATTTATTCAATAAAATCGCAATTGCCTTCAATCATGTCTGTCAGACGATTTCGGAATCTCTTGCAACTCTTCTGGGCGGTCTCTTTGTTTAAGTTGGTGAATGCGGTCATAATATTTGCCTTCAGTTCATCTTTGGTCTTACAAGGAGTTTTGTTGGTCTCCAGCTTAACTGCACCCCACACATAACAATCAAGGGGCTTGCAGCCTAGGGAGTTAGGTGATCAGATATAAGGGATGATGTAGTCGCAGAAATTATCTGACAGCCATGACTGGGTTCTTCTGCTTGTGTAGAATGGTGCAGAGTCCTGTTACCAGACATAAGGTCTTCCAGCAGCCACAGTCTTGACCCAGGGCGGCATTAGCTCCTAAAGGCACGTGATGTAGACCCCCATGTTGTGTTTGAGGCACTCACCAACAAATTCGGGAGTTCTTTTCTTATGAGAACGATAAGAGTGTGTTTTCCGAGCTGACGTATGTTCGTAATCACCATTAGACTCATCTAACTCTTTCGTATTGGAGCTTCCGGCGCCAATGCCGTTTCCAAATTTTTGGGGGTGGGAATTGCAACATGGTTCGCTTTTTCTAACAGACGGTGCCCAACTGACTCTACTATACTGTGCAGTCGACAAAATCAAAAATAAACAGTGCGCATACACGAAATTAAACATATAAATTGCGACAATTTACTTATGTCGACCCTAAATACATGTAACCACTAAAATCCTTTTTTTATCAACCTTGATATAATATTAATAATAATAATAATACAAGAAATCAGTACACTGTCTTGTTCTTCTTTGTACCGCCTCCCTTTAGGACATAGATGATCATGGCTCTTCACAACTTTCTCACGTGGCTTTTAGCACTTTTTCTCCTTTTACTAAGGTCCCCGCCCCAGGTCCGCCGTCCGTTCACACAATCTCGTCAGGTAAGTGGCTCACTAGCTTCCTCTGTCTCTCTTGCCCTCAATATGCCCCGTGAGGGTTAAGTTTTCCAAGCCCTCCTTCCTCATTATGTTTCCAAAGAATTTCAACAGTATCTTCCTGATTCTGAGTTTAAGGGTTCTTTCTGGTTCCATTTTCTTTCAGACTTCCTTGTTGCCTATTCGCTCCATCCATGGCATTCTCAGTATCCTTCTGTAGAACCACATTTCTGTTGCCTCGAGTCCTCTCCACATCCGCCGGGAGTGTATGTAAACATTGGTTGGTGATGGAGGTGTGGCTCATTACGTAAAGGTGGTTGCTTGTTTGTCTAGTAACATTGATAAAAATGGTTGTCTCCACTTTGAACCTGTGAATAAGGGCGTAGACTATGGGTAGCTAATAAGATTAATGCATTAACTGTACAACTGCAAAATGCCCACTATATATATATATATATATATATATATATATATATATATATATATATATATATATATAATTTGTCACTTTGCTGATTTATGTTATATTCAGCACACCACTTTCAGAGTTTCGTAGACGAACCTTTTTGTAATCGTTCGGTTTACTCGAAGGTATAGATACAGGAGGCATAGATAGATAGATAAATAGATAGATATAAACAAAGCTAAGGAAATATATATATATATATATATATATATATATATATATATATATATATATATATATAGATCGATAGATAGATAGATAGATAGATATGAACAAAGCTAAGGAAATATATATATAAATAGATAGTTAGCTAAATAGATATGAACAAATTTAAGGAAATATATATATATATGTAGATAGAGATGCACAAAGTTAATGATATATATATATATATATATATATATATATATATATATATATATATATATATATATATATATATATATATATATATATATGAACAAAACTAAGGATTTATATCTATCGATATATATATATATATATTTTTTAAGAAAAAATATGACCAGAAAGAAAGATTTTGTCGGCATTAAATAACCCATTGAGGTTGATATGCCGTAAACCAAACCAAACTAAACCTATTCTTCATTACAGCTGATTCACAATGATGCATTCGTCATTACAACTGGTTAAAAAACTGTAAATACTTATGATTGAATCAAATAAAAACTGAAATATTTCGACTGGTGTACGAGATTGGGTTGGTTACTTACTAACTAATCATATTTTATTTCAAACCGGAACCAAAACCGCCCTTTTTTCCGAACAATCAGTTTAATATTTAATTCAACAAATACACGCTACTCACTACATAACAGCTGAATATTTTTGATGGAAATAGCAATTTTTCAAGATAAGCTTAAATGTGGCACAAGGACGAAAGTATAGAGCACCTAATGAGGATCGAACTCACAACTCAGTCGTAATTGACCCAGTGAGACAAGCTAGCTAACCCTTACACCACGTCAAATTGCCCTTTGATAGATATATAATTAAAAATATATGTTCTTCCATATATATATATATAACATGCATAAGAACAGTAAATAATTATGAGAAAGTATGTTATTGGTAAATTAAAAATGCTATTTTATATATATATATATATATATATATATATATATATATATATATATATATATATATATATATATATATATATATATATATATATATATATATATATATATATATAAAGGAAAGAACAGTAAGATATAAAATCCGGTGTTCTTATAGATATTTTTATTTTTACACAATAGTGCTCAATGTAAATTTAAATTTACAGAGCATTAATATTATAAATTAATAGATTTAAAATATGGTTTTACCGCTACACAGTGATAACCATGTTTCAGAAATGGAAGCTAAAGCCCCTGAATTTAATTTTGTTATTAAACCAAAGACATTAGTTCCATTTCCTCATCAAGCGAATTTTGGAGTAACTTACTTTTTAAAAATTTGAATCTTTCCAGTGCCGTTAACAACCGCAAATTTTAAAAAGTAAGTTACTCCAAAATTCGCTTGATGAGGAAATGGAACTAATGTCTTTGGTTTAATAACAAAATTAAATTCAGGGGCTTTAGCTTCCATTTCTGAAACATGGTTATCACTGTGTAGCGGTAAAAACCATATTTTAAATCTATTAATTTATAATATATATATATATATATATATATATATATATATATATATATATATGTAAAAGAACGAAGTGTAAGATTTCAACGTTCAAAACATTAATTTAAAACAGGGCTCAATACAAAAGTAGAGCCGTAAATATATTTATTTATTTATTATGCAGTGTTGCATTAGAACATGCACATACACACTACAAAACTGTACATCTTGTTTCAACATTAAAAAATCTTTTTTTAACGTTTCATCAGGTGGGGAATCACGGTGCTACTAAAATCTTTTACTTAGAAATGCAGTTATTGAAGCATGCCTTCCACTTCTGATGAAACGTTAAAAAATTCTTTTTTAACGATGAAACGGGATGTGCAGATTTGTAGTAGTTTTTTTTTTTTTTTTTTTTTTTTTTTTTTAAGGGTATCACCCCAGGCAAGGCCGGTGGCCACTATCACGCATGGGGTTACAGAAGGGTTGGAGGAAGAGCAGACAGGAGTGGTAAAGGAAGGGATGTGGAGAAAGAGAAGGACGGAGGGTCGATCAAGGCAGGGGGGTTATGGAAGATATAGAGCAAGAGGTATGTGTATGTTCTAATGTAACAGTGCATAATATATATATATATATATATATATATATATATATATATATATATATATATTATGCACTGTTACATTAGAACATATATATATATATATATATATATATATATATATATATATATATATATATATATTATGCACTGTTACATTAGAACATATATAAAGAAAGTGGACACTAAGGTAATATATGAAGCAATACATACATACATATCTATCTATCTATCTATCTATATATATATATATATATATATATATATATATATATATATATATAGTTTTAAGGTAAGCTATATTTCTGTGTACAGTGCTCAGTATCAGGGATAGAGCATATGTAAATATAAAAGTGGACACTGAGGTCAATATCCAGCGTCAACAGTCTGTTTCATGCTTAGATGCGACATCCAGGCCATGTGTATTGTGTTTATGTTTCAAATTTAAAAAAAGCCAAAAAGTTAACAAACAACACTATAAAATAGCTACAAATAACCGCATTCGGATCCACATCGTTATCGTACACCCAATATCCATTAGGATAATGCACTGGACCTTCTACTCATAATGCACCATTGCCCAGCATATATAAATAGACGAGCCAAAACACCACACATATAGCCTGAAGATTGCGGTTAATCATGAAACAGACAGTCTCCGCTAGGTATCTATCTATCTATCTATCTATCTATATATATATATATATATATATATATATATATATATATATATATACATATATGGTCACGCGCGCATTAAAGCGTGAAAAAAGTGTTCCTTTACAGGCATTTCAGAACATTACTGCACTATTCCACTATTCATAATTGATTCTGTTCAGTGCCGGCTTTAATTTATATATATATATATATATATATATATATATATATATATATATATATATATATATATATATATATATATATATATATATATATAAAATAGAATAAACCTTCTACCCATAAAGCACCATTGCCCAGAATATATATGTCCGCTTTTATATTTATATCAATATACGCTCTATCTCTGATATTGAACATTTTCATCCATGTATACAGTATACCTTATGACTATATTTGTATCATATATATATATATATATATATATATATATATATATATATATATATATGTGTGTGTGTGTGTGTGTGTGTGTGTGTGTGTGTGTGTGTGTGTGTGTGTGTGTGTGTGGAGGGCTCTCCTGTAGTTTTTCGGTGTGTGAGGGTTAAGGAGCCCAGTTCTTTGAATCTAACAGCTAGATTACCCGCACATCTGATTTGATTATAATAGTGAAGACTTGTGTAGAACCAACGACATTTTGTAGGAGAGCCAAATACTGAGAACTTGTGCACAGTGTATCACAATGTTCGTTAAGCTTGAATTATCCTTCTCCTAGACCAGGGGTTCTCAACAGGGGCTGAATTTTGGATTTTCATGGGTGAATTGTAACCACACTAAGTTTAAGGCGGGGGAGCAATTATAGAATTTGGCCGATCTGGCCTGTCACCTTGAAGAGGAGGGGGATGTCATTCTGAGAAACGGTGAAAGGGGTGCGTGGGGCAAGCAAAGTTGAGAACCCCTGTCCTAGACAGATTGCCACGCAAGGCTATAGGACCCAGTCTTGTCCTGCTATTTACCCATAGCTGGGGGGACAAGAGATGGATTTATAGCTTTCCCAAGTGTATTCGCATGTAAGCGAATATAATGATCTCGACTGCGATTCGAACTCGTCCCTCTGATTTCTCAATCCTCATATATATATATATATATATATATATATATATATATATATATATATATATATATGTATGTGTATGTGTGTGTGTGTGTGTGTGTGTGTGTGTGTTTAGGTACCAATCTCTCTTTAATGCGTTTCGTTGAACAAGGCTAACAAGGTACATTTGCTGAAAGTAAATATATTCTTAATTTCCAAATATGGCCAGAACATTGTGGCCAAGTTCATAATTAATGTTATTAGGTTTGGTTCCTTGATTTTATAATAAGGACTTTCAGTAGCTTGAATACAATAACACTTACACATAATTTATTATAGCAGTATGTCAAAAAAACCCTTGAACAGAGTTTAGGCTAAAGCGCTCGGGACCCCCCAAACTTTTGGACAAGTTTTACATTCATTAAGTGCAGAAAAGAATAAACTTGGACGTCTTGTTCAATGAAACATACGCACGCACGCACATAAATAAATTTGAATAAGGTATATTTAGACAGTAAGTATACATCTAAACAAGTTTGTTCATGTTGTGTTATGGTTTTGTCCAAGTACTTCTTGAAAATGACTGAGATGATCAAAAGTACTAATAGTATCTAATTTATTGCCTCCATTATTCTAAAAAGTCCCAACGCATTTTCTTTACATACAGTTTTGCCTTTCATTTCGACCTGTAGAAACCAAGACCAAGAGATGTCTCATCATCCTCCACCATATATACATATATATATTACAGCAAAAAACAGAAATTACCTCAACATCGGAATAGACTATTTCAAACCGTTCCTTAACGGCTTTCGTCAGCCTCCTGACGAAAAGAGACTGACGAAATAATTTGACGAGGTAATTTTTTTTTTTTTTTTGCTGTAAAAAAACAAAACAACAATGAAGTACATATGCTCTGTTGAGATAAAAACATCGAGGTCTCTGTGGATCAGTTTTAATGATTAAATTTTACTAGGATCAACCCGGATTATATACCAACGGATCGATTACCTGTACAGTGTAACCCGGATATAAGAGACCCGGATATAAAAGAAACCCGGATATAAGATAGATGTTCTCTGGTCCCAAATTAGAGCTATACTTACCTAAACAAAATAGACCAAACCCGGATATAAGAGAAATCCGGATATAAGATACTTCTTCTCCGGTCCCGACAACTCTCTTATATCCTGGTTACACTGTACTATATTAGTATATATCTATATATATATATATATATATATATATATATATATATATATATATATATATATATATACGAGTAGTGATGAAAATTTCTCGGGATGACCAAGAAAGGATTCAGGATAAAGAAAAGAAAAGAAAGGACTGAATCTGATGATTCGTGAGATTTTTTCAAATGGGCCGAATCGAGAACTTTCATCATTTGTTCATATTATACGTGCTTGATGACCAGGAATAGAAAACAGATGAGGAATCCAAGAAAAAAGAAAGGAAAGTAAGAAGAGATGTGAGATTAAAAAAAGAAGCAGGGAAGCAAGCAAGCAATAAAGAAAGAAAGAAGGAAAGAAAGAAGGAAAGAAAGATAGAAAAACAAGAAAGAAAGGAATAAAAAGGAAAACAAGCAAGTAAAAAAAGAAAGAATGCTACAAGGAAAGGAAGTCAGCAAGCAAGAAAGAAATCAACCAAGCAAACAAAAAAGAAAGAAAGAAAAGCAAAAAGCAAGCAATAAGTAAATAAATAAAGCAAGCGAAAAAGAAAGACAGCAAGTAAACAAGAAAGAAAAAAGTAAGAAAGAACGAAAGAATGCAAACAGGGAATAAAGAAGGCAAGCAAGAAAGGAATAAAGAAAGAAATCCAACAATAAAGAAAGCAAGAAAGAAAGCCAACAGGGAAGAAAGAAAGGAAGAAAGAAAGAAAGGAAGAAGAAAGAAAGCAAGAAAGAAAGCCAACAGGGAAGAAAGAAAGGAAGAAAGAAAGAAAGGAAGAAAGAAAGAAAGCAAACAAGAAAGAAAGCCAACAGGGAAGAAAGGAAGGAAGAAAGAAAGAAAGCAAATATGAAAGAAAGCAAGAAAGAAAGCCAACAGGGAAGAAAGAAAGGAAGAAAGAAAGAAAGAAAACAAACAAGAAAGAAAGCCAACAGGGAAGAAAGAAAGGAAGGCAGTAAGAAAGCAAACAAGAAAGAAAGCAAGAAAGAAAGCCAACAGGGAAAAAAGAAAGGAAGAAAGAAAGAAAGAAAGCAAACAAGAAAGAAAGCAAGCAAGCAATCAACCAAAAATGAGAAAAACAATGAAAGAATGAGATTGAAGTATTACGTAAAAGGTTTTACTCATTAATGCCCACTGTCCCATTTTTGGAAGGTGTACATTAATGATTATAGGTAGAATCCTATAATTAATAGTAGATTTTATGGTGAAAATTAATGGATTAATGGACGATAATATGAGAGAGAGAGAGAGAGAGAGAGAGAGAGAGAGAGAGAGAGAGAGAGAGAGAGAGAGAGAGAGAGAGAGAGTATGGGCGTATTAGAGTTACCAATTCCAGTAGTACATGCACGTATTATACGTGCATGTCTTTGGCTATAGTGGCGTCTTGAATTCAAAGTTTATTTCTGTCGTGCGTGCGTACGCGCCCACTAACGTCATGTGCTGTATAAAGTCAACTAGAACTACTCATAGTAAAAATAAAAGAATCTAAAAGAGAAGCGGGGGGAGAAGAAGAGAGAGAGAAAAAAAGAATAACAAAGAGGATGAGTGTAAGAAGAAGAGAGAGGAAGAGGATAGAAAGATAAAGGAAAAAAGAGACAATTGTTGGTGTATGTGCTATGTGTGTATTTAACTAGGTAAACGGTATTGTGCGTGTATGCATGTGTTTTAAGATACAGAAATAGAGAAATGAAGGGTAAGACAGAGACAAAGACAGAGAGAGAGGGAGAGAGAGAGAGAGAGAGAGAGAGAGGGGGAGAAGGAGTGGGGTTTTGAAAAAGGCCTATAAAAAAAAAAACAACATACGACCGCTCCTGTAACAGTGGCTCTATGAATGTGTGATGTGTAAATCTGTGTGCAAATTCGTATCTTGTGAGGATTAAGGAGTACATGTTCGTCTGTCTCTGCTCCTCAGATATGAACAGACCGAGATAGATAGATAGATAGATAGATAAAGAATAGACTGATATATATATATATATATATATATATATATATATATATATATATATATATATATATAGATAGATAGATAGATAGATAGATAGATATATAGATAGATAAATGTGGTTGGTTCGTTATTGTGCACGCTTCAATTTGATATCAAAAAGCCTTTGTCACTGAGAGGTGCATACGTACGCCTCGTCGCATGTTGTGTTATATGTGTCTAGCAGTTCTGCACGTATCGTGTGCATACATTGTACAACGATCATCGGCATATGTATATATGCATATGTATTTCCTATAGATGTATAATAATAACACGGTTGCCTATTTGCTTGTTTAAGCGTTATTCGCCACAGTGTTCAGTTTTTGAACGTGTTTATTTTCCCGCCATTGATCAGTTATTCTTGGGCTTGATTTGCTGTTGAACGACACTCGCTTTCTCGCAAGGTCATATACAGGAAGCCCTTTACTGGGCATTGAACCCACTGTCAATGGCTTTTGTGACTCTCCTCAGTTGGTGTTTTTGAGTGCATCGGTAAGCTTAGTAATGTCACAGTCAGAGGGCGTCTAGGAAGGCTCGAACTCATGACACTAACAAATTCTGCGAGGTGAGATTGATAAGCATTGTACTGCGTTTGTCACCGCGATCACGTACTGTGCCTCCATCTGCTGGTGTGTATGTTGCGCATGCGTGCGTATAAACTAGATTACATATTTCAAATATATGTCTGCGGCGCGCATATTGAATAATGTATATTTAGTTGTTTAGTTGCTTTGCACGTACATATTGGATGCGCAGTGGAGTAATGGATAGCGACTCGGAATGAGAAATCGGAGAGCCGAGTTCGAATTCCAGACGATCACGTTATATTCACTTACGCGCAAATATGAAAAAGGTATGAATCCACCCCAGCTATGGGTACAGAAGTACAGACTGGGCGCTATAATCTTGGTTGACAACCCGTCTAAGAGAAAGAAAACTGAATTCAAGCTGGAGAAGGTCGGGCTCCATCAGGCTATCTTGCTCAAGAAACACTAATGTTGCTACGGGTGCAGTACTGGATTCATATATGATATATATATATATTGTGTAGAAAATATGCGTGTGTTTATTACTGTGCATAAAAAAAGATATTTTGTGTGTATGATAATATTCATAGATATATGTGTGGGTAACGTACTTCTGGGCACACGTAATCACTATAGTCATACTGTGTGCGGATATGTGTACTCAGTGTTTTAAGTCCGAGTAACTTTGCTCTAAGTGCTTGCATATGTTCGCATATAAGAGAATGGCGTGTAGACGAGGTACTTTTTATTTTTTCTACATATAGGAGTGGTGCATGCGATAAATACGCGTGCGGATGTGTACTTGCACGTCTACTCAATATACTTTCTGTAGGTAGAATCTACACATTTATCGAGCAGGTGTCAAACTTGGGCAACGATTTTATAGGTGAACGAATGAATGAAGAGGTTTATAAATTGTGTATATTTGTCAGCATGGCAGTGAATGCTGGACGTTTTCTTCACAGATGGAGAAGAGACTTGAAGTGTTATACTAAGTTCTACTGACAAACGTTAAGAATACAATGGTTAGAGCGAGAGAAAAAACGAAGAAGTTTACAGGCGAATAGGAACTACAAAGAAACTGTTACTAAGACTCTGAAAGAGACAGATAACATTTTTAGGGTACATAATGAGGAAAGAAGACTTGGAGATTTTAACACTCAAAGGTATATTGAGCGAGGTAGGGGAAAAAAGTAAACGACTTAACGGGTATGGTGATTTTTTTAAGCACAAGGCCGAAAGTTTGGGGCACCTAGTGAGGAACGAACTCACTACTCAGTCGTAATTGTTCTAGCGAGACAAGCGTCCTAATCATTACATCACGTCGAGGTGCCGAAATGATTTCCAATCGTAGCTTAGATGTAGCACAAGGTCGAGAGTATGGGGCACCCAGTGATGAACGAACTCACTACTCAGTCGTAATTGTTCTACTGAGACAAGCGTGCTAACCATTACATCACGCCGAGGTGCCCAAATGATTTTCTAAGCGTAGCTTGGATATGGCACAAGGCCGAAAGAGTGGCGCATCCAGTGAGGATCGAACTCACTATTCTGTATGATTGACTGAATAACACAACAAAGGCCATAAAAACAACAAAAGATTTGAAGTTGTGGAGAGCCATGTTCGCTCAGATCCTGCAAAGATATGGCATATAACATAGTAATAATAATATGTGGATGTGCCAGTGCGTGAAGAAGAAAATATATGTAACACTTTGTGTCTATATTTGTATGTTAAAGATAAACAAGTGACCATGAAAACATTCACTATTGTCGATAAACAGCATCTCTAAAATGTACGCTCAAATATTTTTCAAGTATATCCAATGCTTAGCAGGCTGAAGCCTAGGGCCTCAAAATATTGGGGGCCTCCAGCCAAGGTGTATAATATTTTTGACACTGTCATAGGCCTTTCTTACACACGCTGTCATAACGCATTGTCGATTCTAAACAGCCCTTCAATAATTTCAAATACCCATTATCATCTTCGGCTTTACTCAAATAGGGTATTTGCAAGGGCCGTACAAATAGAATAGCCTAGTGCATCTCTTCATCTAAATCCGTCCCTGAGTATATTAATTTAAAAAGAAGAGGACAAAAAACATATTATCGGCAAAAAAGGCTGGAAATATGAATAGCAGTCGGTCATTAAATGTTGATAGCAACGTGTACGTCTGCTTTCGTTTTTTATTTATTTATTTTTGGCCTAAGTTCTGACGACATTTCAATATTCAATAGCAGAACGACACTTGATAGGGTAGCGGTCCCCGAAGTGGTCGATATCAGCTTCTGGAGTTCGATGAGCCGATCCAGTGGTGGTGGTGAGCGTGGGGGGTCGATAATTTCCTGGGGATTCAAAAGAGGTTCGATAAATGCCTGGCAGGGCAAAAGGGGATCGGTAAATAAATTCTAGTGCTTTACGACTAAAACTCACCAATTTCCAACCAAATAACAATGCCCTTGCTACAACTAACCAAACACACACTTCCCCATTATGTCAACCAATTCAATAAAAAGGTATAGTAAATTATTTTTTTAACATATTTATTATTATAGCTTATTCTTTATGAAGTTTCCTCCTCCTCCTCCTCATCATCATCATCGTCGTCAACATCATGACCACCACCACAACCAAAATCACCAAAACCACCAAAACCACCACCAACATCACCAACACCACCAACACAACCACCACCACCACCACCACCACCACCATCATCATTTCTTTTGATTTCTGTTTTATACTACTTTCCTTCCGATTCCTAACCAGAGACTTAAGGTCAGAAATTCACATCATGACATTTTTCTACTGAACATTTTTTAGTAGTAGTAATAATAATAATAATAATAATAATAATAATAATAATAATAATAATAATAATAATAATAATAATAATAATAAATAAATAAATAAATAAAACAATCTAAGATCGCACACATTTTACATAGATAAAGCCACTCGTATTTGTGAGAATAATTTTTTTGTATTTCTTTAAGGCATGGCCAACTAGGGATCACTTCAGTGAGTCTATCAGAAACTTTTCCAATCAAACCCAGGGCCACGAACACATTATTATTATTATTATTATTATTATTATTATTATTATTATTATTATTATTATTATTATTATTATTATTCAAACAATCACGTCTGGTGTTGGAAAGGGAAATATCAATTGAAAAAGGAATAACAAAACGTAAAGCTAAAAGGAATTTTATCGAGAAACAATAAGGAATTTCTACCCTTAAATAAATAATAAATAATTATTATTGATATTTTCTGAACATGCCTGGAGGTCGATGAAAAAATCAAAGATTTCTCGAAAAAGTCGATAGTCTAAAAAGTTTAAGTGTTAGGGAGAAATATCCTCAACTTATGGCGCAGAAAATATTTTGAGTTTCAGAAAGATTTAAGAAAAATAAACAGATAATTGCGATCCAAGCAATGTAGAAGGATCTATATCTATCGTTGTTATATCATACTGCTGTTGTTTTATTTGGGGCGTGTGATGAAACCCGCCCTGGAAGCGAAATGATAAATGTGATGATGATGATTTCTTTTATCGGTGATATTAACATTGTAGGAAGAAATTGCAGCAAAAAAAAAAAATGTTTCAAGAATTTGCATTGGAAGTAAAGAGGACATTGATGAAATCGAAAGACCATGTCTCTCTTTATTAAATTATAAATCCTTATTGATCAAGTTGATGGGAATAGTAACCACAAAAAATACAAACAAATCTAACCGACCACTCCGATCCAATTCTAAAAAGATTATCAGAACAACAATAGCAGCAATAATAATAATAATAATTGGAACAGGTCATGTGCTAAAGAAAGTGTTGTGTTTCTAAGTTGCGCCCGAAACATCGTTGTCGGAAGGACCCCCACCCCATATAATAGTAGTAGCAGTAGTAGTAGTAGTAATAATAATAATAATAATAATAATAATGATGATAATAATAATAATAATAATGATAATAATAATAATAATAATAATAATAATAATAATGATAATGATAATAATAATAATAATAATAATAATAATAATGATAATGATAATAATAATAATAATAATAATAATAATGATAATGATAATAATAATAATAATAATAATAATGATAATGATAATAATAATAATAATAATAATAATAATAATGATAATAATAATAATAATAATAATAATGATAATGATAATAATAATAATAATAATAATAATAATAATAATAATAATAATAATGATAATAATAATAATGATAATAGTACAACAGTAACACTTAAGAGAAGGGCGCGATTTAAGAAAAGAAAAAGAAAAGAGAGTATTTGACAAATGTTCAATAATATTTCGACAGTATGTTTGTCTTCTTCAAGTTGTGTTTAAAAATTCTATACAAGTATAAAAATATTAAGAAATCTACGAAAAAGGCTTATAATTTTCTTGTAAATTTTTTGTAAAGAATTTTTTTAAACATAACATGAAGAAGACAGACATACTGTCGAAATATTGTCAAACATTATGTCTTTTCTTTTTCGTTTCTTAAATCGCGCTCTTCTCTACGTGTTGAAAAATAATGGAAGAGTTATGTCAATCATTTTGTTTTTTTAATAATAATAATAATAATAATCATCATCATAATAATAATAATAATAATAATAATAATACGCCTTGTATACCCTTAGACTGGGTGACATGATAGGTATATTGGGTTTTGCATGTTTGTACCCCAGCTTCACTTTGTTGGTGTGCTGCTCTTTCATTTGATTTGACAGATGGTGGGTGGGTGTCGTTCATCAACATACCATGGAATAAAATTGAAAAAGACTAAAAGAGAGCAGAATTATTTCTTTCAAAGAAGTTATATAATCACACACTCCAGGCCAGAATGCGAGATCTTAGTCATTGTAAACAATAAAGAAAGAAATAGAATAATAAATAAATAAGTAAATAAATAAATAAAAAAATGACTTGTCATCTAGAGGACGTCGCTGTACCAAACTGGAAAATATCTGGACTTTACCAAAAAAAAAAAAAAAAAAAAAAGTGGAAAAATTGGAAAATATGAGGGTGAGGCCCTGTCCATAGGCCCATCTGGAATAGGTCGACGAGCCTTACATACAAATCAGAAGAATTTAAAAAATGAAAATTCTAGTAATAATTGGAACCATCCAGAAGACAACATTACTTATAATTGCTAGAGAATACTACGGAGAGTGCTGGAGTATTGAGGAGACTTGAGATCATTAAGTATAATGTGAACGCAATTAGATGCGGCTGGTGAATGGTAATTATCCAGATGACAGCATTACTAAAACAGCTGGAATACTGAGGAGAGTGCTGGAATATTGCGAAGACTTACTGTCAGTTCATTTCTCGCGATAACAATCAGTCTCCAATAATAATAATAATAATAATAATAATAATATCTAGCGTGAGACACTTGATACGACTGGTATATAAATCAACGAGTAAAAAGAAATCAGTTTTGCACAGACTTACTGTACACTTGATCCCTAACGAATACCACCTGATGAGACATTTCATAACAAGGTTAATCAATATAAGAGGTGGGCAAGAATTTGCTAATGGTGTCGATAGTGACGTTGAAATTTTATTATTTTATTTTGCTTTTTAATTTTTCTTTTTTTTTTTTTGTACATTTAAGATTAATAAACAGTTGCAGAAACCACAAAGCGTAGAGAACAAACTGCAAACATTCAAATAGCTGGATTGGATCGAGGAACCCGGATGCGAAAGAAAGAAAGAAAGAAAGAAAGAAAGAAAGAAAGAAAGAAAGAAAGAAAAAAGGAAAGAAAGAAAGAAAAAAGAAAGAAAGAAAATGAAGTAAATTTAAGTAAAGGTTGTCTACCAAAACAGTAGGAAAAAGAGAAAAAGAAGGAGAGAATAATAAGGAGGAGGAGGAGAAGAAAAGGAGAAAAAAAATATATTGACCTTTTTTCGCATTACGAAAGAAATTTCCCATAAAGCGAACAATTTACTGATTCGTTTCAAGAAACGCATTTCTTAGGAAGGCAAAAACGATTTCTTAGTCAATAAATAAATACTTAATCACACGCAAGCACGCGCGTGTGCGCAAGAACAGACCTACTTATGGGGATAAGTAATTAAATAGATGGAGTGAATAAAAGAAGCTATGTGAATAAAAAGAAAAAAATGTGGGGGTTAGGTAAAAATACAAATTGCTGGAGAAGATAGATGAAGTGAAAACGAGGCAAAAAAAAACGTAAAGAAAATGAATGAAAAAGAATGAATGAAAGAACGCGTCAAAAACAGTAGTAGTAAGTAAAAGTAAGTAAGAGTCTCTGAAAACGAGAAACGTGCGTATATATTCTTCATATGAAAGATGAAAAAAAAATCTTTGCACTGACCAACAAAATGACAAGATTTGTTTGTAACGGCATTTCTGCTATTAGAACGATGGGTAAATAACACGACAGGCGCATCAAGCAATAACAATTCTAAGGTTTCTTTTTTTTCAATCATTTATTTTATAAACAACTAAATCGTCCGCTACAAACAAGTAGTTGTAATCTCTGGTTGTAGGAACAAGCCAGTTCTAGTAGTATGCGGGTATTATTTGGGCGGAGGTGGAGTGGTTCACTGACTTAGGAAATGGTATCTCCACTCTGCATACTAAATACGACCAGAAGTAAGTGAAACAGGGGAAAAATAAAGAAAAAACGAGAAGTCTTGGAGAATGCTTAAAAATACAAAAATGTATGAGGAAGCTATGAGAGAATGGCAGAGAGAAGTAAAGAATAATATGTCTGTTTACGCAGCTCGGGAAGAAAGGAAGGAAGGAAGGAAGGAAGGACAACAGTTTTTCTTTTCTTTTCTTTTCTTTCTTTCTTTCTTTCTTTCTTTCTTTCTTTCTTTCTTTCTTTCTTTCTTTGTTAAGACGCAACATGTTTAGGAAAAAGAAAGAATTTCAATTTTAGAGAAGAATTCCTGCGAGAATGGCTTTTCCTTTCTCTTCCTTTTTTTTTTTTTTGGTTGCGGGGTATTGTCAGATTGATCCGCGGGAAAGTTACTTGTGTTCGCAAGAAGTAGTAAGAAATATTTCATTATACAGACAAAATGAGGGTAGATACCTTTGATTTTAAAACGCAAGTAAATAATAATAATAATAATAATAATAATAATAATAATAATAATAATAATAATAATAATAATAATAAAACATTATAGAACAATAAGAGAAAAAAGTCCAGTGATAGAAAGTATGAAGAAAATGAAAACTTTAGAATAACAAGGAAATTTAAATGTGTAATGATGAAAAAAAAGAAAGAAGAGAAAACGAAAGCAAACAAATAAACAATATACAAGAAAAAGATGAAAACAAGGAATGAAGAAAAAGAAAGCCAAAAAATTGGAAATAAAGAGAAATAAAGGAAGAAGAGATAAATAACTTAGCAAAGATCTGTAAAGTTAAATAAAGAGAATTAGAAAAAGAAAGCGAAAAGTAAAAAGAAAATGAAGATTGCAACTCGAATCGAAGAATTTAAGGAGATAGCGGCATGCTTTCTGGTATGTCTGTATGTAATGCTTGATTGTCTGCTGGAGAGATTCTTAGAATTAGCAACAACGAAATAGCGCGATTCTTAGATAAAAGCGAATAGACACGCGCGTCACCAACCTGTCGGTGGATCTTACGCTGCAAGGATCACCAACGCTAAGTGAATAATCACATTAAAAGAAAGAAAGAAAGAAGAAAAAAACTAAATAAAAAGAACAGCACAATTTAAGAAGGACTTACCTCTTTCAATGAGGCCTAGAAATAGCACCAGAAGGAACACAAGAGGAGTCACATCCATCTTAGACGTAGTTTAAGTAGGATATGTCAGGTAGTCCAACATCCGGGGAACAACAGCTCCTCCCTCTACTTCTTTCGTACACTCTCAGCCTTCCCCAGTTTGTTTCGCATGGAGTTGCCCAGACTCCTCTCTTTCACTCACTCATGTTTTCTTCTCTTGTTCTTCTGCCTGCTTTTCTCTGAGCCACCCCCACCCACTTATTTTAGCGTTTCTTCTCTATCATCACAGGGACAGTGGTTATTGGAATCGCGTTTAATTCTGTAACTGAATATTCTTCTTCTGTCCAGTCCATATATATATATCATGGAACCCACATGGCTTCGCGGGGTTTTCAGGAAGGCATGCGTGTCTACAACTAGTTTTTGAGACCCGAATGCGTACATACACGCCTGGGGGTATATGGAAGGAATTCAAAATTTATATACTTGCTATGATCAAGTCAATTTAGTATTTAAGTCTTATAAATATCACTTTGCATTTTTTAATGTACTAATTGCGTCCATTCTATCTATCTATCTATCTATCTATCTATCTATCTATCTATCTATCTATGTTTATCACCTTACCTCTATTTCTGTTTGTCTCTGTCCCTCTCTCTCTCTCTCTCTCTCTCTATATATATATATATATATATATATATATATATATGAGGAAGCTATGAGAGAATGGCAGAGAGAGTAAAGAATAATATGTCTGTTTACGCAGCTTGGGAAGGAAGGAAGGACAACAGTTTTTCTTTTCTTTTCTTTCTTTCTTTCTTTCTTTCTTTCAAAGATATATATATATATATATATATATATATATATATATATATATGGGTGTTCGTATGGGTGTTCGTATCTATCTATCTATCTATCTATCTATCTATCTATCTATCTATCTATCTATCTATCTATCTGATTATTTCCCGCCTTCTATGCCTGTCTGTCTTTATGTCTATCTTTCCCTCCCTCTCTCTCTTCTCTCTTTCTCTCTCTCCACACACACACACACACACGCACACACGCAGACACACGCACGCACGCACGCAGACACACACATATATATATCTCAGGTTGTTCCTATCTATCTATCTATCTATCTATCTATCTATCTATCTATCTATCTATCTATCTATTACACATGCATGCGTAAGTTGTGTGCACTGATATAGATATGCCTATTTTACACAAGCTATAATTACAGATAATTATTAAGTAAAGTAAACGATAACTGTAAAATCTGCAAGTAAAGTTTTATAAATTTCTTTAAATAAAATTCTTAAACTTTGCTTACGTTCTAACACCAAAGAATGGCGTTGAGCGTGGATTCAATTCACTGCAACTCCAACCATCCTCCAGTCTACGAAAGTAAATAGAAGGAGAAGAGACATTAAAAACGAAAGTGATAGAAGAGCGAAGTTCATGTGAATTCATTATATGTCATTTAATGATTGCAAAGGAACGAAATTAAACGACCGAAGCATTCCGTACATTCAAAAACAAAGAATAGATGTAATGGAAGGAATTCTGGTTGGAATTTCTCGCTCCCACTGCAGGTGGCCAGAGGATGAAAAGAAGAAATAAAACGAGCATTGAGGTTCCAGAGTGTTGAGGGGTGGAGGTGCCAGGCTGCTGTCTTTGCGCTTCAGTTAAGCATTCAGCATCCCACGCTTGTCAGATTAATGCTCATACACAAGGCTATCTAACAAAAAATTTATCAACTATCGTTACACATTTAAAAACACTAATCGGATATTGTTTGTTTGTTTTTTTGTTTTTTGTTTATTCTACGTTCGTTCTCTTTCATATTTTTTTTTTTTTTATTATTCTCACCGACATAAATAGCATTTATCTTTTATTGACTAAGTCAACTTTTTCGTCGTGGAGATATTCATATTGGAGTATTTCGTCTATTACTATTTGGATTTTCCCGCCAGGAATATCCAGTGGTCATTGCCGGAAATCGAGTAACAGCAAATCTCCCGCGTGTCCCTCAATATTTTTTTACTGATTTTAACAGTACTGTGATCAGTAACTGCCCCAACTCTTCCTCGGATTTCAAACTCCACCAACCTCTTTTAATCCGTTCCGAGTGCGCCAATAACTACGCGTACTACTATTCACTTCAGATCTGTCCTTCTTTGCGCTTTCCTCAAAGATGAAGAAGAGACTCGAAGCGACGGAGATGTGTTTCTACAGAAGGATGCTAAGGATATCATGGACGGAGCGTGTGAGCAACGTTGAGGTCTAAGAGAGGATGCAAATAAGGAGGAGGCTTATACTTAACACCAGGAAGAGGCAGCTGAGGCTTCTGGGACACATAATGAGGAAGACGGGCCTGGAGAATCTGATACTCACGAGTCGAATAGAAGGGAAGAGATACAAGGGAAAACAACGCTTGGCATATCTAGCGGCCTTAAGCAAGTGAATGACAGAACGTGGTCTGGGGGAGGTGGCAGAGGAAAGGAACATGTTGAGAGCTGCAAGGGATAGAGGTGGGGAGCCATGATCCACTACGTCCTGAAAGGACACGGCACATAGAAAGAAAAGTTCTTTTGAAAGGCCCTGATATTTAATTATAATTCTTGGTTCCTTATTATTATTATTATTATTTAAAAAATATTCTTTTTGTCCTGTATTTGTTTTATGCAGCCGATGACCTTGGGACAAGCGAAAGATTTTCTTTTGTTGTTTCTACTTGATTAAACAAAAGACTATTAAAAAAACTTAAATGGTTAAAGCTTTTCGCAGAATATGGGCTGTATTTGTTAGAACTCATTTTGAGAATTTCCTGGAGAGATGGTTTACCAGGGATTTTGTTGATTTGTTCTTGAGTTCCTTTCTTTATCAGACCCAAAGCTCCAACCGCAACAAGAACAGTTTTAGTTTTTAAGTAACACATGTTTTTATTTCCATCTACAGGTCTTTGTATTTGCTTATTTTTTCAAAAATCTTCACATAGATGTTTTGTTACTTGGTATACTCATTACGTTAATCAGTATGCAAATTTTTTTCTTTTCTGTCTCTGATAATAATGTCTGGATGAATTGTTTATATTGTTTGCAGCTGTTTTTATCCTGTACTGATGACAGATACAGATACTGACCTATCCTGTCATGATTTTTTTTTGTACTCAGTGCGTGCAATATTGAGCATCTTGAGATAAGGTGATCAATAGTTTCAATGAAATTGCGTGTACGCAGACCCCAGTTCTATACAGCAAGAATACCCTCCAGTATCACCTCCTTAAGTCCTGAACTCCTTAGCTACTAGTTGGTTGCAAATTCCATTTTTGCTTCGGAGAAGTATCTGACACCAGCTTTCTTCCTTTTACTTTTGACCTAGCCTTTTCGCTTCTTGTTCATACCTTCTTGCTGATTTTGTGACAGTTCTATCTACTTCACAGCTATTTTCAAGATCTAACCTGAAATCGCTGGTATATTTATTGGCTTCTTTTGATACAGAATTAAGTTTTTACTTTTTACATGCACCATTACGAGTTCAAATCTTGTAAAGCTGTATATGTATAAAGTTGAAAATTTGTAATACCAACTCAATTATACTCATATCCCCACTGCCCATTGGTAGATACAGACGCTCAACATCCTGACTTTGGGTGGCGAATTCTATTGCATGAGAATTGTTTGCGAAGTTTTACATCAATTTTTTGGAGTTCCTTTGTTCAAATTTATTTTGTTCAAATTAAAAGTTAAAACTGGGATAGCAAGAATATCACTGGCCGTTATATTTTTTTGAATTCAATTCAGTTTTCATTATTATTCGGATTCCTTTCTGATTGTCCCTTTCATTTTCGAATGCTGTATTCTATCGCCTAAATCCACACCCAGATAGTTGTAAGTGCCTTCTTAGCAGAATTCTTTCATCACAGTATCTACATCAAGAATTATATTCTTGCTACTAATAAGCTTTCCTCGCCTGAAGGTAGCCTTTGCACGTTTATCTCGCCCAAATTCCATGCATATATCATGGCTGAAACTTTTCCCTGTTTTTAAATGCCGTTCCAATTCATCACCATTTCTTGCATATAATTTCAAGTCATCCATATAAAATAGATTATTCATCTTTTTATTCGCTTTGATCTTATACTGCATTGTTTAAGAGCACACCATTTTGAAAGTTAATCAACGTCGAGCCTAGTCATTACCTAGATAGGTGACCGCTTGGGAATACCAGGTGCTGTAAGCTTGGATGTGCAGACGGTGTAATGGATAACAACTCGGAATTGTTAATCGGAGAGTTGAGTTCCAATTCCAGTCGGGTTCGTTATATTCACTTATGCGCAAATATCGTTGGGGACGGCATGAATCCATCTGTTCTCTTTCCAGCTATGGATTAATTAGTAAAATTTGTATCACTAAACGATTACGGTCTAAAAAATAAAATAAAACTGCGTACAAAAAACCCATATGCCTCAAAGAAATAACCAACTAATCATGTATTGTTTAACAATTTTGATAAAGGAATGGATGCCAGACGAAAAAGAAGAGGTGATAAAAGTCCCCTTGAAAAATTCGAGACGATGTGCCTGAAATGCGATCTGAAGCCCGGGAACACTAGAATCAAGCAGACACGGAAATTTAAATACCTGGGAAGCATCTTGACAGAGGACATTAAGTGCAACACGGAGATCTGTAGGCGTATCGAGATGGCCAAGGACACATTCCAAAAGCTGGGCAGAGTACTGCGAAACAGGAGGATATCTTTGGTAACAAAAAAAGAATACTGAACTGTTACGTGACATCTGTCCTTCTTTACGACAGCGAATGTTGCCCGATTTTCTTAAAGATGAAGAAGAAACTGGAGACGAGAGAGATGTGGTTCTACAGAAGGATGCTAAGGATATCATAGACCAAGCGTGTGAGCAACGATGAGGTCTTAGAGAGGTTGCAAACAATGAGGAGGTTTACACTTAATACAAGAAGAGGCAGCTGAAGTTTCTGGGACACATAATGAGAAAGGAGGACCTGGAGAATCTGTTACTCACGAGTCGAATAGAGGGAAAGAGAGACAAGGGAAAACAACGCGTGACATACCTGGCGGACTTAATCAAGTGGATGACAGAACGTGGTTTGGTGAGGAAGCAGCGGATAGAGCAAGAATACCCTCCAGTCTCACCCCCTTAATTCCTGAACTTCTTAGCTACTAGTTGGTCGCAAATTGCATTTTTGCTTCGGAGAATGTAGACATTGCACATAAAAAGAAAGTTTCAGAATTGTATATTATGCCGTTAGAATATTCACAAATGTCAGTGTGATTTTATATACTTCAAGGGCCTTGACGATCAACGGGTATTGGGTAGTGTGAAAGGGCTTTTTGTAATCGATCCATACTCCCGTGAGATTTTCGTGCCTTGAATATTTTCAAGAACCATTCCAATTATAAGCAACTGATCTCTGCAGCCATGATGGCTGTGCGTTCTTTCGGTTAATACGGAGGTTAACAACTTGTAAGAGGTTGACAAGCAAGTCGATAGCTTTCAGGGTTTTCTGTGTCATTATCTTTTAGTAGCGAGGTGATATCTCGTGGGAGCTGTTCTGGTGGTGTTGTAGTCTCCAGCATCATTTCATTAAACAGTGTTGCCATAATAGCACGAGTAGCAGCGAAAGTGTCAAGCAAGAAGGTTTGGAATTTTGTCGATTTCTACTTGTGAGATTTGGTTAACGCGTGTTTTTATTCATTTTGTTGTAATATATTGACGTTATTGTTCTTGGATGATTCCCTTGTTTTTCTCCAGATTTTTAACCTTTTGTTCTCCTCATTATCACATTTGTCATCCCCCCATATACACTACAGGTCAAAAGTTTGAAGCAACCACCAGAACTAGCATGCGATGAACTTGACAGAAAAGTGAAACCTTTCCATCCAAAAAATGAAAAAGAGTTCTTAGAGTCACTGAAAAAAGAATAGAATCAATTATCAAATTTACACATTGAGAAACTTTTGCAACAAATGCCAAAAATCTGTTCTGCAGTAAACAAATTTAAAGAAGAATATTTTGACGAGGCGCCCTTACAATTATAATTTTTAGTTTTCACAAGGAGAAACACTGAAAAATGTAGAATAAGGAGTTTATTACAATATACAAGCTAAAAAACATCCATTATCCTACTTAAAACATTTTTCTTGGCTTTATATCTGCAAATCTTTTCATAGCACTTTCTGCAACTGTCTTCGTTACAAGATCATTTTCTGTTGACAAAATAGCCAAAGAATTTAATCTGTCTTGAGATATGGACGACCGCAAGTATGTTCCCAAAGTCATAACTATTTGGCTTCCTAACATGACCTGGCGGCATGGTGGCGCTCCGGTCGATTGCCCAAGCTACCAGTGCCTTGAGTCGGCCCTGACTCTATTGTAAATATTGGGCTGCCTAATATGACATGGCGGTATGATGGCGCCCCGATGGATTGCCCGAGTTGCCAGTATTTTGAGTCAGCCCTGTCTCTCTTGTAACTATTTGGCTTCCTAATATGACATGGCGCCTCGGATGACTGCCCGAGTTGCCTGTAACTTGAGTTGGCCCTGGTCCCTATTGTAAATATTTGGTTTCCTGACATGATATGGTGGCAAGATTGCACCCCGGTTAATTGCCCGAGTTGCCAGTACCTTAAGACTGCCTTGTCTCTATTGCAAATATTTGGCTTCCGAACATGTCATGGCGGCATGACGGCGTCTCGATCGATTGCCTGTGTTGCCAGTACCTTGACCCATCCTTGTCTCTCTGGTAACTATTTGGCTTCCTAATATGACATGGCAGCATGATGGCGCCTCGGTCAACTGCCCGAGTTGCCTGTAACTTGAGTTGGCCCTGCTCCCTATTGTAAATATTTGGTTTCCTGACATGATATGGTGGCAAGATTGCATCCCGGTTAATTGTCCGAGTTGCCAGTACCTTAAGACTGCCTTGTCTCTATTGCAAATATTTGGCTTCCGAACATGACATGTCGGCATGATGGCGTCTCGATTGATTGCCCGAGTTGCCAGTATTTTGAGTCAGCCCCGTCTCTCTGGTAACTATTTGGCTTCCTAATATGACATGGCGGCATGATGGCGCCCCGGTCGACTGCCCGAATGCCAGTAGTTTGAGTCGGCCCTGCTCTCTATTGTAAATTTTTGGTTTCCTAATATGACATGGCGGCAAAATTTCGCCCCGGTTAATTGCCCAATTGCCAGTAACTTGAGTCTGCCTTGTCTCTATTGCAAATATTTGGCTTCCGAACATGAGATGGCGGCATGACGGCGCCTCGATCGATTGCCTGTGTTGCCAGTACCTTGACCCATTCCTGTCTCTGTTAACTATTTGGCTTCCTAATATGACATAGCGGCATGATGGCACCCCGATCGACTGCCGGAGTTGCTTGTATCTTGAGTCGGCACTGCTCCCTATTGTAACTATTTGGCTTCCTAACATGACATGGCGGCATGATGGCGCCCCGATGGATTGCCCGAGTCACCAGTACTTTGAATCGGCCTGTTTCTGTTGTAACTATTTGGCTTCCTAACATGACATGTTGATATTTTTTGCGTCTGTTTCAAATATCTTGTTTCGTCTGTAAAACTTTCGTAAGCCTTGAGAAACGTTGCGTATTGGGTTGAATTTTTTTGTTTAATTTATTCTTTCAACATGGATATTTGATCTTTACTCTACAACTGGTATTTTTCTTAACATTACGCATTTTAACAGATCTTAGTTCCTCCAAAATAGACATTTCTTCTCTCATTTTGTTCATATATTTTTATATATATATAGTTTATATTTTTTATATTATATTTTATATTATACTACATAACAATTTATATTATATTACATTTTGATATTTATATATATTTTATATTATATTTTATATTTTTATAGTTTATATTTTTTATATAGTTTATATTTTTCCCGATGTCTAGCTTCCATCTTGGTTTATTATTTAGTGACATGAGATTCTCCTTTTTTCACATTTTGACTGAAGAACTTTTGTAGATTAGTTATCATTTTATTCTCTTTGATCTTATATCCATATCCAGTGTTGTTTAAGGTTTTTACGTCCACACCATGTTGAAAGTTAAGCAACTTTGAGCCTGATTAGTACCTAGATGAGTGACCGCTTAGGAATACCAGGTACTGTAACCTTGGATGTGCAGGTGGTATAATGGACAATCGCCCGGAGTTCCAATCCCACTTTAGGTTCGTTATATTCACTTACTCATAATTACCCTTGGGAAAGGTATGGATCGACCACTTCTCTTAGTTCAGTCAAATTAGGTTTGTTGTATTGTATATTTCTCTTGAAGCGTAAATTGAATGCCTAAACTTACGCATTTCTCATTTTCAAAAGAGGCTCTCTTGCAGACATGCCAGTGTAATTATATATTATATTTCAATTATATATTATATTTGAGAGATATTTATTAACTTATTAATTTATTTCTTTTGGTTTCTGTTATATACACATTTCTTTTCGAGTCTCTACATGAAAGATAAGGTAAGAAATGGTTTCATGACGTTTTCCAATGAATATTTCCTTAAAAAATAAAATAAAACAATCTAAGATCATATACATTTTTCACAGATCAAGGTGTGAGCTGTACTTGTAAGCACAGTTCTTTGTATCTCTTTAAGGCATGGTCTACCATGAATCTCTTCAATGAGTCTACTGGAACCTTTTCCAGTCAATCCAAGGGCTCCGACTACAACTGGAATTATTGATGTCCTCAGTGGCACATTTTCGAAATTTCCACTTCAAGATCGTTGTATTTTGATAGATTTTTGAAGATGTTCAAAGATACATTACAATCTGCAGGAACTCCCATGTCCATAAAAAAGCACATTCTGTTCTTGCGGTCTTTGATCACGATGTCTGGGTGATTAGCTTTGATTTTTCAGTTTGTCCCATATTGTCCCATAAAACTGTTACAGGCCCTTTCTCTGTAACTGAGTCTGTTTCATAACAGTTTCTTGCAATTTCCTTCCGGAAAAATTTGCATATTTACCAGTACATATATTGGCCCACTGTCATATCGAGAGTTTTATATTCAGTGGGTGCTAACATTGTGAAACCTGATACAAAATGAGCAATTGTTTCTGGATATTTATCACAGAATCTGCATTTCGGGTTAACACAATTTTTCAGTTTGTGTGCTTGGTAATGTGTAGTTAACAAGCACTGATTATGTGTAGCAAGTATAAAACCTTCGGTTTCAGCTTTTAACTCTGCACTACGTAACCATTGAATAGTAGGGGGTTTGTCTACATCAACTTATTTGGTACGGGCAGAGTATTGACCATGAAGTGTCTTATCTTACCACCGTTATTTATTTATTAATTAATTAATTATTATTATTATTTCCTTTGATTTCTGGTGTGTATACATTTCTTTCCGGGCCTATCCCAGGGACCTAAAGTTAGAAATGGCATCATGACATTTTCCACTGAAAAAATATTTTACATAGATAAAGCCCTTCGTAAGGTGTGGGCCCTGCTCGTGAGAACAAGGTTTTGTATTTCTTTAAGGAATGGGCTTCCAGGAATCCCTTCAATTAGTCGACTGGAATCTTTTCCAACCAATCCGAAGGCTCCAACTACAGCAGGAATAGTTGATGTTCCCATGCGCCACATTATTGAGATTTCGATTTCAAGCCTCTTGTATTTTGATAACTTTTTGAAGATCTTCAAGGATACATTACAGTCTGCAGGGACTGACATATCAATAATGAGGCACTTGTTTTGTTTGCGATCTTTAATAACAATGTCTGTGCGGTTAGATTTGATTGTTTTGTTTGTGTTTATTGTGTAGTCCCATAAATTATAGTAACAGGTCCTATCTTCGTAACCGGGTCTGGGTGGTGTTCATACCAATTTCTTTCAGTTTCCTTCCCGTAGAAGTTGCATATTTTCCACTGCAGATATTGGCCCGCTCTGTCATGCCGGGTTTTATATTCAGCGGGTGCCAATATCGTGCAACCTGATACAAGATCACCGATTGTTTCTGGGTAATTATCACAGAATCTTCATTTTGGGCTAACACAATTTTTCAGTATGTGTGCTTGATAATGTCTAGTTAACAAGGACTGATCCTGTGCAGCCAGGATAAAACCTTCCATTTCAGCTTTTAACCCTGCACTACGTAGCCACTGTAGAGTACGGGTTTTGTCTACGTCAGCTTGTTTGGTACGGGCAGACTATTGGCCATGAAGCGATTTATCTTACCATTTGTTCTGTATCTGGTCGGTTTCATTTGTTTTTGCTTTCTTTTTTATGTATTTTACAGCTTCAGTCGGTGTATTGTGCTTTACTTGTATTTCTTTATTATTATTATTATTATTATTATTATTATTATTATTATTATTATTAAATTTATATATTTGCATGTCAACATTTCTGGTGGTTGTTATTTATAATCGAGCAACTGCACACCTCCCCAAATTTCCAGCACCTTTCTTGCCATTGTTGTTAGCTTGAAAATTGTCATTGTTTAAAAAAAACTATCAGTTCTTCCCTGGATTACCAGTTCCTTTATTTTTGCCTCTAAGGTCTTTGGGATAGTCTCCGCTTTTTCTGGTTATTACACAAACAATTCCAATGTTTCAGTTTCTCTTTTTAGTTCTTGAGTAAGATCTTGATATTTTAAAAAATAATTTTCCTTTCCTTGTATCTTTATACTGTGGTCGGCTAGAATAGCCGTTTCGACGATCCGAGAGAATCACTTTTGTTTATTAGCAACAGGACCAAATATTTCGTTTGATACGATGATCTGTTTGAATTTTATAGTTTCAGAGGGGTGTTGAAAATTCCTCGACAGAGTTCTCAAAATGGGAGAAAATGGCCAAACGCCTGGTTTTTCTCTAACCCCTTATATATATATATATATATATATATACATATATATATATATATATATATATATATATATATATATATATATATATGTATGTGTATATATATATATTTGTCATCCACAGACAGACTGTTTCGCTGTTTCACAGCTCATCAGTGTGGCTAGACGTCCGGTTGCCTCTAGCTAGGATCGAAACCCGACTGAATTTGCGTCAGTCGGAACTTCTCCCACTAAGCTGTCGGCGCACGGCAGGGATGAAGGTGAATTTTAGCGTGTTTATTTTTAGATTTAGATAAACACACAGTGACTGACAGTGACTCAATTCTGCCGAAGAGTCGTGCAATATTAGCTTAAATAGTCACTGTTTACAAACTCACACCTCAAACCAAAGAGCTCAACCGAAATTAATTTTTCAGGAGTATATTTCTAGTCCATTATACATATTCAACTTTCCTAACAGGCTTTACTAATGAGGGGAGTGGCTAGACACCTATGAGGATTAAAACCAACATGTCAAAAGGCGTATAAATCCTAAGTCCTTTCATGGGACCAACAGCTATCTAGCACAGGCACGTGGGTGTAAAAATACCTGGATTAGTGTCCAGGCGTGCGGTAAACTCACTGGGAAAGTTGAACTCAAACTTCGTGAAGGAATTCAATGAGAAAGAAGGAAAGCTCTACTGTTTGATATCCAATGAGGACTGGTTCTTTTTTTTGGGGGGGGGGTCACTTCTTGCTTAATGAGCAGGATTAACCTCGTTCAATGTCTTCCTCCACTCTAAAGATTTAATACACAGTCATTGCTTGATATCACAATTGGGGCATGCGGTTTCCATACTCGACAACGAGGTGGTAGCCACCACACACACACAAACACACACACACACACACACACACACACACACACACACACACACACACACACACACACAGAGGATACGATGGATAAATTGCCGTCTAAAATGAAATAACACTGACATCTCATTTTTACAGATATATTTACCAAAATTACACAAAAATATCTTCAAATATTAAAGAGCAAATAAAATTCAATAAAATCGCCATTGGCTTCAACCAGGCCTCCAGGCGACTTCGGGATCTCCCGCCTCTCTTCTGGACAGTCTCCTTGTTTTAAGTGAATGCTGCTATAATCCTTGCCTTCAGTTCATCTTTGGTTTTATAAAGAGGTTTGTTTATCTCTCGCTCAACTGCACACATAATAATATAAGGATGTTGCAGTCTAGGGAGTTAGGTGGCCCGATGTTAGAGGTGATGTGGTCGTAGAAATTGTCTGACAGCCAAAACTGGGTTCTCCTGCTTGTGTGTCATAGTGCAGAGTCCTGTTGTCAGACATAGGGTCTCTCAGCTGTCTCCCTCTTGTCCCAGGGAAGCACTACCTCCTCAACGCATTTTTGTAGGCTTCCGTGTTGAGTCTGCGGCCCTGTGAGAAGATGAATGGAGGCATAACGTTGCTATCACTAGTGATCACTCCAAACACCATGATGCTGACTGGATATATCATCCAACTCTTCCCGGATCCTCTGCACTGTCCTCAGACTGACACCCAAACACTCTGTAATGTTCGTATTAGCGCTTACGACGCGAATGCCAAGCAGTACAGCATGCCGTTTCCAAATTTCTGGCAAAGTGAATTGCGTCACGGTGTTCTTTTTCTCACTGACAGCGCCCAACTGACCCTACTATACTGTACAGTCGACAAAATAAAATAAAAAAACAACGCGCATGCGCGAAGTTGATAATATTAAATGGCGACTATTTCACTGTCGCACCATGTGTATATTAACGGTTTTTTTCTAATGACATTATTTTGTATTAATATAAACGTCATATTTCGTGGCTATATGTGTTTGAGTTGATATCCCCGTCTTTTAAACAATTAAATTAATGTCTAACGGCCAAGAAATCGAAAGTTTTACTGACGAATCAAATCTAAATTTCCTTTTAATCTGAGGAACTTCTTTCAAGAAAAGTGTACTTTACGATTAAATTACAGGAAGCCACCACAACAAAACAAGGCTAAATTAACCTATTTAAAAAAATGCGCATCTCATGTTGGGACTTTTCGAAATGTATGTCTGCTAACTTTATTATAGACTTATATTGTTATAAATTGTTTTTTTTAGAGTAGGGACGTATACTCAAACACATATACCCACTAAATATAAGGTTTATAGTAAACAGTTTTATGCAGTCTTTTTGGTTTGGTCGCCCACTTTAACCGATACACCTGACGTCATTGGTAAAGCAGCCAATTCCTATATGTGTCAAAAATATATTTTTAAAAAAAAGTAATGAGAGAAATAATCAGTGGATAACGTCCAAATAACTTTCCTCTCTCTAATTGCTACAATTTAATCAACGTTTGATTTGCTAACTAAAATCGTTCAAATAATTCGTTATTATGTTCTTTCCAACAAAGTTTTCTGAAAGTGATATAAGCAGTATAATGTCTACTGTTAATGATTTACCTATTGTTAATGAGTGTTACTTTATTGGAAATCACACATGTTTCTTGAACATAACTGAGACGGCCCATGATTCGTGATAATGGCTAAGAAGACGGTTGAAATTACTTGAACAAAAACAACAGAGCAAACATGAAGTTCGTACAGTTTATCCGCAATTTCGCTTCTGATATACAACATCTTATTTGAAAATTGGAGTGATACAACAGGAAATTAAACAGACAGACGTTGTCGGTTGAATTTAATAAAACTCGATTGGATGAATATTTACTGCATAAATAAATTTTTTCCAGAACAGTCTATTTTTGTATTGCATTGTAGAAATTATTTCTCTGATATTTTCGGCTGTTTAAATAAATTGGTGAAGCTGATGATAAAAGGGCGGAGTTTTTGCAATTAAACTCACTGAGCATTAAGATATTCATGTGATTGCCATGTTTGTTTCGTCTTTTATGTACCGAAACAATTAATTGCTGACGATTAATTAATATTTGGGTTTGGTTGTTTGTATTTTAATCGTATGATTATGCTTCCATGGGAACATTCGAAAAAGAAAAGGAATATTTATTCTTTCGCAGGCATGACTGGAGTACAGATAAATTTTCCAATGATGAAGAAATAACATTTACGCATTATCTTAAAAAATAGGTACCCTCAGTTTCTTTGCGTGCAATGAGCGGAGGGTCTTAATAAAAAGGAGATCAGAAAATCATTTAAAAGGTAAACAATTTAGAATTCAAGTAAAGAAACTGTTTTTTCAGGATGATTACTATAAAACACAACCTCATTTTTCATTTTCTAATAAGATCGTAACTAGCACAAAGTAAATTAAATATCGACTCGCTTAACTCTTAGAATTCGAAAGTATATCTGTGCAAACCATATAATATTTATCAATCTATATTTATTTATATAGTTATTGTGTTTTGTATTAAGTCATTTATTGTTTTTAGACGTAGTTGGGACAAATTTTACGTTGAGTTTAGATAAATTCTTTTCAATTCTAGTTGTGAGAGAGTTGGTGGGTAGAACAATAATTTTGATTCATTAACATTATTTACATTGTTCAGACTGTTGTCCTCATCTTTACTGCTATATTCACGACGTTTCGGCCGTTGTACGCTCCAGACTTTTTCAGGATCTGTCTATATTTCTGAGATGAGGTATTGTAATTATTTACCTTATTTACATTGATCGGACTGTTGTCCTCATCTTTATTGCCACATTCACGACGTTTTGGCCGTTGTACACTCCGGTCTTCTTCAGGTGATTGGAATTTCGATCTGAGAACTCTTTATTTCATCCGCCGGGGGTAGATTGATCTAGTTACACGTGCCACGCCTCTTCCGGATGTCTCAGTTATTTTAACTCAATTTTCTAAGTTTTTGTTCACCACTTCTGAAACCAGGTATTGAACTCAACTATTTGGTTCAAGTCACTGAATCCAACCAACGCTTTTGTCCACTGGGCCATGCATCCTCAAGGACAAAATACCCCGGTGGACGAAATAAAGGGTTCGGTTCGAAATTCCAATCACCTGAAGAAGACTGCAGCGTACAATGGCCGAAACGTCGTGAATATGGCAATAAAGATGAGGATAACAGTCCGATCAATGTAAATAATGTAAATAATTACAATACCTCATCTCAGAAATATAGACAGATCCTGAAGAAGTCTGGTGCATACAACGACCCAAACGTCGTGAATATGACAGTAAAGATGAGGACAACAATCTGAACAATGTAAATAGTGTAAATAATTACAATACCTCATCTCAAAAACATAGGCATGGTTTGTCAGGGAGGTACACCTTTCTATTTTGAAATATTTTATGAGCCTTTGTTTCGCACCGAATATGAAATAATTAGGGTATTCAGTCATTTATGTGCCATGAGTGATACACGCTTAGGCGATCATGTATCTTTCGATACATGACTGACGAGGCAGATTTTTTCTCGCAGTAGGTTACCATTTCTTTCTGCGGTAGACCAGTTGCCATCCAAGATCCATCCGGTCTGTCCTGCTATTTACCCATAGCTAGGGGGAGAAGAAGGGTATTAGCACGTAAGTGAATGTAATGGATTCGGCTGGAATTTGAACTCGGCTCTCCGATTCCTCAATCCTAGCCGCTATCCATTACTCCTTGTAGTAGAGGAGCTTAAAAGTATTTTCAATGTATTTCTCTTCGTGTAAATATTGAGGGCTACACATTCTGAGTGCTCATAAATAGAATCCAATGATTATTCCAGATTTTATTTTGTTGTTATGATGAGAATAGAAATTTATAAGATCATCTTTCTTAGTTGATTTTCGATGGGCATTAAGTTTTAGGTTTTTAATTAACGCGGTGTAGCATGATAACTAGGAAAGGCAAAGTATCGCTTCTTTCAATTTCGTAAGTAAATTCCATCGTATGTTCGACTTTATTTGGTTTATCTACAAGATCAGGTAAATCAGTATCACGGGGATATATTTATAAAGCGTCATCATTATATTGGAAGTACTTTGATTGTTTAGGTAAAATATTTTGGAAAGGGCCAGATTCAAGAAATACATGCCATCACCCCACTTAGAGGCGATCCCATTGGTATTTATATATTTCCTGTCCAAGGGAAATCAACTTTATCAGTGATTACTTCCCTTAGTCGTTTTAATAATCTATACAAATAAAATATTTATCTGCATTTAGACAAAATTATTTCCCGAGCAAAATGAACCATTTAATTAATCAGTTCCTTTACGCTTACATTTCTTAGTTTACAGTCTTATTTGTTCAAGCTTTTCATACTATAATATGATAAGATACCTTTGTCTATAAGGGTTGATAAACCGTAGAAAACGAATCACTCAATAAAACCTTTGTCTATTATGTGATCATCTTGCTTCAACTGTTATATTAAATACAACTTTTAACATGAAAAGATATTGAGCAAAATGTGATTTATATAATACCAGGAGTAATCAGTGAATCATAGATATCAATGAACTTATAAAAAATAAAAGGAACAGATTAATGAAACGGTCAGTATTTTAGTTGTGAATTCTTTATATCTTTTTTTTTATTGAATCTTAATATATTGTTTCAAGACTTTTGTTTCATTGCATTTCTTCTAGACTAGTTGCCGATCACGGCTATAGGGCCCAATCTCTTCTGCTATTTACCCATAAAGGAAGAGGGGGAGTGGGGTGGGGGTTAAGAAATGGATTCACACCTTTCCCAAGGGTATTAACACGTAAGTGAATGTAATGAACTCGACTGGAATACAAACTGGGTTCACCGATTCCTCAGTTCGAACCGCTATCAATTACTCTACTTATCCTCCATAAATTTGTTGATTTAAAATATAATCTAAACATTTATAATTAATAGTCGAAACGTAGAAATTCTTCCTGACGGTGCAGTGTTTTCAATTCACTATATATGCTTAAAGTTGGACATTGTTTGAAGACGAAAACCATTGTAAGACTTCTAGTAAAGTATTGCTATAATGGCGGCCGAAAATAAATACAAGACCGTGGAAAGGATGACAGTTTAAAAACCGAAAGGCGGGAAAATGTGAATTTACGAGAAAATTTAGAACCGACAAATTCTGCAAAAACTATAACATATTTCATGGTAAGGTTGATCGATTTCATAAATTTCCGTTAACGAAAAGGAAAAAGAAAAATTTATCACAACCACCACGACTACCACGACCATTACCACGACGACGACGACGACCACCAACAACAACATTAATATAACAAGTGGTCCCTAAAGTCATGAAAGGTCATTGTGTTCACCCGATTTAACTGCTCTAGAGTTTTCTTTTCTTTTTTGAATGTACCTAAGGAAATATATGTACGTCAACAAGCCTCGGGTTATCTTGCTGATTAAAGCATTTCTACAGAAAATCGAGCAGCAAAGGCAAATCGATTGTCAGCAGATTAGGAAAATGTTGTTGAATGAGCTCGTGGTTTGTGTCGCGATGTCTTAAAAATACGATTGCATTATTCGAAGTAACTGTTATAGCGATTTAGCGTAGCTTACTTTTGGCACAAGGCCGAAAGCATAGAGCATCCAGTGAGGGCCCAACTCACTACTCAGTCGTAATGGATCTAGCGAGGCAAGCTTGTTAACTATTACTCCACGCCGAAGTACGCAACGTGGTAACTATTATATATGCATCAGGAAACATGAAGTGGATCTGCGACGTGCTGTCAAGAAGGTCCGACTCGCCCAGCCGCGTCAACCACCCAAGCTCTTCTGTGACTCCTGCTCATGACTCTTCAGGAGAAGCCTGGTCCTTCACAACCATTTCTGTCACCGTCACTCGAGGGAAGAAAAGGTATGAGGAGAGAGGATGACGATCCCGATGATCGGATGCGAGCAGGTGCCGATGACAAGAATTCTCTGAATGTTATAAAAAGGTAATGGCGATGTATAACCTTGTATTATTTTATAAGATCTAAGATATTCTAAAGACAGGTTTTAAATAATAATAATAATAATAATAATAATAATAATAATAATAATAAGAAGAAGAAGAAGAAGAATAGGTATGGTTACGCAGAGGAAACTTGCAGAGAGAAATGGAGTCTTTATTAATACAGCCCAGAACAGTAAAGATAATCAAGATACAGCTGACAAGTAAAAGTCGCCTGTTATATATATATGTTATTATAGATATAGAATCATGTAAATTACAGTCGCAAGTCCGGAGTACAAAATTATATATGACTGGATAGGAAGTGGGATTTAATATGAACTGTGCAAGCGTTTGGGATTTGATCATGCAGACCAATGCAGAAGCCGTTCTAGAGAACAGAAACAGTAAAATCCTTGAGACTTTCAAATTTCAACGGATCACCTAGTCTAAACCAGAAGACTACATTTTGTCATTGTAAACAAAGAACGGAAGAACTGTCGGATAGAGAAAATTCCTATTCTCGCAGACAACAAAGTGAAATTGAAAAAGAATGGAAAAATATTTGGGTCTTTCCAAGGAAATGAAAAAAAGAACGTCTTGAGAAGCCTTTCCGAAAGAAAAAAAAACTGACAGATTTAGAAATTCGAGGAAGAATTGAAACCATTTACGCAGGTACATTATGCAAATGAGTCAGGATAGTTCCATGAATTCTGGAGTGTTGAGGAGACGTACTTTGACTTGATTTTCAGCGATTGTTACATGATACAATTGGTATAAAATTCGACGAGTATAAATACTGATTACACTGGAAGAAGATAAAAAATTTTCGTCCGAAAGATTAAGAAATTTTAAAATATTATGACGACAATCCTGCCAACAGTTATCAGAGCATTTGAAAGTGACAAAAATAAGATGCTGAATTACTTGAATTTCAGCAAGATTCGAAAGGAAACTCTTTAACAAATAATAATAATAATAATAATAATAATAATAATAATAATAATAATAATAATCATATGTTCCAATCTATAAACGCTGTCATATCTATCTATCTATCTATCTATAACAAAAAAATTTAAAATTCCCAGCATCCTTAGTTCGTACGCATGTTTAGTCGCACGGACGTAACAAATTTGGCCTGATGATGTTGTAAAGGACGAAACGCATCACACGAAAACCTTTTTCTATTTTGTCACACATTTTCCCCTATCTATCTATCTATCTATCTATCTATCTATCTATCTATCTATCGCAATCTTTTGTTATCTATCTATCTATCTATCTATCTATCGCAATCTTTTGTTATCTATCTATCTATCTATCGCAATCTTTTGTTATCTATCTATCTATCTATCTATCTATCTATCTATCTATCTATCTATCTATCTATCGCAATCTTTTGTTATCTATCTATCTATCTATCTATCTATCTATCTATCTATCTATCTATCTATCTATCTATCTAACTGGAAACGACCACAAGAAGTATTGCAGGGAATAGAAGAATCAGTAATTGTTATATTTATGAAAGAAGAGTTGAAATGTTTTGCAGCACAACACTTTTGAAGTTTCCAAGAAAACTGAAAGTATTTCTGAGAGACGAAAAATCTTGCTGTCACTTGATCGAATGTGATAATACTGGGCCCCGAAAGAATGCAAAAGTAGTAAGAGCCATAGGCTAGAAATTATGCGAATGATTTGGATCCGACCATGTTAGACAAATGGCGTCAGAGAATCTCCAGGAAACAACAATCACAAAATATTCTATAGGATTTCAATATTTTGACTGACCTCCCCCCCCCACCGTAACCAAGCCAAAAGGTCAAGTTTAATAATAAAAACCTGTCAGTGAACCACACAGTGAGTATGAATGAAAGTTAGAAACTGGGAAAACTGAAAACGGACAATTTTGAACATGTTTGTCTGAATCAACCGGACCGATCTTCCCTCGATAATACGAAGTCAACTTTTACTCTTTAATTATAATTCTACAAAGCTGTACCAACTTCGGAATTTTTCCACAATCGACAATCATTCTGCAACTCCTTCCTGTCAAAAAATGGATGCTCCCGTTACTGCATTCACTTAACAACTCCCGAACGGCTCAGTAAAATTTGTCAATTCGAGAACTACACTGACACTTTACCCTCTTTACCAAGGATTTTTATAACTTCATCCATTGAACATTTTTCGAAATCTAGCTAAATTTCTTTTCTCCTACACCTATCTTCCTTTTCACATAAATTATTGTAAATAAATAATTTATCTACTTTTTTGTACTTGTGCGCTTAAAGAACAGTAATTGGAAATTTGTTTTTTGCGTATGGAAAAATCATCATAGATTTGTGATGTTAGCCTTTCCTTTTACGAAACTCCCGGCATTTAGCGTTACTGTGGGTTGAAATTTATAAAATCTTTTCTTTAAAACAGTTTTTCAAGCAAATAGGTTTTCCAGGTCATTATTTTCTCTTCGAAAATTTTCAAGTTTTGTGCTCTCTGTTATTTGACAGTGTTCTTTGTGATTTGTGAAGAGCTTTACAAACAGGTTAAAAGAATTAGAAGCCAGTTAGACGACAACAATCAGTAAAAATTCTGAGGAGAGTGTGGAAGTATTGTAGAAACTCGTTTTGGTGTGATCTCCAGTTACTGTGTTCTGGTTATGACGATAAACTACATCCGGCAGCAAGGCCGCTGATCGGGAGGTTTTGAGGAGCGTGGAACCACCTCTTAAATGTTGTTGGGAACAACAGCAATTAAGAGGTGGTTCCATGCTACTCTGAACTGGGGTGGTAGAGCCTGTTAGGGTCTCATCTATGGGCAAATAATTAACCCTAAAACTGAGGTCAAAACACTATGAAAGTATTAAAATAATTTTTTATAGTAAAAGTACAAGCAATACATTTTTGAAATGAAAATATTACCAGCGATATATTTGAAAAAAAAAAAATTACTAGCAATACATTTTTGAAAAAAGGCTTACCAGCAATGCATTTGACTTTCGACAAAAACTCTCTTTATAAAAGTACGTAAAAAAATACGTCACTGAAACCTGATCTCCAAACTGATTTCTTACAAACAATACATGCTATTCATACAAACCTATCATAAAAATTTTATCGGAATTAAATAACCCATTGAGGTTGTTATACCTTAAAACAAAATAAATCAAACCAAACTAGTTACTGCTGACGTTAAAAATTAAGTAGTATAAATAAGAACTTAAAACGATTACTTAGTTACTTATTTTAGTGCTTCATTTTATTTACAATTATTGCTACTTAAAATGACGCATAACCTACCTAGCGAGCGTGTGTAAATAGATGGTGGGATATAGTTTAGGGGCGATAACAAGGAGACAAAATTTATTAAGAGCTACAAAGAACAGGAAACTGCGGAGAGCCATGATCTCCAACTAGAAGAAGAAAAATGCAGACAAACAGTGCATTATTTAAACAAATTAGCCGTAAATAATCAATGTTTTTATAAGTATTTTTCAAATTATTGACAACTAAGACAGTTTTTTATTTTATTTACATCGACATAAGTTGCGGAGCACTTATTCTAAGTAACGTGGTTAATCGAAATAAGTGCTCCGTAATTTATTGAGTATAAATAATAATTGAAAAACGGAAAAAATATTTGCAAGCAGAATGTTATTCCACGAAGCTGTACACGAGGAAGAGAATTGCATTAATGTCCGTAGGAGAAAACTAAAATTGATACAAACAGTTATTAAACAGATTTAAGTTATAACAGAAGTGAAATAATAACATGTAGTTGGAGAGTTAATTAAGTATAAATGTAACAAAATATCAAGCAGAATTTCAAGGAGGAAAATTAAAAACAACAATTATTTCCCCGGGAATTATAAAGCAATAAATAATTACTCGTATTTGGGTAGAATAATAACGGAAAAAAATTTTTCATCTTGCCTTGGAGGAAAAATGTCGAACAACCAAAACAAATATGAATAACACATTTGTCTGTTTCAGATTTTATAATAACTAGACGAACAGAACATTTTTAAACACAAATTTGGTTTTAGTTAGGGCTGCCATAAGATTCGAAGATTCTACTGCAAGTCAAAAATCGAGCATTTTCTCTTGCGAGTTTAAATAAATGTCAGTATATATATATATATATATATATATATATATATATATTTGTTTCTTTTAAACATCTTTTATTAAATACGTCAGACAAGGAAGATTTAATTAATTTTTTTATTTATTTTTTCCAGCATCCATAAGTTTTTTTTCGTTTTCAAGGAGTAAGGGATTTTTTCATAATTTTAATTCTTTAGCCATTTTCAAGGAGGTTTTGTTTTTATTGTTTTTCTGGTTTTTTCCTCATTTTTTGACTGTTTAAGTTGTATTTTATTTTTGTGTGGTTTTTATTCCGAGTCTTCCCGTGTTGAGTGCGGCTGGAATTCACACACACACACACACACACACACACACATATATATATATGTAATATAATAGAATTTTTGAAGTGCGTATTGCCAGACATGAGCATGTGGCAACACTGCGAGACAATGACCTTGAGCAAGTAAACATTTCGCCATTTTAGTATCCCAGCTGAGATGTTGCAGCAGTCAATGAGGAATCTCAACAGCAGATTTCAAGAATGCATTCGTACAGGAGGACGCCATCTACAGGACGTAATTTAAAAAAAATGAAAATTCCATCATTGTTTCTTAAATGGCATGTTTTAAGGTTTCAATTACTATGAATTAAATATTTTTCTTCCATCACTGTTGGTTTTATTGGATTGTTAAAAAGTTCCCGTTTTTTTTTGGTCACCCTGTATATATATATATATATATATATATATATATATATATATATGAATTTTTCTTGTGTTCATATCATTTTCTTCTTTTCTGAACGTAAATTATGAAGAAATTGTTAAAATCTTTTGTATGTCCGAGCGCTTTCGTCTATAGCTTTAGCCATATTTTACGACCTCTGTTTAATTCAGATTTCACTACTGCTTAGACATTTAAACGTTGGACACTCCTAAATTATCGATGCTAAGCTACATTTCACATCCATAAGAACGTATCGATAAAATGAATATAAGGGAAACAAATGGAATAACTTCAAGAGACTTTTCTTTTAGTCCGAAATGTTATCAAGCAAGAACAACTTTTTTTTAAAAATCATTTCACCCTAATCAAGGTGATAAAGCCACTAAGATCCAAGTGTTTACCGAGAGTGAAAGAATCTGAGCAAAAACATTAGTGAAGAGACAGAACAATAAAAGATCAGGTTTCATTTAAATTTTGAAGATCGTACTTGGCAGGAAAGCAGGAAGAGAGTCCCAAAAAGCGAAAAACTATTAGTATAAAGTTTATGACTACAACTAGAATGTTAACAGAAAAATGTTGAGACCGAGCTTTCAATCTAGTTTTGGATTTTTTTTTATTATTCGGTATAGTTAGCTCTGACATTCATAAGTCTATCATGACAACCATCAGGGTCCTGTTTTAAGGTCGGATGACAATTTTGCCTTTGAACTGAATATCAATATTATCCGTATTCAGGAACACCGTTATTTTCATCCTGATGCCAAGCCCAATATAGTCGTCTTCTTTTATGTGCCGTGTTCCATCATGATGAAGGCTCTCCACATCATCCTGTCCTTTGTATCTTTTAATAATTTTTGTCATTTTGTTATTTCTCCCAAACGCTGTTCTACCAGCTCATCAAGTATGTCGCGCGCTGCTTTCCTCTGTCCCTCTTACTCTCAATCTGTCCTGTGTGTATTACATTTTCCAAGCCCTCCTTCCTGATTACGTGCCACATAGATTTCAACTGCCTCTTTGTGATGTATAAGTTTCCATTTTGTTTTCATTTTCTCAAAACCTCGTCGGTCCATGGTGTCCTCAGCATTTTCCCCTGGTTCAACACTTTGAGCCAGAGACAAAGATACAGTCCATGCATCGAAATCAACACTCCTCACATGTTTCTGCAAGGAGAGGGCCACACCATCAATGGAGAGTACCATGCAAACTTGCTGAGGCAATTGCGATAAGACGAAACGCCCAGGAAAACTGACGAAAAGGGTCACGTTTCATCAGGACAGAAGTCCTTGGTTTCAATGACTGCTGTGCGTGAATGTGGCTTCAAGTCTCTTCCTCATCGTTGGGGAGAGTATCCAGCATTCGATGCCATACAGGAGGACAGATATCACGTAACAGTTCAAAACTTTTTTCATTGTTTCTAACGAAGTTTTTCTGTCTCTTAATACTCTGTTTAGCTTTTGGAATGCATCTTTTGTCATCCCAATATGTCAGAACAATCACAGTAAAAATAGTTATTAGAAAGGATAGTTGCTCAATTTCTTTGATTTAAGCAGAGTCAGCGTTTTAACGATTTCAACAATGTCTGAACGGCAGTCTGCACATTTGAAGAGCTGTCAATTCGTCCTCGTTGTCGATATTTATTTAATCTGTTGATAAACTTTAATGCGGTTCTTGCTCGTTTTCAATAATATTCAAAATTGATTCAAACGTAGGAGTGCAAAGTAGCTGATGATTTGTTTGAGATTTTTAAGATAAAGTTTTTTTTGCTTGTTGATAATTTAATAAATACTGGTAAATACTAATGATTTATTTGGTTCGAAACTGGAGCAGTAGAATTTGGCTGTTCTAACGATCTGATCAAAGGAAGAGAAGAGGAAAGAGAGAAGGACATTTTTTTTAATCATTTCACCCCAAGCAAGACAAAAAAGTCACTAGGATGCAAGAAGTTACTAGTGTTAGAAATATGAGAAAATCTACTATTAATGAGAGAAGGCAATAAAAGAATAAGAATAAGATGACAACGATTGACATTGCATTTCAATTTTGAAGATATGAAGGGATAGAGACACAGAGAGAGAAGAAGAAGAATAATTAAGAGGAGAGAGATAAATATCCTGAGAGAATTGGAAACCCTACCGGGATTTAGCATTGGCGGCCACAATCTTAACGACATAAGATACGCAGATGACACAGTACTGATAGCAGACATGGAAATGAAATAAAAAAATCTCCTACAGAAGATAGCGATGGAGAGTGAGAAGAAGGGACTAAGCATAAACTACAAGAAGATGGAGTGCATGGTTGTCAGTAAGAGGATGAGCTTGAAATGCGATCTGAAGGTCGGGAACACTAGAATCAAGCAGATGCGGAAATTTAAATACCTGGGAAACGTCTTGACAGATGACGGTGAGTGCAACACTGAGATCTGTAGGCGTATTTGGATGGCTGAGGACGCATTCCAAAAGCTAGGCAGAGTACTGCGAGGAAGGAGGATTTCTTTGGTAACAGAGAAAAGAATACTGAGCTGTTATATGACATCTGCCCTTGTTTACGGCAGCGAATGTTGGACGATTTCCTCAAAGATGAAGAAGATACTCGAGACGACAGAGATGTGGTTCTACAGAAGGATGCTAAGGATATCATGGACCGAGCGTGTGAGCAACGATGAGATCTTAGAGAGGTTGAAAACAAGGAGGAGGCTTATACTTAATATAAGGAAGAGGCAGCTGAAGTCTCTGGGACACATAACGAGGAAGGAGGGCCTGGAGAATCTGATACTCACGCGTCGAATCGATGGAAAGAGAGACAAGGGAAGACAACACGTGACATACCTGGCGAACTTAAGCAAGTGGATGACAGAACGTGGTCTGGGGGAGGAAGCAGAGGGAAGGAACGTGTTGAGAGCTACAAGGGATAGAGGGAGGTGGAGAGTCATGATCGCCTACGTCCTGAAAGGACATGGCACATAAAAATAAAGAAAGATTATATAGGAAGTAAGAAAGAGTGTATGTAAATATATTAAGGTAAATTGCAGCTGAATCATTGAATATTTGAGAAAGGAAATACACGAAACAGAGAATTGTAATTTTTATTCATTGCGACTCTAATTTTTGTGCTTGAAATTAACATAAAATTGAGATACTGACAAGTGTCAATGAGTGTCTTCATTATTCTTTAAATTATTCAGACGAGTATTCTCGTTTATTTTAGAACACCATTCAACCGATATGTTTTTAGGTTTATGCTGAATTCAGTAATATATGTCAGCCCTTAAATTTAATTCATTTTTATTTAGTTTTTCCAGCGTATGTAATATAATTTAAAAAAATTAAATTTTTGAGAAAAAATATTTGTCAAGTTGCTGAAATAAATCGGAAAAAAGCAGCCAATACAAATTCAAAAAAATGAAAATGTAGAGCAATTTAATATATATATATATATATATATATATATATATATATATATATATATATATATATATATATATATTTACAAAGATGCTTCAGTTAATGCGAAATTCAATTAATGTGATATTTACCGCGAGCATTTCCTGTTTTATGTGTGTAATTATAAACTTATCAGGAGATTACCACACAATCTGATATATATATATACATATATATCTATCTCTCTCTCTCTCTCTCTATATATATATATATATATATAGTGGAGAAAAAAATACGAAGAAAAAGACCAATAAATACGACTCCTTAAATGTACATACATCCGTGCAGACGGGCGGACTCACACAAAAACACGGAAAAAATTACACCCATGTTAAGTGCATAACAAACAAAAATCGAGAAATATATGCAGTCAATTGCTGATACCCCCTGAAGAGTGGACGAACGGGTTCGTCTACGAAACTCTGGAGTCGGAATGCTGTAGGTAATATCAATCAGGTAAGTGACAAACTTTTAATTATATTAATTTTATATATATATATATATATATATGTGTGTGTGTGTGTGTATTGTAAATATATTCTTAATCTCTAAATACGGCCAGAACATTGTGGCCGTTTTCATAATTAATGTTATTAGATTTGGTTCCTATTTTTTTTATATAAAAAGACTTTGTTATAATAATAAAAGCTTATAGGTCATGGCAAGTATTGGTAAAAAATATCTAGTGTATTTTCTTGAGCGTTTTACTATTTATTGTCGGGTTGTTGAACGAAGAAAACCGCGTTCCATTTGTCCAATGAAAAACAGTTTTATTTTACAAGCCGTCCTGAGTATGACGATAAACTACATCCGGCAGCAAAGTCTCTCTGATCGCTAGGTTTTGAGGAGAGTGGAACCACCTTTCATTTTTTCAAAAAATCAATTTCATCCCAAGCAAGGCAGTAAGGCCACTAAGACATAAGGGGTTACTGGGTGTGGAAGAATTAGAAAACAGAAACATTGCTAAGGAGCAAGGACAAAAGAAGAGAATTCAAGAGGACAGTAGATATCGATTGGCATTGCATTTAAATTTTGGAGATAAAAGTTATCTGGAAAGCATAGAGCTGGAAGAGAGTTCCACTAGCGAGAAGTGCGAGAAAAGAAACTGTTAGAATAGAATTTGCGGTTACATCTAGCCAGTTCAACTGTAAAACGATGAGACCTCTTCGCCAGTATAGTATTGCGTTTAAATTCCAAGAGTCTAGGCACCATAACGAAGAGCTCAACCGAACAATTATCATGAACCGAGATGGCAGAACAGGGTCAGGAATATTGCTGATTCTTCTTTCGATTATATCAAGGAGCTCTAGGTAAATAGCAGGAACACCGGACCAAGTGTGACAGCAATATTCTAGGCATGGAGACTTATAGATATGTAAGATAGATTCTGGAGAAAAAAAATTGTCTATACTGAATACTTTACAATTCATGTCAACCGAGAACGTTAGCCCGATTAAACGCAACGAGTCACTTTTATGGAGGTCAACATCAGTAATAATGATGGAGGGCAGAGAGGGGTCCTTCAGATGATTAATAAAGATCAGTTTTGTTTTGGAGGCGTTAAAATTAAGAAGCCATTCTTTGCCCCAGTTAACAACAGACTAACGGCCGTTTTGGATATCAGCTGCTGTTATCAAACTGATCAGACCATTGTTGTTGTTCCCATGTCCCCACCCGAACCCTGGGTGGTAGCACCTGTCAGGTTGCGAGCTATGGGCAAATAGTGGACGTTGTCCATAACGGATAAAACTTGATTTTCATTTCGTTTTGCTTTTTCCGTTATTAAAAAAATATGTACTCGTTTACAGGTCATTTTAAAGTAGAATTAATTTTCTATCTGTTGTGTTAAGAGCATTCTAATATAAAGGAAAGTACAAGATGATGCCGGATTCTTCTTCTACCGTGTTCCTTCGGGACGTTGGCGATCATGGCTCTCTACAATTCCCTGTCCTTTGTAGCTCTTAAGTCTTTTTGCCATCTTACCCGAATCTTGCTCCGCCATCCATTCCCTCAAGCTCGCCAGGTCGGTTATACGTTGCTTCACCTGTCTCCTAGGTTTTCAATCTGTTCTCTCATTAAAAGCAATTAATATTTTTTTACAATAATGTTCACCCATGAGCCACTCGAGGTAGAGGATTACAGATTAAGAGTTACAGTTTACGTGGATATGTTTAGAAGATGACGGTTGACGCTAGACTTGGCTAAGATTGTAGTGATCGAGGAAGCATCCTCTGGGGGAGTTGGTTCCACAAGGCAAAGACTCGAAGCTGCTCGAGTGAATCTTACATCTCACCACTGGAATACGAAGGGAATGAATGTGGTTCGCTACAATATCCGTGACATGGCGACTATTAGCCTAGAAGGTTAGAACTGATGGAACAAAGGAATGTAGTTCATCTGAAGATTTCTCATGAAAATAGCGACAGAGCAACGAGTGGTTTTCAACGTTTCGACAGTGGGAAAGTGATTGCACGGTGGAAATTAATTCATCACCCACAACGACGCGGAGACGCTTTTCAAAATCTGTCCTGTTTTGAATGTTGTTCGTTGGAGTGTTGTTCTTTGTGCCATGTTCTTTCAGAACGTTGGCGATCGTGACTCTCCACAATTGCTTGCCCTTTGTAGCTCTTACTAGCATTTGTCTTTTAGCCATCTCACCAAAACCCTGCTCCACCATCCATTCGATCAAGCTCACCAGGTAGGTTGTGCGTTGCTTACCTTCAATCTATCCTGTGAGTATCAAATTTTTCAAGCCTCTTTTCCTCATTATGTTCCCAAAAATTTCAACTGTCTCTTCCTGATGTTAAGTATAAGTGCCCGTTTTGTTTCTATTTTTTTCTAAGCTGTAACTCAAGGTAAAGTTATTATCAAAGAAGAATTAAGAATGCCAATGTTGGGCCGTGCTTGTGGCATCGGTTTGACTTTATCAAAAAGCAAGCAGATATAATGTGTTTCTTTTCAAATGTCTGGATGGAGCTAGAGTTGCTGGCCCGAGCTGGACAGGTTAGCGATAGATCGTAGCTACTCCTTTGATGTATAGTCCTTTTCTTCCAAAGGAATGTCGTCATAAACCTTTTAATGTATTAAGTTTAACTCCAGTGAAAGCAGACGAAACCTTACATTTACTATTGGTTCCGCGAGTATTGTTTCGTTCGATCGTTCTTCTATGTGCCTCGTCCCTTCAGAACATAGGCGATCGTGTCTCTCCACAACGTCCTATTCCTTATGACCCTTAGCATATGTCACATGAGGGTTATGTTTTCCAAGCCCTCCTTCCTCATTATGTGCCCAAGAAATTTCAGCTCTCCCTTCCTGATTCTGAGTATGTGTTCTTTCCGTTGCTATTTTCTTTAAGACTTCCTTATTGCTTATGCGCTCCGTCTATGGAATTCTCAGTATCCTCCTGTAGAGTCACCTTTCTGTTGTCTCTAGTTTTCTCCTAATTCGTGCGGAGATTGTTCAATATTCACTGCCATATAAAAGGATGGATATCACATAGCAATCCAGCTCTCTTTTCTTTGTTTCTAACAAAAGTTTTCCGTTTCTCAGGACGTTGCTTAGCTTTTGGAAGGCTTCTTTCGCTAGTCCAATACGTGTTCGGATTTCAGTGTCGCATTTACTATCCTTAAAACACTTCTCAGATATTTGAACTCCTGCACCTGCTAGATGTTGATATTGCCAATTTATAACTTGCACCATAGGCTTTTTTCTTTCACTGATATCGTTTTTTGATAGGAAAAAAAATTAAATCTTTTGAATCAAAGTAAACATCACCATGTCTAGAAACTTTTGCTATGTACTCGTAAAATCTACGATGACTTATAGGCACAAAAAGCGAAGATTTATGACGTGCATGAAGAAACATGTACGGCATTCGAACAGGCGAAAAATATTTTGCACCAATTGTTAACGCTTTTGTGGAACAGCACGTTCGACATATGAAGAAGAAATATCGATTTCTCGTTGGAAATCGTCGAATATCGAATTGTTGAATATTTATACACAGATATATTCATGGGTACTACTGATTTTACAAGCACATGAAGATACTGGGGGAAGCGGACATCAGGTGTGAAAGATTTTTCTAATCATTTTTGCTTACAAGTAACGGAGCAGCACGCAAAACTATACCACTAGATTTGCAAAAAATATTCATTATTCTTTGAGATAAAGCAAGTTGACGTGTGGTTTGATCCGGTAAATGGACATAAGATTAAATTTTATATTGGGAGAAATTTTAAGATGAAAGGCCAATTGAATATGCTGATTGGCTAAGAACTGAATATCAAGGAGAATGCTGATTGGTTAAGAAATGTATATTTAGGAGAATGCTAATTGGTTACGAACTGAATATTACGGAAAATTTGAAAGCAATAGGTTATCTTTTGAGCAGAAGAAGATTTTGAATGGGGAAAATTACAACATTGTGATTTTTGAATTAAAGTGACGAACAGACACATACGTAGACAAAGATTGACATATGTATCTAACTCTTGGGATGTCAGTCCCATATCAGAATATCGAGCTATTTTAGCAAAGGCAGAGACAATTGAACACACACACACACACACACACACACACACACACACACACACACACACACACACACACACACACACACACATACACACATTGTGTTGGATGATTTTACGACACGTCAATCCCTGTTGTATTATTTACTGTCAAATTTTGTTTGGGCCACCCAATGAAGATCAAACTTCATCATCAATGATGGTCATCCAGACGAGACTCATTAACCATTAACTCACACCAAGGATATGAAAAAGTGGATATTACTAATTTTTTTCCCCTGGTGCCTCGGCTACATGAATTCGAGCGTGCTACTAGATTGGCAACTAGGTCCCGCCGTTTTGCTGGTTAAATAGCTAAATGCACATCGCCACTTCTACTCTAACATTTTCTTTTCTTGCAATTCTCACCTGTGGAACTTACTTCCGATTTCTTGCTTCCCTGATAACTACAAGTTTAAATGCAATGCCAATCGCCATCTTCTCTCCTCTTGAACCCTGTTCCTTTATTGTCATTTCCACAATCTTCCCCACTCATTTTTTTTATCATTCTCTGTAACTGCCTGCGTTCCAGTAGCTTGGGTGAAACGATTAAAAAACAATAAAATAAAGATAATTCATCGAAGAACATGCTTTCTAAAATAGAGAGAGAGAGAGAGAGAGAGAGAGAGAGAGAGAGAGAGAGAGAGAGAGAGAGAGAGAGTTAATGATATCAAAAGGGAGACTACCGTAGAGCGATGTTTAGCAAATTAATTACATTCTGAGTCTCTCGTTAGTGCAGCCTTGGGCCAAATTGAAGTAATCTTGAGAATACTCGCTAAAAAATCTTAAAATTGATCAAATTGTGCTCGCCTCAACTTCCACTTGGAACAAAAAAAATCCTACATTTTAAGATATGGCCGGAATCAAACTATTTTTTTCGGAGAATTACTTGTAAATATTTATAATAAATATATTACATTTTATATCTTTTTTTGTAGTAATCACATGGAAGAGGAGATTAGAACCTTTATCGAAGTTCCTGAACCGTAGAGGACAAGTGAAAAGGCTTTCAAAATCAAAATTTCAATATACCGTCTATACTCGTGCAACGCGTGAACTCGCGTATCGAGCGACATCCCAAATTTTCACTTATTAAAAAACGATTTTATCATGTCTCGTGTATCATGCGAGTTCCCTTTTTTGAAAGACCAAATTACAATAGAGTAACTTCTTTTTTTATCCCTTTATTCAATATTCTAGTTAAATAAGTTAAAAAAGTAAAAGACAATGATAAAAGTATCGTCAGTAATGCTATACTCGTTGCGTAAACGTGTACAGCCATAAACAACCGAACGAGAAACAGCTAAACATCTTATAAACGTAAACAACGGAAAAGATGTTTATTCGCTATGTTTGTATTTTATAATACGATAGCAATATGTGAATATTACATGCATTATTATTGGATACGTTTAAGTAAGATATCTGTTTTATCAAAATCATGTTTATTTTAAATAGAGCTTTACATTTTGACTATATATATTTTGGTCAACGGCATAGCCACGGCCAGCAGTGTATACGCTAATTTAAATTTAAAATTAGCTTCAAAATTTGGTTTTCAAACGTTGCATGATACACTAGTATATACGGTATATATTTTATATATATATATATATATATATATATATATATATATATATATATATATATATATATATATATATATATATATATATATATATATATATATATTGACCACACATACACGGCACTGTCTCGTTGGTTGACTTGTCATTTGTCAGAATTTAATGCCATTCGCTAACATATGACAAATAAGCAAAATAAGATTAACATAAGATAAATTTTCGTAGATAATACCAAGAATTTGATATAGGATACAGTGCAAGGAAAGGAAATTCCGGAGGCTGTTGTAATAAAAGAGAAGCAGCCAACATTAAATAAGGCATCTTTTCCATCAGTCAGTCAGTTAAGTGCCATACGTGATACACGCTTGGGCGATCATGTATCTTTCGATAAATGACTGACAAGGTACATTTTTTCCGCGCAGTAGGTTGCCATTTTTTTCTGTGGTAGACTGGTTGCCAACCAAGGCTAAAGAATTCAGTCTGTTCTTATATTCAACTCATAGGGGAGGAAAGAAGAGATTCATACCATCCCAAGGGTATTTGAGCAAAAGTGAATCTAACAAACTCGACTGGAAATTAAAATCGGCTCTCCAAGTTTTCACTCCAAGCTGATATTCAATGCACCACAACACTCTCCTATATCCCCTTTCACCACAGGGGACCGTGTATTGAATGTTTGTATGACGCCACATTGAGTCACTTGAAATTGATTCATTCAAACGTTAAAACTCCGGAATTAAAAAAAAGAAAAACAGTGTCGTAAATATACACAGAACAATCCTTGAAAACCAAAGTACTCGGAAAAAATTATATAAAATAAAAATAAATATCTACCTTACCATATTTACCGATAACATAAAACTTATTCGGAAATTTGAAAAATTAAAAAAAAAATTGTTAGACTGAACTTCTCCATATTATTTATCAAACATGCTTGAAAGATATATATATACAACGGCTTCAGGGTAAAATTTCCGACTGATGCGAATTCAGCCGGTTTTCGATTCTAGCCAGAGGTAACCGGACGTCTAGCCACACTGATGAGCTGTGATACAGCGAAACAGTCTGTCTGTGGATGACAATATATATATATATATATATAAATAACCGTTAATAAGTAACACATTCATAAAAAAACATCTTTCGGTCTACAATACATTTATTTCGTCTTCGAGTTTTATTTCTAAATGAAAAAAATATTACAGCCTGACGATGAGAACATGAAGTTTTCGAAAGTACTTGCTGCTCTAAAAAATACACCAGATCCATATGACAATTTTATACATAAGGATCGCCTCATTCAGTGGATTGTTAGTAAGTTAATGCTTATAGTAAGTCTGTTAGCGAAGAGAATTCACTATTAATTACATTAATATTACTAATTAATTCATTGTATGATGACCTCTTTATTATATATATATATATATATATATATATATATATATATATATATATATATATATATATGTGTGTGTGTGTGTGTGTGTGTGTGTGTGTGTGGAAAATGGAAACAAGAAGGATACAAATTTATAATCAGAAAGGGACAGTTGAAAATTCTAGGGCGCATAATGAGGAAAGAGAGCTTAGAAAATTAGATACTCACAGTGCGGATTGAAGACAAGAGTAACAGAAGAAACAACGCATAACTTGAGTCAATGGATGGTGAAACATGGGTTAGGAGAAATAACAAATGGAAAAAATATTAAGAAGAGCTAGAAAGGACAGGAAATTGTGGAGAGCTGTGATCGCCAACGTCCTGAAGAGACAAGGCACATAGAAGAAGAAGAACTCTCGGACGTACTACAGCTTATGAAGTAGGTTCCGAGCTAGAGTCTGTAGGATAAACCTGGAACAGATGACTATTTGAGCTGGAGGAGGAAAAATTGCACCAGTTGACCAGGTGGTTAAGTTCACTGATCTCACCATCAGAAATATATTTGGCTACAGTCAGAAATTGTTTTTCTCGTTTGCTGACAGACGACAATTGAAATCGATGACTGAACTTGTGCAGATTGATTATTCTGAAGAAGGATGACATTAAAAATGATGAAAAATTGTACGATTGATAACTATTGGAAGCATGCCAAAGTCAGAGATCTTGCTGATGAATATACATAGCATTGTTTACTGAGAACTGCTTCATCTCAACAATGGCGTTTCTGATAAAGTGTACTGCACGCAACTGCACGGTGTGTCTGATGCAATCAAGAAAAATCGCTCACATTTGAGAAAAAACCGCCTGTTGCTGGCTAATGTAATCCTAAGCGCTCTCACGAGAAAACAATTCTAGTAGTTGGGTTGGAAATTCCTGCCACACCCATTTTAATCACTCGACTGAGCAGCCCTAAATTTGGAGCTTTTCCGTTCCTTTTAAAACCTTTTGAATCATCAGAGCGACCGAAAAGATAATAAGACCAAAGCCAATAATCCCAAATATATTGGATTCAGAATCAATATCATTCAACTGCCAAGGAATCTCTGAGTTACAAACGTATTGGCAGAACGTGATAAAGTACAATATTAATAATTTTCAAGACATATTCTGTTTCTTTATATATATATATATATATATATATATATATATATATATATATAGATAGATAGATAGATAGATAGAGAGAGAGAGAGAGAGAGAGAGAGAGAGAAATAGATAGATAAATATCTTATTCGTATAGACGTTATATGCCGTGGGTACACATGTTTCAGTAGACATCCTTGCTTTTCAAAGAGTGAAAGTAATGTCTACCGGTCTACAAATCGAAAGTCTTAATAAATAAAATATATACCTTGACAGGAATCGAACACAAACACACACACACCCACACACACACACACACACACACACACACACACACACATATATATATATGTATGTATATAGAATTTTCTATTTTAGTAGGACTTCTCAATCTAGGTTGGTTGTTATTAATTTGAACGCTTATAGCAATATATATATATATATATATATATATATATATATATATATATATATATATGCGTGCACGTCATATATCATGTTTCATTTTGAAAGACAATGTTTTCACAATAAAATTATTCATATTTTGGCAACCTTATTCTCTCTCACCACACGCACGCACACACACACACACACACACACACACACACATATATACACACATTTATATATAGTCACGCATATGTATACACACACATATATGTATATATACATACACATACCCACACTCACAGACACACATACGCACACACACACATATATATATATATATACACAAACTTCAGACACACATACATACATACATATCTATCTATCTATCTATCTATCTATCTATCTATCTATCTATCTATCTATCTAAGGCCTTGTTGAAAATTCCTGGATCAAACCCAATTCGCAAAATCTGACCAGATGACCAAATATCAGGATATGCTAACATCTTATCTGGTCGAGTATTTAATTTTTCAGTATCCCTTCACATATGCACACCAGTTGTCGAAGCATATTAAAAGAATCGATTAACATTTGGTATAGTGAATTAATATTCTTAATTTGCTTTTGATGTTATAATCAAGAGTAAATTGATTGAATGAAGATTAAAAAGAAATAATAATGTTTTCTACATATATAGTTGAGCCTTATATCAAGTTTGTATAGCTTTTCGAAATGGACAGGTAATAATACATGCGTCCAAACGCCTCCCAATATATATATATATATATATATATATATATATATATATATATATATATATATATAGTTTGTCATCCACGGACAGACTGTTTCGCTGTATCACAGCTCATCAGTGTGGCTAGACGTCCGGTTGCCTCCAGCTAGGATCGAAACCCAACTGAATTAGTGTCAGTCAGGGATGAAGGAGAATTTAAGCGTATTTATTTTTAGATAAACACACAGTGACAGAGAGAACTCGATTCGATTTACCGAAGAGTCTTGCATTATGAGCAGTAATAGTCACTGTTTACAAACCCACACTTCCTCCCCATATATATATATATATATATATATATATATATATATATATATATATATATATATATATATAGCATAAAAGGCTCGAATATTCCATGGTTATAATTTATTACATTGGAATCGTAATCACGATCCAATTCATCAGACCTGCAAATTCAAAAAGATATCGGAAAATATAAAAACATAAAACAAATTTAATTGGTTGGCACAAAACTTAATGACCGCCATAAATAGATAAAATTTGTTTCATGATAACAATTAAAAGGAAAAGTGAAAGGCTAGCTAACCGGTTTCGAACCTCGCTCAACAGAGCTAAGCCGTGGTTAATAATGGTATAAATCATCAATAAAAAGATGGACAGTATATACGGAAAAATATTCTTAAATGGAAATTAATTGGAGGCCCGTCAAAATCCTTCTGTTTACTTAATAAAGGTTCCAAGGAAGAAATATATATGGCTTCCAATATTCTCAAGTGGTACTTTGAGTGGGACTTACTGAGGACAGAAAACTTGCCCACACTAAAATTAACCGAACAATTATGGTTATTTATCAGGTGATCTGCAATGGAAGACCCGTATGTATAGGTCAGAATATCTGATGAAGAATACTTAAGGTTTCGGATTTTTATTGGTACATACCGTTTTATTCTGACGTCCAGTCTTTGAGTCGGTATTCCTATGTAGTGCCAACCACAACTACATTTAAATGAATAAATCAAAGAACTATTACGATGAGGTGGAAGAACGTCTTTCCACATGGATGGAAGAACAGGTGTAGCAGAAAAAACAACACGAGTGTTAGCAGCAAAGTAACAATGTCGAACTACTAAAGATACCCACTTAGCATATCTATCACTGATGCTACCTAGCCGAGGAAGGCGCTGGTACACAGGACATCTTTGCACTGTAGCCGGTTTAACTTTATTGAATTTCGAAATTTTATTCTTAATTAGCGATTGAACAATGCCCAATGGATAGGCATTGTTACAGAGAGTGGTAGTAATAAACTTGAGTTTATCATCTAGTTTGGTTTTAGAGAAGATCATTAAAGCCCTATGAGTAAGGGTATTAATTAAATTTATGTTACGTTTTACGGGAGAAAAAGAATCCCAACGGATATACAAATCGGTAAACATCGGTTTTCGATAAACAGATGTAAGAAAACTCGAAGAAGTTCTGCGAACCAAAACATCAAGAAAGGGAAGGGAAGAATTAATTTCCTTTTCTTGTGTAAAGTTAAGAGTTGGATGAATATTGTTCAGGGACGAAAAGAAAGAGGCCCGCTTCAGTTTCGTTACTGAAGAGACAAAAAGTGTCATCCACATATCGGAAGTAAACATCAGGTCAGTGATAGATATGCTAAGCGGGTTTCTTTAGCAGTTCGACATTGTTACTTTGTTGCTAACACTCGTGTTGTTTTTTCTGCCACACCCGTTCTTACAGCCATGCGGAAAGACGTTCTTCCTCCACATCATAATAGGTCTTTGATTCATTTAACTGTATTAAAACAGTATGTACCAACAAAAATCCGAAACCTTAAGTATTCTCCGTCAGATATTCTGACAAATACATACGGGTCTTCCATCGTGAATCACCTGATAAGTAACCATAATTATGCTGTTTATTTTAGTGTGGACAGGATTACGTTCTTTTCCTGTATCATAATTCGATAAAATAATGAAGAAGAGTTAACCCAAGTTTATTTTTAAAAAATGTCACCACCAACACGAAATTTCTAAAATCGTATATACGTATAGTAGTACTATGACTTTCTGAATCATTTCTAGAACTTTCTGAAAACTTCTAGAAATTCATGGAAACTTCTAGAACTTTCTGATACATTCTAGAACTTGTTTTTATTTATTGGTAAGTTTTTATGTTATGCTATAGCAATAAACTTAAATGCGTTAAAATACATAAATACTATCCAGTTACATTAGCAAATTAAAAAATAAAGATTCTGTAAGTTTACAGCTTTTATTTATTTGTAAGTTTGTATGTCAGACTATAGCTATAAACTGTTAAATGCATTAAAAATATAAGTACTATCCCATTACATCATTAGCAAATTGGAGATTTTTCACGTTAGTTTATTGAAAGTTTCTTTGGATATTCTGTGAAGTAAGTGTTATTTTTGTTCGCCACCGTCTTTTGTATCTATTGTTGCCTTTATTGTTGCATTTATCGTCTAAATTCTGCGTTTTGTTTACATTGTTTGAATTGGGTGCGGTGACGAGGGTACGCCAGCATCATGGCGGATATCGAATCTCCTAATGCCTCACTTATTGAAGTGACTCCTTCGGCATGGGCAAAGGATAGGCTCCCACAAAAAGGGCCAGAGTATTATAAAAAACTCAAGGACAAATTTGAATCATTTGTAAAGGAAATGTCTTTGTTGGATATTTCTTTATTAACAACGGACCTCAAAACTCGGAAATTAATTACAGTGAATGGAGGAGGCTTTCCTACTAAAATCTGTTATTTTCTGTTTGACATTTGTTATATTTTGATTGTAATTGGGATTCGTATCCCTCCCCATTATTTTATATCATCTTCAGATTTATATATACATATATACATATTATATATACATTTGTACATAGGAAATTTGTACATAAGAGATTTTTAAATCATGGGGTTTCTTTTTCCCTTTGTGTATGGAGTATGTAGGAGTAGAAAGAGAAGGATGTCTTGTTTTGGTATGTGTGTTATTCGTAATGACTGAATGGGTCGTGAATCGGTTTAGTTACGTATCGGATAATTAATGATGACCACCCGTCGAGATAGTGTGGTGGCCGTGTTAACAAAACGAGAGATGAAACGTTCCCTGACCGATGAAGACACGGTATCAACAAATCTATTTAGTCATGCGGTCAGATTTTGGGAAGTTTGTGTGCATCACTCCCTCGTAACCATAAAAAAACAAACAACCCAACATCAATAAAATTTCACTTTATTTAGAAACGAAATATTGAAAATATTTCACAATTAAAAAAGTAAAACAAAAACAATGACGAATCACGTAAGTTGACGTGTGAAGAGGCGATATTTCAAAAGCTCGGCATGACACCAAATGACTGGTAAGGTACGATACTCGAAAACCGCCAATGACATACAACGCATACTCTTAGGCACATCCTTATTAATTCAAAGAAAAGTTATTTTTATAGTGTCTTCTAAGAGAAGAAATACTTCAGAAGGCAATGAGTAATTTCAAACTCCTCCCGGAATCCAGGAAATTTCAAACTCTACTCGGAAACCAGAAAAATTATCCAAACTGAAAAAAAAAAAAATGAAAAAGAAAAAAAAATTCGTTGGACATTAACTAGGTATTTACCCTGTCTCATCACTAAGACCAGTTGTGACACAAGGTAATTTTTTAAAGTGGGGCACCCGAGCGCGTACACCCGGGCAAAGAACAAAAATTGCCCGCAGCCTCCGTAACCGTCGGTTGCGCTGGCCTCGGCGCGAGCACCGATCCCTCTCTGGGGCAATGAGAGGGCGCGGCCTCAGGCAGCTGTTCCACAGGGCTGGGTACCTCTCAGTTTTATTTTTCTCAGTTGCGACTCTTTCCTTTGACGGAGTCGCCCCTGAGTACACTCTACCCAAAGACAGAGACGCAAGTGCGAGATGATAAATAGATGTTTTTACAAACCCCTCCAAGGAGGTGGTTTACACACTTGGCCATTTACACACGTTGGCCATTAACTAAACGACCAAAAAGGAAAATTTGCTGCCCAGATAAAACTAATTATATATATATATATATATATATATATATATATATATATATATATATATATATATATATATACTGTTCGGTATTATTACGAATTGGCAAAAATGATAATACCAGTAATACGCGGTTATCAATGACGTAGGAACTATTTCAAATTTAGCGTTTGTAAATAAAAACAAAATATAGATAACTTTATGAAGTCACTGTAAAAGAATTATGTCGTAATGGATGCTACCTGCCTTATCCATAATTATAATGGACAGTGAAAGAAACAGGGAATTGTGGGTAGAAAAGTCAATGAGAAATTAGTTGGAAGGAGGCTTGACAGACGTAAAAGTTGTTTTGCTTTCTAAAAACAACAGACAGGGATCGATTTTAGACTGTATTTATTTTATGAATAGGGCCCCGCTTCTAAATTGATAAAAAATCAACTTCTTGACAAATGCCGTGGGTAGAGAAAACGTATAAGTATTACTAATTTCCAAAGATTATACCCCCCCACCCACAATTTTTCGTTATTTTTATGAACGGACCAGTTAATATACATAGTGCCACGCTTTCTTTTCCTTAGTCTCTTCTACTTTCCTTCCCGATTAATTTTACATAGGTTTCTCGGTCAGAAAGCGTAACTAATTCCAGTTCATAAGTAGAAAAACGTAACTATTGTATCCACAAACAATCAAAATAATAATCCATATCGTTTAACATGATGCTTGCGACCATATCCTGTTGAAATACCGGTTATTGTACGATCCTCGAAGTTAAGCAAAGTCGAGCCTAGCCATTACCTAGATGGGTGACCGTTTGGGCATATCAGGTGCTATAAGTATGGAAGTGCGAGTGGTGTAATAGATAGCGGTTCGGAATTCGAAATCGGAGAGACGAGTTCCAATTCCTGTTGGGTTCGTTATCTTCACTTACGCGCAAATATGCTTGGGAAAGACATAAATCCACCTTTTCTTCTCCTTGCTATGGGTTAATTAGTAGAACATGTATCAGTAAAAACATTATTATGTTAAAAAAATTCTACAATCTAAATATATTTTCTGGATTTAAATAACCTGCAAAAGGGTGGTAAACCGTAAAAAATCACTCAATGATACAATCCGTACATTAGGAATTATGTGAAACTATCGTGTTCTATTTTTATTCATTTAAAACAATTATGACACAAAGGGTTGTCTTCAGGAGAGGTGTTATGTTCTGATATTTATTCCACACCTGTGGAACTCCCTTCAGTTTACTTGCTTCCCTGATAACTAAATTGTTGAAAAATTTAAATTCAACGTCAATCGCCATCTTCCGTCTTCTTGGATACCCTTCATCTTTTGTCTATTCCCCAATTCTCTCTATTCCCAGTCTTCCCTTTCACTCCCTGCACCCTCACCCCCCGCGCACTAGTGGCATTGCCGCCTTGCTTGGGGTGAAATGATTAATAAATAAATAAATAAATAACAAGTATCACTGAGGGTCAGCGAATGAAATCTTCTGAATCTAGTTTTGTGCTCAAATCACCACCCTTTACCAATAAAAGATAAGGGCTTGTTTATTGTTAGTAACGGGTCAGCAAAAACACAGACCGCGAACACAATAACCTGTTGAATCTTTCTTGTAACAAGGTCGTTAGGAATGATTTTCTGATACGCCAACAAACCAACGCTTCGCTTATAAGATACGTTTATCGATCCGCGTTCATAAATCCTAACCAATAACCCTGCCACCCAAATCCCGCTCCCTTTGCTTAGCGTTCCACCGATTAGAAAGCCGATAAATGGCTACCAGCAGTCGATCCTAAATTGAGTCTACAGATGAGATGAGGACTCGAGCAAAGTAGACGTCAGTGCCTTCAAGAAGAACGTGCTGTTCGCAAAATGATTCACTGCTGTGATTAATTCTGTTTCAGAGATTTCGCTAATTATAATTGATAGTCTTAAATATCATAATCAGAATCCAACACACATATAATGAGGTTTTTCTGTCTTTCTTGCATTTTTTGTTCTTTCTTTCTTCTTATGCATTTCTTTCTTTTTTTTCTTTCTTTCTTTGTTGATATGACTTTTTCTTGTGATTTCTTTCTTTCTTGTTAATAATGTCTACATTTTTTGCTTTCTTACTAGCTTTGTTGATATGCCATTTTTCTATCTCGCTTTCTTGCTTTATCGATTTCTTTCTTTCTTTCTTTTTTTCTTGCTTGTTTTGCTTATATTTTTCTTTCTGTCTTTCTTTCTTTCTGGCTTTGTTGATATGTATTTCTTTTTTTCTTTCTTGTTTGCTTTGTTGATTCCTTTCTTTTTTGCTTACTTTGTTGATATGTCTTTCTTTCTTTCTTTCTTTGTTGATATATTTTTCTTTGTTTCTTTCTGGATATTTCTTTTTCCTTTCTTGCTCGCTTCCTTTTTTTCTTTCTTTCTTTGTGGATATATCTTTCTTTTTCTTTCTTTCTTTCCGGTCATGTCTTTCTTTCTTGCTTTGTTGATATATCTTTTTCCATCTTGCTTGCTTTATTGCTTTGTCTTTCTTTCTTCCTTTTTTTCTTTCTTTCTTTGTGGATATATCTTCCTTTTTCTTTCTTTCTTTCTGGACATGTCTTTCTTTCTTGCTTTGTTGATATATCTTTTTCCATCTTGCTTGCTTTATTGCTTTGTCTTTCTTTCTTCCTTTTTTTCTTTCTTTCTTTGTGGATATATCTTCCTTTTTCTTTCTTTCTTTCTGGACATGTCTTTCTTTCTTGCTTTGTTGATATATCTTTTTCCATCTTGCTTGCTTTATTGCTTTGTCTTTCTTTCTTTCTTTCTTTTTAGTTTGCTTGCGATCAGGTTAGGAAGGAAGCCCCATCAATTCTAGAAAAAGAGATAACAGTTAATGGAGTCAAGAAATCTATTTTCCTGAAAAACTGTTTTAAGAGAAATATTTTATAAATTTCAACCGACAATAACGTTAAACGTTCGGTCAATGAATGTCAAATGTTTCTTGTATGAAAACACTTAATCTCACCACTACGATTGCCATTGTTGATATGCCTTTCTTTCTTTCTTGTTTTTTTCTTTGTTGATTTATCTTTCTTTCTTTCTTTCTTTCTTTCTTTCTTTCTTTCTTTCTTTCTTTCTTTCTTTTCCCTTTATTTATTTATTCTTTGGTCTATCGTTCTATAATCGCTTTTAACATTTATTATTTTCTCCCTTACTTATTTTTCTATATTTTTAATTCCTCCTCTTTTCATTTTACCTTGCCTTTTCTTTCTCCGCTGCTCCGTCTCTCTTGTCTCTTTAAGCTTTATGCTCTTCTTCTTTTTCTTCTTCCTCCTTCATATTCCATTTGGCCTTTCCTTCCCTTCTATATTTTCTACGCTTTTCCTCGTTCTTTCCCGTTCAGAAACCATAAAAAGTCTATTCTATCTTTTCCCTTTTGTCCTCTTTGATTCCTTAACTGTACCATTATTGATTAAATGAGACAAAGTTTTTTTTTCTTTTCTTCTGAATACTATTGAAAATAATAAGAGTGATTATGGGGAAGAATTCTTTCAAGCCCCCGAATGCAAAAAAAACAAAACAAAAAAAAACACATTTTTATCTGATTCTGAATGATGGGTGAATGATCCTGATTCCGGAACATACCAAATCGATTTGAATTCATTCACCAAATCAGGATTCTGTAATTGAAGATTTATTTCTGTATATAAAACGACCCGGAAACTACTGCAAGAAACACTCGAACTAACTACGTGAGATATAACGATGTGGGTCAACCATGTAGCTATGCCAAATTTGCATCTACAGTGTAACCCGGATATAAGAGAGTTATATCCGGGTTTCTCTTATATCCGGGTTTGACCTATTATATATACATTAACACAGGCTCTAGTTTGGGACCAGAGAAAATCTATCTTATATCCGGGTTTCTCTTATATCAGGGTCTCTTATATCCGAGTTACACTGTACTTTGATAAAGTAGAAAATGTGCTGCAACTGCTTCTACGAGACGGAAAGGTTCCGTATAAAATGCTTGACAAGTTTGTTACTTGTAATTAGTCACAGAGTCAAATTTATTGAATTTTGTCGAGTTTCCAATGAAATCTTTATTTTTGATCTTTATCGTAATGTTCAACACATTCTTACATTAAATAACTATTGAAGACGTAACGTAAATCGGAAATTAAAAAAAAATGTAGCCAATTTGACAACGGTAAGACGCTGTCCATGCCATACCGGGGCTCCTAAGCACAAGTGATTCATACTTATATTTCGTTGGTGGGATTACACTTTTATTTACAATCAATGTTACTTAATCGTTGTAGAAGGTGAAAACAACCTGGGTGCTGAAATAAAACCCTTCATCTAACAAATTAAAGAAAAAAAAAGACAACTGTGTTATAAGAACTAATTTATTAAGCACCTAGAGAGGAACAAACTCACGAGCTATCAGACTTCTCTAGAGAAGGAAATGTATGTTTTTTTTTCTGGGAAAGCTCCGGCCATTATGAACCTCTCGAGAAACTTAATTCAACATGGAAACCAATAATAGGATACATTATCTTCTTATTTTCATAGAGACTTATTTTTATAGGGATTTATTTTCATAGGTACTTATTTTGCAATTTGTCTCCATAACGCAATTTGCCTCCATGGCACAGTGGATAAAGGCGTTAGTTAGATCCAGTGACAGGACCCAAAGAGTGTGATTTCAGTATCCAGTTAAGGCAGTGGAAAACCTTCAGAGGGAAATTAACAGGAGATAACTGATAACTGACATACATTATGACAACATGGCACGTGGAACTAGGACAGTCTACCCCAGTGAGCGAAATAAAAGGTTCAGTTCGACATTCCAACGACCTGAAGAAGGTCGGAGCGTACAACGACCGAAACGTTGTAATAAATATGGTGACAAAGATGAGGACAATACTCCGAATAATGTAAATAATATACAGTGTAACCCGGATATAAGAGAAACCCGGATATAAGAGAAACACTGATATAAGAGAGGTGTTATCTGGTCCCAAATTAGAGCCTGTGTTAATGTATGTATAATAGACCAAACTCGGATATAAGAGAAACCGGGATATAAGAGATTTATTCTCCGGTCCCGACAACTCTCTTATATCCGGGTTACACTGTACTTATTTTCATAGAGATTTTTTTCCTGAAAAATTGTTTTAAGAGAAAGATTTTATAAAATTCATCAACATTGTCTCAATAGTACGTTTAATCGGTTCGATAAGGTCAAATTAGCAGCTAACCTAAAAATTGACCTAAAATCTGCTGTTAAGTGGGACAAGGAATGGGTGGTTAAAACAACGCCTCCAAAACGAAACCTTTCTCTGTTAATCACATGAGAGACCTCCTTCTGCCCTCCGTCAACATAGCTGATGCTAATCTCCAGGAGAGTGACTCGTTTCGCCTTTTCGGACTAACGTTCTCTGCTGGCATGAAATTGAAAGATTATACTGAATTTTAAGATCTGCCGTTAAGAATGTGGGTTCACTGTTTCGTGCTAGATTATTTTTCTCTCCAGAATCTGTCTTATATATTTATAAGTCTACCATTCGTCCATGCTTAAAATATTGCTGCAACATCTGGTCTAGTGCTCCTGCAATATATTTAGAGATTCTTGATGAAATTCAAAAATGAATCCGCAATGTTATTGGACCTGGCACCCCGGCTTTAGTCACTTTTCCACTGCCATAACGTTGTTACTGTGCCTTTTCTATAAATACTTTCCAATGCCGTAACGTTGTTACTGTGCCTTTTCTATAAATACTTTCCACTGCCGTAACGTTGTTACTGTGCCTTTTCTATAAATACTTTCATGGTAATTGTTCTGATGAACTTTGCTCTGTGGTACCTAGACTTTATGAATTTAAGCGTAGTACTAGATTGGCAACATGATTTCATCATTTTACAGTTAAATTGGCTAGATGCAACTGTAAGTTCTAGGCTTGCATCTGTAGAGGTCTCTTCCAGCTTCTTGCTCTTCGGTCAACTTTGATCTTCAAAAATTTAAATGCAATGTCAATCGTCATCTACTCTCTTCTTGATTTCTGTTCTTTTATTCTTCTCGCTCCTTAATAAAGTGCTGTAACCTATGGAAGGTTACGGAATAGAATAATCACACGAAGGTTGGTAATGAACGATAATACTTACGACACGAACAACGCATATAAGATTCGCCAGCGGCGCGTAGAAGTAGTCAACTGCTAGAAGTGAGTCAAGTGAATTCCACAATGAATCTTCAACTGCAGGATATCTACCAACCACCCCACGCAGTCAGATGTGACACAAAGCCGAATTTAATGTGGGGTATCCGAGCCCGTAGGCTCGGCCCAAAATTCCCCGTAGACCCAACACTTAGTATCTCCCTGTGTCTTGGTAGTTTTACCGCCATGTTTGGAGTGAAATGTTTAAAAAAAAACGAAATCAACAGTGGCACTGGCCGCTCGGTCAATGAATACTGAATGCTTCCTTATAAGGAAACTGCTAATATTGTTGTTACCATTAAGGCGCCATTACTATATGTGGGCTATTCTTTTTGTTTATATTAAGCGGTTGGATACTTTCTGAACACACATCGTATCAACGCATACATGGAAAAAGTAAGCTGGAAATTAAAAAAAAATACCAAAAGTGAACTTTAGATATGAGTGATGGCAAATAAATTTTTCAGTTACGTGAATGTTCTGAAAGGCCACTTCTTGAACATGGGGAGCAAAATTGAATAAATACTTAATAACAGAGTCTGATAAACAGATAAAAGATGCGCAATAGAAGGGGTATCAAGAGATGGGAAAGCGGTTTTGTCTCTCGTGGGAGGGACACATCGTAGAAATATAGTCAGCGTTATATCAATAAGTCTCTTGCACAACGACGCAATTGCGTTGCTCCTAAAATTCAACGCAAATACGCATATAAATAATCCTCACGATCAGTGTAGAATACTTAACTTTCATTGGATATGGACATTAAAAGCATATTAATAAAATATATGTTTATTCGTTCGCGTCACATTTCGAACACAATACCAAATAAAAAAAATCGACACTGGTAATTCTAGGAAATAATACAGATTATACACACACACACACACACACACACACACACACACACACACACATATATATATGTATATATTGTATGTATATAGTTTTCTTGTGACGCGTTTCGTCCTTTAGGAGTTCATTGGACTAAATTTGTTATATTGGTACGACTGCACATGCGCACGAACCAGGGATGATGGGAATTTTAATTTAATTACTTTTTTTTAAATCTAGCCTATTTCATTTAGATACTTTTTCTTTTTCTTTCCGTCACTTTTGTTATTAGATATCCCACACTGTGATAATAGAAGTTCTGCCAGGAATGGTGAAATGTAAGAGCAAGTGTGCAAATTTACTGTGGATGACCTTGCGATGAAGGCACTCTCTAGACTTTTTCGTCGTAGAGAATTGTTTTCTCCTTTGATCAAGGGAGCATTTTTTATGTCAAAATTGTGGCCAGTCTCGTTAAGGTGGACAACCAACTGATTTGATGCATTGTTTTGTAAAATGTCTTTTTTGTGTCCCAATAATCTTTTTATTTTATTTTTTATTTAGATTCCTTGAGGTTTCTCCTATGCATTTTTGTAACAATTATTACAGGCGCTTGAGTAAATTTCTCCTTCAAATTAGTAGTTTATTGTTTTGTTTAGTATATATTTAAATATATTAGGTAACAATATATCAATTTTTATATATCAGGAACAATATTGGGGAAAAATGTATGATAAAATGGGAACAAGTTTTCGTGTCATCCGTTTCGTCTTTTAGGACTTCATCAGGCTATATTTGTTACGTTGGTACGACTACAAGTGCGCACTAACGAGGGATACTGTGAATTTTAAATTAAGTTTTTTTTTGTGTATATTCTAGCTGATTTCCTTTAGATTGTTTTTCTTTTTGTATATATCATTTTTGTTATTAGATATCCAACACTGTGATGATAGAAGATCAGGTCAGGAATGGTGAAATATTGTAAGAGCCAGGGCGTAAATTATTCTGCGATTGATATTAAATGCTGCCATTCAAAAATTTTACGCAGTGATTCAACTAAAATACATGTCTGTCACGCGTTTCAAACCGCTGGAACTAGATCGAACTCCTACGACGGACATAAAATAATGATTATATTTTTAAACAATGATTAGAGATTTTAATGTTTATATTACATTATAATATTATATTTTTACACAATTATTGTATATTATATATTTTATGATTATTTTATTTTATTTGTTTTTAATCAATTAACATCGAGCAAGGTAATAATGGCACTAAGACGCAAGGGACTACTGGGAATGAAAAGACTTCAAAAGGAACCGGAAATCTAGTCCTAAACAGGAAAGGGATAAACTTCTACTCCTGATCAAAAATCCGTGTAGGAGTGTGAACCGGGAGATAGACAGTCTTATCAACTCCTATTGTATTGTATTTTATATTATATATTATATAATATTATATATAATCATAATATATATTTCTGAATGTATTATATTTTCACATAGTGATTACATATTATATCTTTATGATTATATAATATTTTATGATTATATTTTATTGTATTATACATTATATATTACTGATTATTTTACACAATGATTATATATATTTTTATGATTATATTATATGTTATATTATAGATTATATATTGTTACTTTATATATTTTTGATTATATTATACCATATTATATTTTTACATAATGATTATATTTTGCATAATATCCTTACACAATGATTATATATTATATATTTATAATTATATGATATTTTATGATTATATATTATAGATTTTATGATTATATATTATAGTTTATTATAGATATTTTATTGATTATAAAGGGTGTTACAATAAATTGGACCGATTTTAAATGTGAATTAAGTTTAAGCGTCTAATGATTTTTTTCTTTTTCTTTCAGATTTAACAACTTAAGTTGTTGGCAATTTCAACCATGGAAAGATTAACAATCAAACAACGTGTTAAAGTTATTGAAGCCTATTACAAAAATGGACGTTCAAACAGAAATTCGCGATAGTTTGATCAACATAATCGACCAACCGAGAGTGCAGTTGGAAACGATGTAACGTTGTTGAGGAGAAGTTCAATTCCTGCGCGCAATGACGAATAGAGGTACCTGGATTTTCGGCCACATTCTCGTGCACTGCAGCAATGTTTTCAGCTGAACGGCGTAAACGGGCGCGCAATGGTGTTTTCACATCTGCCACCGACCCAGTTTGTTTGAATTTACGAACAATTTTCTAAAAAAACTTTGACAAAAAACCTTAATGATTTCATTATAATTATGTAACAATAATGTAATGATATTCCGCAGACAAATTTACATTTTATGTTACCTCATCTTATTGCATGGTTACGAATTATAAACCTAAATTGTGCTTGAAATATTGTGCAATCGGCTCTAAATTTTTGTAAAAATACTTCGGTATGATATAATAAATAATTTGCAGTGAAAAAAGTAATTTTCGTTTTTTGTTGAATACGCCCCTCCTCCGTCGAACGCCTCGTATATACAGAAGGATAGAGTAGAAGTTGGAGGTTTAAAGTTCATATGTAAATGTCCTGGTGCATATGAGAAAGAAAGTGTCCAGCAGAATGTAGATATATATGTATATGTAAGTATTCAAGTGTACAAGCCGTCTGTTTAAAAATGTGGGTGAAAGAAAATATGTATGTTTAGTGTCAAAGCAGCACTATGTGGACATATAAGTTCGCCAGTAGATGGTAGAAGGAGGTAGGTATTGAATGTCTCTATGCGAAACTGTGTGGGCCTTGCATGTACTTGATTTCGGCTTTGGGTATGTTATGATGACCGCAGCATCGGGGAATGGATCAAATTAATTTATCGATTCTGATTTAGGTTGGTTTTCCATCTTGTTATATACACATGTAGAAATCCGTTTCGAAAGTGCTGCTTCGCTTCTTATTGGCTCACACTTAGTGACCTTATAGACAAAATTTTTCTTCTAGCAGTTTGAAATCTCATCAACATCCTGTTTCGATCCCAAAGAAAAAAACGACACGATTAAGTATTTGGTTATATTATTGGTGGAAGCTCTTGTTTCTGATTCGCTATCTAGATCAGCGTTTCTCAAAGTTTTTACCCTTGCGTAGCACTTAAAATAATTTACATGTTTCAAGGAACCCCTGCGCAAAAAAACAAAATTATATACCATATTTTTCTCATTTTATTTTCATCGTAATTCACGTGGTAAATATCATAGTATATATTTTTGAATAACTGGTTTACTTTAAGAAAAAATAATACTTCTTTGTCAAATTTTTCGGTAATGCTAAATAAAATTCATACTGTTCGTTTATAATACTCCACCGGGGAGTTTTCATTCACACACACAAAAAAACATTCTAAACTTAAATATGAAAATAAACATAAGTAACCAATATCATATACCTATAATATAAACGTAAACAGAACGAAAACAGATAATTGCTGCATCAAGTTTTTGTTTTATTTATCCTTTACTGGCAATGTTGAAATGACATAAGGTAAATCAAGGCAAAATATCTTGTGAACCAATAAATGGGCTAAGAAAATGTTACTTTCAGAGCCATTTTATAAAGTGAAACATGCTTCTCTAATTTGAAGCCTGTACTTGTCTTTTTATACAGAAATACTTAATTCAAGGTCGAACTTTAGATTAACACACACGGATTTCATTCTCAATTGAGAGGAGACGATTTCTGTCTTCGCTCTTGAAAATAAGAAAATGCTTGCTCACATATGTAAGACGTTGAAAACTGCAACAATATATTAATTGCTTTCCTATGAATAGAAGGAAACTCTTCTTTCACAGAAATCCAGAATTAAATAAAATGTCGAAAGTGCATTAGCTTATCTCACCTGTTCTCGTGGAACCCTTTGGGAGCTTTTGCGGAACCTTAGGGTTCCCGGGAACCCCGGTTGAGAAACTTTGCTCTAGACTATGATGTTCGTATTCTGGTCGGGACGGTTTCTGATTGGTTGGTCGAAATATGATTTCATGGCCAAGCGATTTTGAATATACATCTATTTTTAGAGATAATGAAATTTTGGTCTCCAGCATCTGTTATTATTTATATTTTGATCACGAAAAGTCTACTAACCACTAGATTAATATATCTTGAGAATTTATTTTTCAACTAACTACTATTTTGATATGTTCTCTATTAAATAGGAGTGGTAGATAACGATTAACTCGAGACTTGAACAGGTTAGCATTGTAGTGATCGGGGAAACATCCTGTTGGAAGTATATTCCACAGGGCAGTGGTTCGCGAGAAGAAGCTGTTTGAATGAAACTTACTTCTCGCCTTTCAATCACTTTCTATTTCCGACATTCTCCACGAAAGTCCCACAAAAAAAACTTTACCTTGATTTTACAGATGCGCTTTTGGAATAGACCTCTTTTTTGTATCCAATGTATAGAATTTTTCTCCGAGCAAAAGTGCACGATTAAGTGTTTGCTTAAATATATTATTATCAATCGAATACAACGATAAAATACGGGATGCAGCTGGGTCATTTTTTTTGTTATATTTGCTATGCACTGACCGGGATAATCTTTGCTCGTCTCATAAACTATCAAACATCTTTTTTTATGAATGTATATGTATCTCAAAGTAGGAACATACAGAGGGTACATTTCTGAACGATAGGCCGAAAAAGAAATACTGTTGTCATTTCTGGGCGGGAGCTGCCCGATCCTCACTTTCCAGTCTTGATAGTGTTCAAAAGTGTCTCCGAGTCCTTGTTGGAGGAGAATTATTTTCCACTCACCAACCTCTCTCTTACAGGCGACATGTGGCGGGCCTCTCACTGCTCGATCTCTACTTCCATGGAAAGTGCTCGGTCGGACTACATTCTTTGCTTCCGCCAGTTCTAACCTTCACGGCTTGGACCCGCCATGCCACTTACATATTAGCACGTTACCCACATTTCCTCCGTATTTCATAGGCGAGAAGTAAGTTTGATTCAAACAGCTTCTTCCCGCGAACCACTGCCCTGTGGAACCACTCCCAACAGGATGTTTCCCCGATCACTACAATGGTAACCTGTTCAAGTCTCGAGTCAATCGTTATCTACCACTCCTATCCATGTAAACTACCCCTTAACATAACCCTCTACCTCGAGTGGGCCATGGGCTTTGACACGGTGAACCTTACTGTAAAAATACAAACAGATAAAAAAAGAAGCTCAACAATTGTATATTTTCCTATTATAATGAGTTCTCTATATAATGACGGAATATACAACGGAGAGAGAAAATGTGTTCATATTACACAAAAGCGCACAGAACAACTAGAATTATATAAAGAATATTGACGTCATATCTGAAGAGGGAATGTCCTATTTCCATATTTAGTATGTGTTACCAGTCATGACTAAATATCGCCATATTTACTACTAGCAGCATGGCCCGGCGTTGCCCGTGCTTGATTCAAAAATCGTACGACTCATACAGCAATCGCTATCACTTGACTTAAAATATTTTTGCGCTTCCTTGCCGTTAAAGGAGTGCCCTTTGCCGTGCTGATGTTGCTATATGCCTTACTTCTTGCCTATCTCACACTGCGAATTTTTTCTAAGCTCTATACTAAACATTAAATCTGTTACGAAAAAAGAACTAAACAAAATGAACACAAAACGATCAGCTTTAAAAAAGGACTCGTAACTGGAAAAACCGAATGAAAAAAGAATGTTAACAACATATACTTTTTCATACCCAACCCAGTTCTGCGGAATCAGAATCAACGTTGAGTTTAAGCAAGCGAATGAGCCAATTGGAGTAAAATGCCATGCAGATTTAAACTTTTCCCACTTGTGACGAATGCAGCTATCGATTTTTTTGCATGCTAGTTAACATTCGTGTCAGTCAACTGTTGGCTCTCACGCTGGCCAATAGAATCTTCCTGCCTATTCGTGGCAGCCAGCTATAGGCTCTCACTCTGACCAGTATAAAATGGCCGCAAACTACATGAAAACTGCCGTAGAAGCATGAAAAAATCGATTATTTCTACTATCGATGGGAGTTGGGAAATGCAAAGTCGGTCTTGGCCTTCACGCTACTTGTAGCATGTGCATGTAAATTTTGGTGCAAATCCGTCGGCCGTGCATTCGTTACACACACAAACACGTCCTGCCTTTTATAGATAGAGAATATTTAGTCATGACTAAATTCAGGGTTTGCTTTCTCCTAGATAGACTGCCTTGTGGTCATCTCCAAACACGCAAAAGATTATGTAAGTAAATCCAGACAGAAAACCCGGACTCGAGCCCTGAATATTGTTAGTTGTCAACACTGACAACTTTCCGGCAACTCCTGCAGTCAAGCCGTCGTCAGTTGTAATGCCCTGTATTCCTTTGGATCTTGTCGGCACGGCTGAGTGAGTTGGGGGTGGGGGCTATGTAGTCTGGGCAACGCACCATCGCTCAGGTCTGGAGAGGTTATCCCAGTTTCATCATCAAAGGACTGTATTTTGAACAAACAGGGCGCTACCGTTATTAGCTTCGTATCATACCTCATCCTTTGTCGGTCCTTTGTTAGACGTTTGCCTTTTCCCAGATTTATGGAGAGAGATGGGCATTAACTCTACCGCGCCGGCTCGATGCGTGTTGGTAGGGGCGGAGGTGACACGCTTCAGCGGTCACGTCTCTTTTTAATTCATGACCGCCCAAGGGTATTTGCACATCAGTGAATGTAACGAACCCAATTGGAATTTGAACTCGGCTCTCCCATTTCTGAGCTGTCATCCATTACACCACCCGAACATAGCACCTGGTATTCTCAATCGATCACCCATCTAGATGCTGACCAGGCTCGACGTTGTATAACTTCGCTGATACGTGAATAACCAGTGTTTCAATTGGATATAGCCGTAGCTGACTTGGCCTCTCGACTTCAGTCACTTTCTCGCAGACGTGATGTGGCTTCCCTCTGTTTTTTTCTACAAATATTTCTATGACAACTGCTCTGACGAGCTTTTTTCCCTGGTGCCCCGATTACATAAATTTAAGCGTGCCACTAGACTAGCATCTAGGTCCCACCCTTTTACCGTTGAAATAGTTACATTTAACCGCCACTTCTATTCTGACAGCTTCTTTTCTCGCACTTCCCGCCTGTGGAACTCCCTTCCGTTTACTTGCCTTCCTGATAACTACACTCTTCAAAAATTTAAATGCAACATCAATCGCCATCTTCTGATGTCTTTAACCCCGTTCACCTTTTATCCTTTCCTCAATTCCCCTAGACACAGCTTTTTCTCTCACCTTCACTCTATGTAACCCTATTTGAATAATTTGGTACAGATATTGTAATGGTAATATTAGCCGTTTCCTTACAAGGAAACATTAGTCCGTCAGTGGCCGGTCAGCCAGTACTTTTTTCGATTGACATTACTAAAATATTCTAAAACATTTTTTTTAGGAAAACCAGTGGCACTCCCGCCTTGTTTCAGGTGTAATTCTTTAAAAAAAAAGACGTCAAACTGTTGCTTAGAACGGCACAGATCCAAGCGGGATGAATTGGATTAAAGGAAGATTTTATTCCACCAGTCTTTCAAGAAGTGATATCTTTAGAAAATCAGCATTCGAAAGTGAGGCTTGTGTTAGAACATTAATATTTGGTAACTGTGAGAAAGACGTTATAAACTGACTTGTGCTAAATATATTCTTTTTTATGGCATTACCATATTCCCTATTAAAATGGGTAAGTCGTTGATTTGGGATGCGACCTGTGCGGATACATTTTCGCCCGGTAATTTGATCAGGTCCGCGGTTGAGCCGGGGTCCGTCACCCGAGACGCAGAGATAAAAAAAAAATAGCTAAATATTCTTCTCTTGCTGATAGATATTTTTTTTACTCCTGTGGCAGTGGAGACTTCAGGGGTTATTGGCCCTCGTTCGATGGCGTTCCTTCGGAGGATTGGCGCGATTGCGTCTCGATTAAGGAACGAGCCTCGCGAAACGGAGTGGCTCTTGCAGCGTGTCTTACTGGCGACGGTTCGAGGTAATGCTTTCTCCATCATAGCGGCTGGCAGATAGGATAGAAAAAGTTGTTTATAGTTACGTTGTTCTGGAATTGTCATCAATGGTTGACTAAACTTGCTTTGTTTCAATGACTTTTGTTTTGTTATTATTAGTTACTATGTTCTGGAATTGTCATCAATTGAATTGGAATTGTCAACTGAACTTGCCTTGTTTCAATAATTTTTTATGAAATCTAAACGGAAAACAAACAATGATGGAACACCGCGTCATAACTGATATGTGTTGCTTTTTATAAGTTTGTGATATTTTTATATTTTTTATTCTTAATTTATTTATTTATTTATTCTTTATTCTTCGATCACTATCATCATTTCTTTCTTTATCATATCATCATAATCTTCATTTACTTATTTATTGTAACATTATTACCAATTTAAACAGCATCATTTTTTCTTCTTGATCCTATCATCATAATCGTCATATACTTCTTTATTGTAGCATTATTACAACTTTTATCAGCATTATCATTTCTTTCTTTATTCTATCATGAAAGTCCTCATTTACGACGTCTTTTTTATTGTAATAGATATCCGATCTCAATTGCATCTGACAGAAACTTTCCTTCCTTAGGTACCATGCGTGATGTACGCCTGGCTGATCATGTCTGTTTTCAATTCCTGATTGAATTGGCAGAATAATTCCCGTAGTAGGCTGCCATTGCCTTTTACCGTAGACTGGTTGTCAGTCAAGGCAATATTACCCAGTCTGTCCTGATATTTAACCCAAAGCTGCGGGAAAGAAGAGATGGATTCATAATTGTTTTCAAGGTTATTTGCGCGTAACGAACTCGACTGAAATTCGAAATCGTCTCTCCGATTTCTCATCCTGAGCTATTATCCATCACACTAACCTCACTTCTAAGCATACAGTTTCCATCACCTGACCAGGCTCAATGTTGATTAATTTCGGTGATCGGACGAGGACCGCTGTTTCAACGTGATAGGGCCATAAGCGGCAATATCTTTAACTGAACAAAGTTTAGATGACAATGAAGAAGCAAGCTCATTTTATATATTAGAAACATTCTTACATTTAATATTGTTTTAATCTACTCGTTTTAATTAGGCCTTTTATTATTTATTAAGATAATTTTGACAGGTTTGCTTATTTTTCATTATTTTTTATTTTTTAGAGTTATATTTTTTACAACATAAATGTAACTTTAAAAATAACTTTTAGTATATTTCTCATAATATTCTCTTATAATGACTAATACTGCCCCGAAAATTCAATTAACATTTTACTAGTCATGTCCAAAGAATAATTTGGCACAGATATTGTAATGGTAATATTAGCCGTTTCCCTACAAGGAAACATTAGTCCTTCATTGGCCGGTCAGCCAGTACTGTTTTCGGTTGACATTACTGAAATATTCTTAAACACTTTTTTTTTTATTAGGAAAAGAGCTTTCTCAAGCTCAGTAGCTATCGCTCTATAATGATGGTGGGGTCCTTCCTATACTTTTCTGTTACTGGTCAATGCCACTCTGGAAAATAAAATAAAAAATACCTTGGATGTCTACGATATCAGATAATTTGAATAGATCAGCACGAGACGATATTCTGCAGGAAGTGAATTGTCTGTTTTCTAATATTATTTCCCCCAACTGTATTTGTTCTCTCTCTTTCAATCATCTACTCGTTATTGAGATGAGCGGGTAGCGAAACGGCTATCACTCCACTATCTTTCCACAGAAGTTATAACACTTCCCAGGTAGCAAAGAAAATGAGTCACTAAAGAAACATGACTGACTCCTCATTGGACATGACTTTAAAAAAGCCGTGGATAAGTTAACGAGATATCACTCCACTATCTTTCCGCAGAAGTTATGATACGTCCCAGGTAGTAAAGAAAATGGACTCCTCAATGGATATGGCTTTAAAAAAGCCGTGGATAAGTTAACGAGATATCACTCCACTATCTTTCCGAAGAAGTTATGATACGTCCCAGGTAGTAAAGAAAATGGACTCCTCAATGGATATGGCTTTAAAAAAGCCGTGGATAAGTTAACGAGATATCACTCCACTATCTTTCCGAAGAAGTTATGATACGTCCCAGGTAGTAAAGAAAATGGACTCCTCAATGGATATGGCTTTAAAAAAGCCGTGGATAAGTTAACGAGATATCACTCCACTATCTTTCCGAAGAAGTTATACGTCCTAGGTAGTAAAGAAAATGGACTCCTCAATGGACATGGCTTTAAAAAAAACTTTAAGATTGGCTTTTTGAATATTGTGGATATTTGGAAGTAACTCAGTAAAATACTTAACCAGATTATTTTGCTTGTACACAAATCCCGTGGTTGCTCTTGCAAATCGGTAAGCACTCCCTAGTCATTCAGTTTCCAAGTATTGCCTGATTGTATTTTCTTTTCCAGATTACTTTTCTGTTTCGATTTTTAAAATAGTTTTCTTTTCTATAGTAAGTTTATTTCTTTGGTTTGATGCCACCTTTCTTTCCTGTTTATTTTTTTCTCTTCGTGAGTCTGTTGACTTCATGCAATCACTGAGAGTCATTAACAGCAGCAAATTATTTATTCTGAGTGTCCAGGTTTCCTAGGAAACCAAATAAGGCATATTCTCCGTCATCATCGTTGTTATTGGCATGAGTCGAAGTTGAAGTCGTTTTTGCTTTAGTTATATGAATCACGACCACAAATAACTGACACAGCAGTAATGTTTCCAAAGATGTTTAATGATTGTGCTGTCCTCTTGCTATATTAGATATGATTATTTCTCTATTCCGTCAAAACAACGAATTAATTTGCTTTCACTTGCGTTGTAATTTGTATCGGGTGATAATGTAGCAATCAGGCCATTTCATTGATAACTGCAATGCCCGCTTCTTATCTATAACACTGAACAAGCAGTAATTGTTAAACTATGATAAAAATATTTCCGATTTCAAATTAGGTACTAATGTTGAAATTTGTCTTAAAACCAGCCACACCCAAGTGCTAGATTCTACTTCTTGTATGTGGCATGTCCCTTCAGGACATTGGAAATCATGGATCTTCACAATTTCCTGACCTTCGGAGTTCTTAATAAATTTTGTCTTTTTGTTATCTCTCTTAAACCTTGTTCTGCTATCCATTTACTGAAGCTCGCTACGTAGGTTATGCATTGTTTTCCTCTGTCCCTCTTGCCTTCAATATACCCTGTGAGTATCAAATTTTCCAAACAATCTTTCCTCTTTATGTGTCTTAGAAATTTCAACGGTCTCTTTCTGATGTTAAATATAAGTGTCCTTTATGTTTCCATTTTCTCTAAAACTTCGTTGTTGCTCACATGTTCTGTTCATGGTATTCTCAGCATCTTTCTGTAGAACCACAAGTCTCTTCATCTGTGAGTCGAGTGTACAATAATCACTGCCATATAGGTAGACTGATATTGCATAACAGTCCAGATAATTAGATGGTAACGTTGCTAACGCAAATCCTTCCCAGATTCTCGAAATTATTATATCTGCTCAGTTTCGTATCCGAACGTAAACAAAGCAATTTATAAAGAAGTAATGGATTTTTATTTCTTAATCCGACAGATTTTATCAGTTTAAACGTTAAACCCCCGACCTACAAAAATTCTCACAAAACTTTACTCCACCCCAGTCGTTTTGGTTGATTGTTTCCCTGCAGTCCCCAACATCTAGTCCAGCTAACGCGTATGAGTATGGGCTGAAAAGGTAATAGGCTTACTATGAAGCAGTGATGCTAGAGCTATGAAATCTTGCATACATTAGTTTCAACTCTTCTTATTAATAACTGCATTGTTTCCTTCCATTTCACTCTTCAAAGAAGTGTATTCATCCTCTTGGTAAGAAAATCCATCAACAGCAGATATGACGTAATCATCATCACTGCGATACTGGTTCCCAGTCAAGTGATTTCCATGTTGGAGAATAAGGAGGGTAATCAACCAGTTCAAAGCCACAGCCATAGCCACTCATAGCAGCCATTGAAACCAAGCACTTGAGTGCTGGAGCATTGTCTTGATGAAACAAGACCGCTTTCGTCAGTTTGCCTGGGCGTTTGGTCTTGATAGCCTTTCGTAATTGCGTCAGCAAGTTGGCATAGTACTCTCCTTTGATGGTGTGGCCCTTTTGAAGATAGCCAATAAACACAATGCTTTTTGCATCTCTAAAACTGAGGCTATCATAATCCCTGCAGATGAAACGATATTGGCCTTCTTTGGAGCAGGTGAGGAGGGGTGTTTTCATTGCGCGGATTGTCTGTTTGTCTCTGGCTTAAAATAATGAACCCAACACTCATCCTGGGTTAGGAAACCCGCTGGATCTGATTCGAATAATCTCCGTTTTCCCGTGATTTGCTACTGATATCTGACCAAAAGCGCAACTGTCTGTTGTGCTTTTGATCTGATATCAGTAGACGTGACACTCATCGGGCAAAAACCTTCGTCATGCCAAGTTCATTGTGTAGAATATTCTCAATTCTCTCACGGGATATGCCATAAATGTACATTGACTATTTCATTTATAGTAAATTGCCGGTTACACATCAACATGTGGTGAACACGATCAATGTTTTCCTAGGTGGTGGCATTTGCAGGACGTCTCAACCTTCGGTCATCTTCAAGATTCTTCCTTCCCCTTCTGTAAGCAGTTGTCCACATTTGCACGGCTCATAAAGCTGGAACTTCATCCCTTAATGTAGTAACCATGTCATCATGAATTTTACTTCAGGTATTTGATAACAACACGATGCCAAATCTTGTGCATTTTCAATTATAAGTCGTTACTAGTTACATTTAAAGTCTTCTTTGAACAGTCAGTTGTCGGTTTACCTGGAAAGAAAGAATGCAGTTATCAATAAGAAGAGTTGAAATTAATACACTCAATAATTCAGAGCTATAGCATAATTCCTTCATAGACAGCCTATGGACTTTTCAGCCCACTTTCGTACATTGAACGTTAAGATTAATGCAGTGTAACCCGGATATAAGAGACCTGGATATAAGATAAACCCGGATATAAGATAGATTTTCTCTGGTCCCAAATTAGAGCCTGTGTTAATGTATATATAATAGACCAAACCCGGATATAAGAGAAACCTGGATATAAGATACTTCTTCTCCGGTCCCGACAAATCTCTTATATCCGGGTTACACTGTACATTTTCATGTACTTCGCCCAATTTTCACGTTTCTCTTTGCAATTTCAAATTAAATCTGTTTGTTTGGTTGCTTTCATAACTTCAGCCAATGCTCTTAACGTTTTGTTTATTTTCTCTCGGCTTATACTTTCAAAACCAGCAGCAAATATTTTTCTTGTGCTGTACAATCGATTTTTATCTTTCTGCTTTTTGCATTTTGCATATCGGTTTTCGAAACTTTTATTGGGGAATTCTTTATTTGCTACATTCTTAACCTTTTTTTCTGATACTTGCCCAATGTTTACAATTTTTTTTTGATTGTTCTTTGATCTCTGTTCAAGTTTGTCATAATTTCCAATGGTGTGGTCCCAACACTAAATCATTTTATAATATTCTGTTTCGCTTTGGCGCTTAAATCTTTACGATATTTGGTAATGCTTACATATCTGAAATTAAGCAAAAAATAAATAAATATCAGTAGATATACCATTATATATAATATTACATATGTTATATTATATAATTATTTACTATACAATCAACAAAACTTGACTAACATAAAATCATCTCATTCCAAAAAGAAGAATCTCCTGACCTGACATGTTGGTTTCACATTACTTTCCCTACTCGCCACCGTAGCTTCTCTGTGCCTCTTCTATAAATATTTTATGGTTGTTTTTGTTTAGCGGCATATAAACACCTCTATGGCTTATTTAATGCCCAAATCTAAATATTTCGTACGCAATTTTATGGCTTGAACATAATTTTATACTTGTACATCATTTTATACTTTCAGAGCAAACATATGTCTAGATATATAGTTTGGAGATAAATCTATTGCTAGTAATTTTACTATAAAAATATATTTTATATACTTTAGTAGTGTTCTGATTGTCAGTTTGCTATAACAATGTATAACTTTTAGTCATTTTCTTAAATAAATATATTGCTATTATTTTTTATCATAATATATTTTTGTACATGTGGATCACAAAAGAAAAATCAAAACACTATTTTCCCATAGCTGGGTCCCTATTAGGTACTACCACGCCGGGTCAACATGGACCTGGGAACAACAGCAGTTAAGAGGGGGTTCCATGTTCCTCAAGTCTTCAGAATGATGATAAACTACATCCGGTAGCAAGGCCTCTGATATGGAACCATTTCGTCTTAATTACTGTTGTTCCCAGGTTCACTCTGTGGTTGTAGTACCTGTTAGGGTCCCAGATATAAGAAAATAGTTAACCCCCAAACTGGTGTCAAAATATTATGAAAGTATAAAAATAGATTTTTACAGTAAAAATACCAGCAATACATTTTTTTGAAAAAAATATTACCAGTAATAAATTTAATAAAAAAAAAACATTACCAGCAATACATTTGACTCTCGAAAAAAAGTACTTTACAAAAATACGTCAAATAAACCTGATCTACAAACTGTTTTTTACGAAGAATACATATTCTATTCATGTGAACCTGTTCTAAAAAATTTTCTGGCATTAAATAGCACATTGAGGTTGATATGTCGTAAAAAAAACCCCCAAAAATGCGTCAATGAAATCTGATCTACAAACTGATTTCTTACAAAGAATTCATATGTTATTCATGTGAACCTATCCTAAAAATCTTGCTGGCATTAAATAACCCATTGAGGTTGATATGTTGTAAAACAAAACAAACCAAACCAAAAATACATCGATGAAATCTGATCTACAGATTGATTTCTTACAAAGAATACATATTCTATTCATGTGAACCTATCCTAAAAATCTTACTGGTATTAAATAGAACATTGAGGATAATATGTCGTAAAACAAAATAAACCAAACCAAAAATCTTGTTTCTTTGTAAGAAATCAATTTGCAGATCAGATTTCATTGATTTATTTTTGGTTTGGTTTATTTTGTTTTACGACATATCAACCTCAGTGGGTTATTTAATGCCAGCAAGATTTTTAGGATAGGTTCACATGAATAGTATATGTATTCTTTGTAAGAAATCAGTTTGTAGATCAGATTTCATTGACGCATTTTTGGTTGGGTTTATTTTGTTTTACGACATACCAACCTCAAAGGGTTATTTAATGCCAGCAAGATTTTAAATAACCCATTGAGGTTGATATGTCATATAACAAAATAAAGCTAAATCTAAACCATGCTGCTCAAACCTCCGATCAGAGGCCTTGATGCCGGATGTAGTTTCTCGTCCTACCTAGGACTATTGATTGTTCTGATGAGATTATCTCTTTGGTCCCTAGGTAGTGTATACCTGGGTATATTCTGATCTTCCTTTCTTGTATGTGCCATATCCTTTTAAGACGAGGGCAATTATTGCTCTTCACAACTTCCTGTCTTTTGTACATCTGAAAAGGTTAGTCCTTTTGCTATCTCTACTAATCCCTGCTCTGTCCACCACTCACATTCGTTAGTTAGGCAGCCTATTCGCTGATTTTTCCCTCGTCTCCCTTATCTTCAGTATGTCCTGCGAGTGTCAATTTCTCCAAGTTCTCATTAGTGAGTTAGTGCGATTTACTAAATGAAATAGTCAATGCATATTTATGACACATCCTGTGAAAGAGTTAAGAATATTCTACACAATGAAGTTGGCATGACGAAGGTTTTTGCCCGGTGAATGACACGCCTTCTGATGTCTGATCAAAAGCGCGACAGTAAATCACGGGAAAAACGGAGATTACTTGAAGCAGATCCAGCTGGTTCCTAACCCAGGATTAGTGTTGGGTCCATCATTTTAAGTCAGAGGTAAACAGACAATCCCTGCAATGAAAACACCCCTCCTCACCTGATCCAAAGAAGGCCAATATCGTTTCATCTGCAGCGATTATGATAGCCTCATTATGTGATAGACATTTCAACTGCCACTTTCTGATTCGAAATATAAGTGTTCCATTTTTCCCTAAATGTTGCTCACGTGTTCAGTTCATGGTATTTTCAGCAGCCATCTGTAGAAACACATTCATGTTGACTGTTCTCCATCTGGGAAGATATTGTCCAGCATTCACTGCCAGATAGGAGGACCGATTTTACATAGCAGTTCAGTACTGCCTTCTTTGTCCCTAACGAAAATCTTCACGTTTCTTTGTATTTTGTTTGGCTTTTGAAAGACACTTTTTTCATACCAATGCACCTTTGAATTTTGATATCACATTTTCCGTCCTCTGATAAAACATTTTCTAGGTATTAAAAATGGGCAAAATTGGAGTGTTCACCTGTCCTATTGATAATGTAGCTAACCTTAATCACTGACCTACTCGTTCGTACATTGGATTATCTCATCCACACAACGCTGCCATAAACAGACACCATAATACCACATTTACTCTAAGAATTTCAACCTAATACCATATGTAAAGTCTATATGGATGGTTAGGTTGATAAACAAATATATACCCTCTTCTAGTGACGATTCTCAGCGTCCGTATTTATGTATTTGGACGAGCCCAAGTCTTCTTCTGGAGAGGCGTGTTCAACTCCACAACAATTTTTAAATTCATCTTAGTAAAGTTAAATAATACTGAAATTTAGGGCCAGTTTTTATAACAGTATCTAAGCTTATAGCACTCGGTCACATGAGGTGGATTGTGCAGCACCAATATTCCAAGTGGGGAGGCTACTTGCCAAGAGAACTTATTCATTCCTAGTGAAAAATAAATACAGCTGAATTTTAAGGTCAGTTCGCAGCATTTTGAATGTTGCTTTTCTTCAATATAGATATATTTCTTGCCACGGAGTTACACGAAGGAATATTGTGTTTCACCAAACTTTCAATTGAGGAATAGCGGGTTTTAGAAATCATATATTCCTATACAACAAAGATAAGTAAAGCTAAATTCATGAAACATTGAATATCACTGGTTATCAGTTATCAGATATCTAAACATACATTACGGGTATTTTGGCACTGAGGTTCACGGAGACAAAATAACAATCAAAAAGAGAAATGTCTGCATTTTTTAATAATAAAAACTCATACATTAGACTGTGCCTGAGCTCAGACGTCGAACATAGACTGGGAATATCGATCATAACTTGTTTTTAACTTTGTCCTCTTTTATTATCCAAACGGTCGAAACGCAACAAGTCTACGAGGTCTGATCACAAAGCATCGGGACTGTTGCTATGGTAACGCGGCTAAAGTGCGCAGAGTGAAGCAGCTTTGCATCGGTTGACCTTGAACTCTTTCACACATGCGCACTAAGTTATAGAGTCCTTGCTCACATCCGTTGTTTTTTTTAGCAGTGCTTGGAATGGAAGTGTTTAGAGTGTGGTCGTCTCACCACACCACAGAGGTTCCATCAGTGACCAAGTCTTGTGCAGCGGTTTTTGGTTGAGATCAATATTCTCCAGGTGCGACAACAACCATAATCCCCAGATTTTGCTCTTGCGACTTTTTTTCTTTCGAAAATCAAATCCCAACAAGATTTCAAGACATCGAAGAAATCCAAGTGAATGCGATGAAGCAGCTGCTCGCTATCTCCAAAAAAGAGTTCCAGGAATACTTCCATCAATGGAATCGACTCTGGAAAAAGTGTGTCGTTTCAGAAGAGGAGTACTTCGAAGGAGATTAAATGCCGAATTCATATGTGTTGTAGTTTTCTTTTTAAATCACCAGTTCCGATACTTTTTCATCAAACCTTGTCACTTCACTGACGGCAAGATGATCAAGTTTCAAATTTAAATTATTTACACATTTAAAATACGAAATTTATTAAAGAATAGTTTAAACAGAGAAGCAGTCATAAAAGTAACACGAAAGGAACGCACACTTGGAATTTTCCTATTTTCCATTGATTAATTGCCAAAATGTAAGGAAAATAACCTTTTGTGACACGGGTGTCCATTTTAGTTTCATTCAAATTGTGCATGTAGATTTTAATTAAATGATCAACCTAAATACATTTCTAAAAAGTTTAAAACAAATCTTTAAAAACATAATTCTGTTTCATAAAATCTTTTATCTGACTTTTTATGATTTAAAAAATAGTCTATATTTCTTTTATTCTTATTTATTATGATTTTATTGCCCCGAACAAGATAGGGGTTACCCAGACTTATTATTATTATTCCAATGTCTTAGTTCAAAGTTGGCCAACGTGTTGGCGTATATATGAATCAAATGACACAAGTACATGTAAGTCACTCGCAATCAACATAGACGTACGCATATACATTACATATGAACATGTAAAGTCACAAGCAGAAAGTGTGTGACGGACAGAAAATCGGCTATTCTTTTAATATATTATTGTATATAATATTGCATATATATATATATATATATATATATATATATATAGAGAGAGAGAGAGAGAGACAGACAGAGAGACAGAGAGAGAGAGAGAGAGTCTGACAAGTAGACGAAGATAAATAAATATACCGTTTAATAAATAAACGGAACGTCTACTCAGATACAAGTATCCACTAAAACTATCGTTTAAGTATTATATATATATATATATACACACACACACACACACACACACACACACACACACACACACACACACACACACACACACGAATATGGGCCGAGTGGTTAGAACGTTCGCATTCTGATCATGAGATACGGGTTCGAATCTCACCATGGTCGATTTGTCAGGAAGGAGACGTCCTGATGTTATCAGACTGGAGTGGTCGATCCCAGCGTGCGGCACCTTTGGAAAGTGCCTGAAAAACCATACCACGGGTTGACCCAAGCCTTGTAAGTGAAATTGGGTAGACGGAACCCTTGGGTGAAGTCGATAGCCGTGCTAGCACGAAGCCGAGATCTTGAGCGTACTGACCCTGTTCAAATTGTTGATCACGCTAGATAACACGCTCTTTCTACTTGCAGTAGAAACTGTGGGCGTTGAATAAACACAAATGCTCCTCGGCAGGCGTCTGCAATAGGGATTGGCTAGTCGCCCTAGTAGACGGGTATCCTCGAATACGAGTGGCCAGCTATGCATACATATACACGAATAGTAAGAGTAAAAGTTAAAGCTTACAATATAAAATAAACCGCAATAATTGCATGAAAATCTGAGTAGCGGATTTTGATATGATTGCAGTAATATAATATAATACTATTATAATATATTATAGGGTTTGGAAAATATGAGACTCACAGGATATATTGAAAGCTAGAGGAAAGTAGTACCTAGCCTACGTAACGAGCTTGTGCAAATGGATGGCAGAACAGGGTTTAGGAGAAAGACAAAATTTATTAAGAGCCACAAAGGACAATTTGTGGAGATCCGTGATCGCCAACGGCCTGAAGGGACATGGCGCATAGAAGATGATGATGATGATGATGATGATGATGATGATGATGATGATGATGATGATGAAAAAGAGGATTATTAGATTGCGAAAATCAACACACATGTTCTGTTTTACTTTCGGAGATCAATGACACGAAATGCAAACAGATACTGACTCACAACATTGCGCAGGTAAAATATTGTGGTGTCCTCCCTCTAAAGAGTCTATGTTGGACTCTTCCGCCTACTATAAGATTAGTAGGAGAGAAGGCCTTAGAGGAACAGTCGAATAGATTGAACTCTGGTTCAACCGACACACACTCACAAGTGGGGTCATACTCTTCTATTGTACTTACTGTTTAATATATTATATATCTGCAACACTTGTTTTGTTATTTCATTAACCATTTACTTGGTCATAACATAAAATATAGTAAAATAATTATGTAACACTCATAAAAGAGACAAATAAACTTGTTCACATCAAGATTGTCATTTCTCCGCAAGCCACTAAGACGCAACGGGCTACTGAGTGTGAGAGTCTATTAGAAAAAGAAAAACATTATTAAGGAGTGAGAACAAGAAAAGGACAGAATGCAGGAACAACAGAAGATAACCGCTGACATTGCATTTACTTTTTATAAAAACGTATTCGCGTTCCGGTTGATGTCACAATCGAGTGCCTGACATTTGTAAATTGGTGGGAATTTATATGCTATCCGGATTGAGTGAGTGTAAAAAAAAAGCGATTCCAGCCTTTACAAAGGTGACAGACTACTCCTTATGAAAATGAATGGGAGAAAAATCATCACTATCAGGAAAAAATGCAAAAATTCTTAAAATAAATTCGTGATTTAAGGTTTTTAAGGAGATTTTAAACATTGGTTTACTTCCTACTTGCCAGATAATGTTTTTTATTCCTAGAAACTGTAAATAAGGTCCACTCAGCATAGTTGCATATTAAACCGCATGTGGATTCTGTAGGTGGTTAACAAACACAAATGTATCTGAGCAGGCGTCTGCAGCTGGGGTTAGCTGGCCACCCTAGAAGACGGGCATACTCGAAGCGGCCAGCCACTAATAGTAGAACGGTCAAAAAAAATAAATAAATAAAAAGCATGTCTAGAAGACCGGAAGTCAAATGGCAACAATTGAAAGCAAAGAGGAAAAAGAGAAAAAGAGAGAAAAGATTAAGGAGTGAGTGTTAGTTGAAAAAAAAATAACGATGAAAAGGACAAATAATCACAACACATACGCACATACGAGCGCATGGGCGCGAGACCGGCACATAGGTGCGCAGACAGCCGCATGAGCGCGCAGACTGGCGCATGGGCGCGCAGGCCGGCACGTAGGCGTGCAGACATGCGCATGAGCGCGCAGACGGGCGCATGGGCATGCAGACCGGCACATAGTCGTGCAGACAGGCGCATGAGCGCGCAAACGGGTGCATGGGCGCGCAGACTGGCGTATGGGCGCGCAGGCCGGCACATAGGCGCGCAGGCAGGCGCATGAGCGCGCAAACGGGCGCATGGGCGCGCAGACTGGCGCATGGGCGCGCCCGTGCGCGCGAAAGCACACACGCTTACATAAAATATGAAGAAAAAACACAAAAAATTGCATCATTGAAAAGTGTATATAAAAAAGAAAAATCATGAAGTATAAGAAGTCAATTCCTGCTACCCTTGACGTGTGCACGGAATAATACCCGGAGGGTCCGTCTACAAAACTCTGGAGTTGGGATGCTGAAGGAGCTAACTAAAAAAAAAACCTTTAACTGTCTCTCTCTCTCGCTCTCTCTCTCTCTCTCTCTCTCTCTCTCTCTATATATATATATATATAATTCTGTATATATATTTCTTAAATGTTATATGAAGGGTACCCAGTAAAAAAGCGGTAAATTCAGAAACTAGTGACAACCGTTGAAAAATTGTGATGACTGATGTGACTGAAAAATTCCTGAAGAATTTCTCCACATTTTGTCAATCCGCACGAACAAAATCAATGAGTTGTTTCGCCATACGAGGAGGGCAGAACGAAAGACGGAAGTCGTCTGCAAATAACCTTTAAATAACGAATCACAAAATCGAGTAGCAATTAATCAAACATAAAAGAACAAATCGGAGTTAAGAAATTACGCACGAGTCGAATGATTATTCAAGGTCATGAATATCCAAGAAATTTATTCAAGGTTCTTCAAGGTCAGTTATTCCTAGAATATAAAACAGTGATAATAAATTTGGCGTTTTTTACTGGACACCCTATATATATATATATATATATATATATATATATATATATATATATGTGTGTGTGTGTGTGCGTGCGTGTGTGTGTGCGTGCGTGTGTGTGTGCTATAGGAAAAACGATCGATTTGGGAACCCTCCGAATTTCGAAGAAACACCTAAAAATGGAAGATTACGAGCCTTTTTCAAAATTATTTCATTAATGTCTCTTACAGAATGTTTTTTTTAAAAAATTTTTTATCATAGATGCAATCATTAATGATAATAACGAAATTAACCCATTAGTGCAGAAACTTTCCTTAAAATTTTAGCTCTTTTTGCATAATCTACCTTGTTGGCTAATTGTAAAAAAACCCCCCAAAAACTGTACGCTTTGCGCTAATGCGTAAAATAGTCTCAAGCAATCGAGCTTAGTCGGAAGAAATTAAACCAAAGAAGGTATGAAACTTAATATTAAATCCAGAGCGGAGCTCCAAAATTTTGGCATAAAATATATATATATATATATATATATATATATATATATATATATATATATATATATATATATATATATATATATAGTGCTGGTTATAATAAAACAGTGCTCCATGTAATAAAACAGCTATTAATTATATATTAATCAATATACATATCCTTCATCGGTAGCACAACTCGGAATTTACAAAATAAAATAAATATCTGTTGAAATACGTTGACGCAGATTAATTTTTAATGTCAATTATGTTTTTTTTAAAAAAAAAGAACCACTAATCTCCCTTTATGCTTAATATAAAAAATTAATATTCTCAACTCTAAAGTATTTTTTTGCATATATATATGTATATAGATAGATATATAAATCCTGTTAATTTTAGAATCCAAATATATTTTTAAAATAATAAATTGTAATCCCGGTATAATATTTGACTGCGTCAACATTGCGGTAACTAGATATTTTTTATTAAAATTTAAATTACGTTATGATCAGTCTATATTCAGCTTCTGAAAACTGCGATGTACACGAAACACCGAGTCGTGCCTCCGGTAAAGGATACTATGTCTATTTATTAATATTAATATTAATATATATATATATATATATATATATATATATATATATATATATATATATATATATATATATATATATATATATATATATATATATATATATATACATGATTAACACAAATATAAAATTTGTCACTTAGCTGATTGATGTTATCTTCAGCATCCCAACTTTAGAGTTTGGTAGTCGGATCCGTTCATTCGTCAGCGGATATCAGCAATTGACTGTTTATTTTCTCGTTTTTCTTTTATATATAGTCATTCGACACACACTTTTATTTTCGATGTTCACAAAATAACCAAAGTCAATATATTTGAACCAACTTTTTTCATTTACTAAGTGATTTTGATTTAGTGAAAAACTATCGGACGCCAAAATCATTTGAAAATAAAAACGATCGATTTTTCACAAAAACACCATTACGTCCTAAAGGGATGAATCCTGAAATGTTATAATATGAAATATAGTCATTAAATAATCAAATATTTTAATGGCTTCTTTTATTGAAATGGCAAGTGTATCATTGTTACAGGTTAGTATTAATATTGACTAATATTTTTGTAATCATTTCGCCCCAAACGAGGTTGGAATGCCACTAGTATACAGAGAGTAACAGGGAGTGAAAGTGTGAGGAAAGACTGATTATTAGGATCAATGAGGAAAGGACAAAAGATGAGCGGAATTCAAGAAGACAGAAGATGGTGATTGACGTTGCATTTAAATTTTTGGAGATTGTAGTTATCAGGGAAGCAAGTTAAAGGAAGGCGGGAAGTGCGAGAAATGAAACTGTTGCAGTAAAAGTGGCGGTTGCATTTAGATATTTCACAGTAAACGGGTGGAACGGAGATGCCAATCTAGAAAGTACGCTTAAATTCATGTAGTCGGGTACCAGGGAAAATCTCGTCAGAGCAATTGCCATGAAAGTATTTGTAGAAAAGACAGAGAGAAGCCATGTCACGCCGGTGAGAAAGTGAATGAAGTCGAGATTCCAAGTCAGGAGCGATTACATTACAGATCCTTCTTTGGATTTTGTCAAGAACCTCGAGTTGAATAGCACGGGGAGCAGATAAAGTAGCAGTATTCAATACATGGGCGAACTTTCAAGCTAAAAAAGACAAGTTCTCGGGACTTTATTTTCGATCATGTGCTGTGTACTCAATTGTCGTAGATTGACGGTCTGAATATGGCTGTGATAACAACAACAAAAAAGAATGGTAATAAAATAAATTTTCATTTCTGTAAACAAAATTAATTCTCTTTTCTGTAATTTTAAAATACACTGGTAAATACTCATGTCTGTTTCTTTTAAGTACACAATTGTACTTAAAAGAAACCTTAAAGAAAGATCTTTTCCAAAGGAATACTCCTTTAGTTTTTCCATCGAAACCGGTTGATCTACTTAATAACATAACTTTAACTTGGATCATTTTTTGTTTTCACATCACGAGTCGCGTCTGAATTCTTTTACGGGCAGACGTAAGTCAGGCGAAGCGAGTTTAAAATAAATATCAAATATCTCACTTCGAAGCATTTCCGTCTCTGATCTACATCATTTCAATACCAGAAAGAATTATCTTATTGTTCTGTCTTTCAAAATAAAGCACGATGCCACCCACTCAATATTTAGCTGCTAAATACAGTATTGATTGACTTCTGCTGTCTGGTATAATGTTATGTTGATTTAAAAACGATAACGCATCTTGCTGGTAACTGCAGAAACTCACACACACGCACACAAAAACATACGAACGCAAACACACACATGCATACACCCTCACATACATACATACATACAAATATATATGTGTGTGTGTGTGTGTGTGTGTGAGTGTGTGTATATATATATAAGGTGCGATGTGTAAATTGTCGACATTTTATATTTTTAATTTCGCGCATGCGCGTTGTTTGTTTTTGATTCTGTCGACTGTGCAGTATAGTAGGGTGAGTTGGGAGAAAGAGCACCATGACAAAATTTACTCTGACAGAAATTTGGAAACGGCATGCTGTATAGCTTGGCATTCGCGTCGGAACCTCTAATACGAAGATTTCAGGGTGTTTGGGTGTCAATCTGAGGACAGAAGATTCGAAAAGATTTCGGTGAGTCTAATATTGGTTACGAAGGTATGGAAGCTCAGAATCGTTCTGATAAGAAAGAAATCTCGAATGTGTTGATGAGGACCTCAGACTCAACACGGAGGCCTACATCTAGCGCCTTGAGGAGGCACTGCTGGAAAACCCTGTATTTGGCAACAGGACTTTGTACCATGCCACACAAGCAGGAGAAGCCAATCAAGGCTATCAGACAATTTCTACGACCATATTAGCCCTTATATCTGGCAACTTAACTCCCCAGACTGCAACCTCCTTAATTATTATGTGTGGAGTACAGTAGAACGATAAACCAACAAAACTCCTTGTAACACCAAAGATGAACTGAAGACAAGGATTATGGCAGCATTCATCAACTTAAATAAGGAGACCGTCCAGAAGAGTTGTAGGAGATTCTGAAGTCGTCTGGAGGATGTAGTTGAAGGCAATGGCAAATTTATTGAATAAATTTACTCTTTCATATTTCAAGATATTTTTGTGTAATTTTGGTAAATTTATCTGTTAAAATGAGACGTCAGTGTTATTTTTATTTTGCGGAATTTAGAAGACAATTTATCCATCGCACCCAGTCTATAAGTTTCGTTAACAACGACTGACAAGGAAATGCGGTTACGTTTTTAATTTAATTTTTCTTGCGTTCTTATGTAATTTTTCTTTTCTGTATGTAAATTTTGTAGAACATTATACATAATTTATGTCCAGAAAAGAAAAAATTATAAGAACACAAGAAAAATTAGATAAAAAACGTAAAAACGTAACCACAGTTCCTTGTAAGTTGTTTTTAATGAAATTGTATAAAAGAGGGATTGCTGGCCAAATACACAATAATATATATAAAATAAAGCCAACAAAATGATAACACCATTGGAAATAAGATTGATGATATTTATTATATATTGACCTTTTGACTAAATTGAAGCACCAACGGAAAGATTTTAAAATCGGAAATTTCGAACACTGTGTCCTTTTTCAACGAGATGAGGAATGAAGAAAGATGTGAGACTCACTCTTCCAAGGAATATTGTTGTTGGTTAGAGGGATCCATGTGGAAATTATATTCTCTGGGTAAACACAAGTCCCTGTTGGATCCTTGATTCCGTCTCTAAGAGCTTTCTCTTCGTGCTTCAATTCACTCTTGAAGGCTAATATATAATCAATATTATCAATTTTATTGCCAATATTGTTATCTTTTTGTTGGATTTTTATTCCTCAAATTTTATGAACCGACCTATTAAATCAACATATATATATATATATATATATATATATATATATATATATATATATATATATATATATATATATATGTATATATATATATGTATATATATATATATATATATATATATATATATGCATATTTCATTGAATACGATAGACAAAGTACTTTGATTTAGTTTTTTATACAAATTCACATGTGTTCTAATATTTTTTTCTTTTCAGATGATAAATTATATAAAAAACTGTTCGAATATTCTTTTTTTCCGAGCGCTTTCGGCTATACATTTAGTCATTTTCAAGGATGAAATACTTTAACTTTTAAATAAGAATATCTTGATCGTGTTTTGAAAGAAAAAAAATGAAAGCATTATATAAATACATACATGCAACAAACTATTTCTTATTTAATAGTTAAAATATTTCATCCTTGAAAAATGACTAAATGTATAGCCGAAAGCGCTCGGAATAAAGAACATTCGGACAGTTTTTTTATATAATTTATCATCTGAAAAGAAAAAGAAAATATTAGAACACATGAGAAATTGTATAAAAAACTAAATCAAAGCACCTTGCTTGTATTCAATGAAATGTGCACGAAGGAAGGATTGCTGCCAAAATACACAAATATACATACATACATATATATATATATATATATATATATATATATGTATGTGTGTGTGTGTGTGTGTGTGTAAACAAAAGATGGGAGAAAGTCAATGATAGAATGAAGTCTGATCGATAGTTCAACGATAGTTTAACGTTGTTCGCTTTGTTAACTTTATCACGATTTCAAATTGTTTACCTACTTAGACAAAACTCTGAGATATATCATTGTGGTTCATGCGGTAAAGACGGATCGTCGAGTCTATGCGAACGATCCTTTTCTTCACTTGAATTATATGTGCTTCGCTAGTGCAGTTTTAAATTCAGAGTTTTTCCTTCTCCTAGACCGGTTGCTATCCAAAGCGATAGAAACCAGTCTGCCCTATTATTAAGCCTTAGCTGCGGGTGGGGGAAGAGTTGGATTCATACCTTTCTCAAGGGCATCTGTGCAAAGGTTAATGCAACAAGCTAGGCTAAAATTTAAATTCGGCTCGCCCATTATAATTTCCACGCCTACAGTTGGTGTGATGGCAGCACATACTAATATTATTTACCTGTGTGAACAAAGTCCTAGAATATTAGATATACACACATTTTACCGATATTATTATTATTATTATTATTATTATTATTATTATTATTATTATTATTATTATTATTATTATTATTATTATTATTTCTTTTGATTTCTGTTGTATACACATTTCCTTCCGGGTCCCAACCAGAGACCTAAGGTCAAAAATGGTTTCATGATATTTTCCACTGATTATTTTTGTAAAAAAACAAAACCAACCTAAGATCTCACACATTTTACATGGTTAAAGCACTTCGTAAGGTGTGAGATGTACTTGTGAATACAATTTTTTTTTATTTCTTTAAGTCATGGGCTAACAGGAATCCCTTCAATGAGTCTATCGGACCCTTTTTTTAAATCGGATCACCCCATGCATATCTACTTCACTATCTTTCCGAAGAAGTCATGACAATTCCCAAATAATAAATAAAAGGAAGCTGTGGAAATCCATGACCGCTTACGTCGTGAATAGACATAGCATTAAAAATATGCGTGAGTATTACTGCAGCCAACTCTATAGCATATGTGTGAAGATTATAATATGTGTACGTGCGTACAGTATGTCTATGTCAGTGTGCAGTGTATATAGATGAAGTTTATGATATGTATATCTGTGCATTTATAGCAAGTGGGCAAAGATTAACTTATGGTATGTATATAAGTAATTATATTCGTGGTACGTCTGTAAATCTTTCAGTATATATACATGTGTGTGTGTGTGTGTGTGTGTGTGTGTGTGTATGTGTATGCACACTATATTGGAGCAAATTATTTTAGCGGTATATAATCTAATCTAAAAAGCATTTTCCGGCTCTAAATGACATCCTTCTGTCCTAATTAGTTAAGCAGGTTTGGTTAACAGACCCCGGAACTGTTCTGCCTGCAAGGCTATACTTGTATCGAATGTCGCAGCTGTTAAATTTCCAGATTTTCTTTTGGAACGAAGTCCATGTTTGTTCTATTGTAAATACATGATAGAATACATGGCTGTCAGCAAAAGGATGAGCCCATAGTGCGAATTGCAAATAGGTAATACCAAAATCAAACAAATGCGAAAATGTAAATATTTGGGATGTTTTTTTTTTTCTCACAGGGGACGGAAAGTGTGACACTGCCATCCGAAGGCGTATTGGGATAGCCAAGGAAGCATTCTAAAAGCTAAGCAGAGTACTAAGAAGTAGAAAAAATCGCTAGGAACAGAGAAAAGAGTGCTGAACTGATACGTGATATATGTTCTCTTGTATGGTAGTGAGTGGTGGACGATCTTCTCAAAGATGAAGAGGAGACTTGAAGCAAGAGAAAGGTGACTCTACAGAAGGATGCTGAGGATAACATGAAACAAACATGTGTGCAACGACGAAGTTTTAGAGAAAATGAAAGCAAGAAGGAAACCAATACTTAACATCAGGAAGAGACAGTTGAGGTTTCTAAGGTGCATAATGAGGAAGCAGGGCTTGGAAAATTTGATACCCACGGGACAGATAGAGGGCAAGAAGAAGAGAGGTAAACAATGCATAAAATACTTGGTGAGCTTGAGTGAATGGATACAGGGCCTAAGAAAAATAACAGAAATATAAAGGTTATTAAGATACACTCTTCCCCGGTCTTTTGAACAGGTTTAGAAGTACATCCCTTGTTCATGTTTAGGATTAGGTTTCCGATTCCTTCTAAGGTATTTTCTTTATCTTTCACTTCCGGTGGCTCCTTGCGTCTTCGTAGCATTATCATCTTTGTCTATTTAACCCTCTACCTTGAGTGACTCTTGGGCCTTGTACACGGTGAACATCATTGTAAAAAAATATGGGAAGCGTTTTAAAACTTGCGATGGCAGTATAAGTGACACAGAAATCTGAAGGCGTATTGCAATAGAGATAAATGCCTTCCGAAATCGTAAAAGAAAGTATTAGAGTCAGAAAGAGACATAAGGAAGAAAGAGGTCTTGGAGAATTTCACACTCAAAGGATATAGTGACATTAAGAAAGGCAGAGGAAAACAGCAGGTAATGTATCTGATCAGCTTGTGTAAATGGATGGCTGAACACAGATTGTGGTGGATACTCAAGGGGGAAATATTATTAGAGGATAGGGAGTCTTGGATAGCCACGATCACCCACGTCACGAAAGAAAACGGTATTTAAAAGAAGTTCATGTTTACTTTGTTAAAACCATTCCAGGATAACTCTCTGGTGAGATTGAGCAGATTTTGTCTCTAGAGATTTGTATGTGCGTGGACATCACATTAAACCTGACATCATGTGTCTTTTCCCTCGTAGGGAGGTAAAGAAATATAGTCGATCCCTGACTATTTTAATAGGATCGATCTTGTTTGTGCTTCGTCTTCCGGTGATAGATCGCATATAAATGAAACTAGAATGGTCCTGGAAATTTCAACACCGAAGTAAAAATGAGAAGAGTCGTAGTGCGTCCAGATGCCTTTCCAGCACATGCTTTTACCTGAAGACAACGCTTAAACTCGACGGCCAAAATCATGACTTATTCAAGCCGCTGGATCCCCACCGATGTGCGGAAAGAGGATAGTTGTGGCTGTGCCCCGCCTATTTCTACGTATTTGCACAGCACCCGGCCTTCATCTCCACGTAACGGAAAAAATGGGGACTGTCTATTTCGGGACGGAAATAGGACGACGGCTCGGAAACGTCTCCTGCTATACTCTCTCGTCTTTGCTACGCCATCGGGGTTTGTCACAAAGGGTCTCTATAAGTCGCGTATGGCCAGGACTCCTTGATCCGTGATGGGTGAGTTGCCGATGCACATCGCGGACCGGAGGTGACGGGAAGGCTGTAACAATCGCCGAGTTATCGTATTGGGTGAGAGTCGGTTAAGAAATTCCTGAAAACTCCTTCTCACGTGTGCCCGAGACGGTGGGGCGAAAGTTTGAAGCCACGAGAAAGTTTAAAGTTCGACGAGAAAAAAACGGCTCGTAACATATACATCTCGAATGTGAGGTCCCACATTAAATTCGACCTATATTTTTCACTCGACTGGTTGACCTAAGGGACGGCCTCATTGCTACCAACTACAGATCCATTCCTCACAGGATGTTAATGGCTGCCTGATATAAGAACACGTAATCGGTCCATCTGCGCATGCGATGTGTACACATGGGAAAGAACCATATCATTGATATATTAGCAGCTAGCCTAGAGAGAACAGGTTCTCATACATTAACACGGGAATGCAAAGTCCACGTTTGGAAAAGACCCGAAACCACATATATTTGATCCAGGCTCGTGCATTTATTCGTAATCTACTTCGAAAACGTTACACTTAAACACATACATTTTCTATAGATATTGAATAATCTTGATCTAGTTTGACACAAGGTCTCAATAATAGGCGTTCAAGGAGAATCGAAGTCTCTATCAATATCTTTTTACAACAGTTGATTTAGGTGGAACAGAGTATTTAATAACTATTTGTTATAGAAGCAATCGCGTTAGATTTCAACTTCATGTCAAGTACTTTTTTTTGGCAAAATATTGTAACATTAATGTCCAAAAGATTAAGCTTAGCCAAAACGTATCTGAAATAAAACAAAATTCGACAAAATATGAAACGCCAGCGGTAAATCTGTTTGATGATTTATATATGGTTCGCATTATATGGTACATTTGTTGAATGACGCTGTCCTTTACCTCGTCCGCCCCATGAATAATATCAAAGAATTTCCTGTAAGTCTTTCGAACTTCAGAAGTTTTTCTTAGTTCTGTTGATGCCTAATGTGCAAAGTTGTCTAGGTGATTTGGACATTTTTGAAAGAAACAAAAACATACTATGTCGCAGACGAGAAATAAGAATCTATGAGAATGATCGATCATATCTATCTATCTATCTATCTATCTATCTATCTATCTATCTATCTATCTATCTATCTCTCTATCTCTCTCTCTCTCTCTCTCTCTCTCTCTCTATATATATATATATATATATATATACACATATGTATATTGAAATGGATTAAGTCTGACAATTATTTAATATATTTTCTGTTTTTACGTTATTTTATAGATATAATTTATTTAAGTAAATGGTCCGTTTTAAATTAAACAGTATTAATTACATTTACCGGCCTTTTACATTTACAAAGAAAAATGTCACAGGATGTTAATTCAGGATCCCTGGCTGGCCATTCATACATAAAATAGGGTGTTACTTTTTACTCTCCGCTGTATATATATATATATATATATATATATATATATATATATATATATATAAAAGTGAACATTGAAATCAACACTCAGAGACTCCAGGCTTTTTCATGTTAGACGCAATCGTCAGGCCGCCTGACGATTGAGTCTAGCATGAAACAGCCTGTCGCCTCTGAGTGTTGACTTCAATGTTCACTTTTATATATATATATATATATATATATATATATATATATATATATATATATATATATATATATATATATATATATAATTATTTATTTGAATATTACAACATAAATATGTTATAAAATCACGACAAAAGTAGCCATTTTGTTTCAACACTTCTTGTGTCTTGTCAAGTGATAATATAGAATATAGAATAAATGGTTTTAAAAGTTTCAAATTAATCAACGATCCTTAGCTAAGAGTAAACGCTGTTACGTAAGCCAGAGTAGCCAATCAAAAAACAAGTATAGGATGATTCGAAAAATTTGACAACTAAGCCAGGCTATCTAGATATTAAAAGATTTATAAAATTTGAAATTAAAATTAAAAGTAAAAAATTAAAATTACCTATTTAGAAATCTAAATCAGATCTCTATTAAGTTTTAAATTGTAGAATTACTAAGGAGAAAAAAAAAAAAAAAAAAAAAAAAAATAGATCTAAAAATAAAAATAAAAGATATATATGCTATTTAATTTATATTTTCATTGAAATTAAGTTGAAAGTTGTATTTAGAGTCCCAGACATAGATGTATACATTTTTCGTTACATTTCAGCATGTTAGTCGCCTCTCACGTGAAATCACTCGAACAACGGCATGCCAAACGCTCGGACGCATCTAGATATATACACACACATACAAAAAAGCAAACCACACATAGGCAAATGCACTACACCTACACACACACACACATCGATACACACAGGCACACACATCTACCGTCAATATGATCCAGACGGTCAAATGTCGAAGCCATTCGTGGCTTAATATGTTATTAAACGAATTTAAACTTGAAAAATTTAAACAAATAA
>OZ038506.1:58439996-58527496 GCA_964036315.1 Acanthosepion esculentum
ATATCTTTCTTTTTCAAAAATCTATTGCTGGTAATATCTTTTATTTTTTCCAAAATGTATTGCTGGTAATATCTTTTATTTTTTCCAAAATGTATTGCTGGTAATATCTTTTTTTTTCAAAAATCTATTGATGGTAATATCTTTCTTTTTCAAAAATCTATTGCTGGTAATATCTTTTATTTTTTCAAAAATGTATTGCTGGTAATATCTTTTTTTTTTCAAAAATCTATTGCTGGTAATATCTTTCTTTTTCAAAAATCTATTGCTGGTAATATCTTTCTTTTTCAAAAATCTATTGCTGGTAATAAATTCCTTTTTTTTTACAAATTATTTCTGGTAATAGAACCTACAAGACAAGACAAGAGACTTGAGGCAGCAGAAATGTAGTTCTACAGAAGGATGCTGAGAATACCATGGACTGAACACGTAAGCAACGACGAAGTTTGAGAGGAGATGGAAACAAAAATGACACTTATACGCAGCCTCAGAAAGTGACATTTGAAATTTCTAGGAGACATAATGAGGAAAGAAGGCTTGGCAAATTTGATACTCTCAGGACACATTGACGGCAAGATGGACAGGGGAAAGCAGCGCATGACCTACCTACCTAACGTGCTTGTGTAAATAGTTGGAAGAACAGCGATTAGAAGATGTAACAAAAAGACAAAAATTTACTACGGTCTACAAACAACAGGAAGTTGCGTAGAGTCATGATCGTCCACGTCTTGAAAGGATGCAGCACACAGAAGAAATTTCCTGTTTCTTTAAGCAAAGAGTCCTTGGCTAGTTGCCCTATCAATGTGAGAAACTTGACCTTACAAAGGCGATGAAAATAGGCGGATTCGTACCTTTTCTAAGCTTCTTAGCGTGAAGTGAACACAACTGCCTCGACTGGATTTTAAACTCGGCTTGTGGATTATATTTTCCGTGCTGATAATGACTTGGCCACCCGCACATATTTATCTCACTACTCAGTAACTCTTTACGAGATCAGCCTGCTAAGCATTGCTCTCCGCGACAAAGCATCCTATGGAATAGTGCTCGTTGCATATTGTTAAACTATGATTTAGGCACCCACATAGACTAATTATGGTGAGTGATTTTATCTCGCTCGCAAGTGTTTCGTGTTTTGTGACCAGCGTTAAGTTCTTTGAAAAGGGACCTTCAAAAGCAGCCACGCACTTGACTAAACGAGAAAATAACAGATAAATAAATAATAACTGTTGGGAACAAGTGACAACAAACCGGATATTGAGGATTTCCGGTTGCAGGCTTATATTAACAGTAACAGTTTGGATTGAGGGAGTTCTGGCGACTGATTGTTGTAATTGCGATGCCGCCCGTTAGAGTTGACAGCCGCGTGTGGTGATGTTGATATGATGGTCAGATTCGTAAGGAGGACGAGTTGCGTTTAAAAAAAAACAAACAAATCTATTAACCGGAGACTTCAGAAGTGGCAGTTGTCCGGAAGTGTCACCTACCTACCCATCCGGACCGTACAAGTGAAACTCTGGGTCAACAATGAAATGTATTGCAGACAGGATTTGAGTATTCAGCTCTCGCCGTTGTATTTATTTTTATCTTTCTTTTCCTAGTGAGCGGGAAACGAGCTTTTCCCGGTTTTTAGCGCACACCTACACGAAATGGAATTGAGACGCAACGCGAGCTTATATGTGTCCAGTCGGTGAAATGCTGACAGAGGAGCCCAGTTTTATGTATATAATATAACACACGCTGGTGCTATAAGAAAATGGTTTTGGTTTGGTTTGGTTTGTTTTACGGCATATCAAACTCAATAAGTTATTTACTGCCGACAAAATTTTTATTGCTGGTTATATTATCTATCTATCTATCTATCTATCTATCTATCTATCTATCTATCTATCTATCTATCTATCTATTGCGTTGGTTGATTTGTTTTACGGCATATCAACCGTTATTTAATGCCGACAATATTTTTTATTGCTGGTTATATTTTTTCCTTCAAAAATGTATTGCTGGTAATATATATGTATTTTTTCAAAAATGTATTGCTGGTAATATATATTTATTTTTTCAAAAATATATTGCTGGTAATATATATGTATTTTTTCAAAAATGTATTGCTGGTAATATATATGTATTTTTTCAAAAATGTATTGCTGGTAATATATATTTATTTTTTCAAAAATGTATTGCTGGTAATATATATGTATTTTTTCAAAAATGTATTGCTGGTAATATATATTTATTTTTTCAAAAATATATTGCTGGTAATATATATGTATTTTTTCAAAAATGTATTGCTGGTAATATATATGTATTTTTTCAAAAATGTATTGCTGGTAATATATATGTATTTTTTCAAAAATGTATTGCTGGTAATATATATTTATTTTTTCAAAAATGTATTGCTGGTAATATATATGTATTTTTTCAAAAATGTATTGCTGGTAATATATATGTATTTTTTCAAAAATGTATTGCTGGTAATATATATTTATTTTTTCAAAAATGTATTGCTGGTAATATATATTTATTTTTTCAAAAATGTATTGCTGGTAATATAAATGTATTTTTTCAAAAATGTATTGCTGGTAATATATATTTATTTTTTCAAAAATGTATTGCTGGTAATATATATTTATTTTTTCAAAAATGTATTGCTGGTAATAATATATTGCTGGTAATAACATTTTTCTTCAAAAATTTATTGCTGCTAATATTTTTTTACAAAAATATATTGCTGGGATTAAAACCTATTTTTACACTTTCATAGTGTTTTGACCCCAGTTTGGGGTTAACTATTTGCCCATAGCTGGGACCTTGACAGGTGCTACCACCTCGGGTCAGGGTGGACCTGGGAACACCAGCAATTAAGAGTTGGTTCCACGCTCCTCAAAACCTCCTGATCAGAGGCCTTGCTGTGGGACGTAGTTTATCGTCTTACCCGGGACGCGGATGTAGTTTATCGTCATACCCAGGACAGAAATGGTTTTTGTATCAGAGAGATTATTCTGTTAAAACGGTTATTGTTAATGAGCTTCACTGAACTGGCGTCGGATTTTTAACAAATTAAAATGAAATGCGTAAATAAAGGCTACATCGAGTGGCTCTGATAAAATCAATAAACTGTCGATGAAGATTATCAATACAACGGTATTGCTGATTTATTTCTCTCAGAATCACGGATATAGTTCGTAGTGTAAATGAATAGTGCTTAATTAAAATAGAAAGAGTTGACATGAAAATTCACAAAGCAGAAAAATAGAAAGACAAAGTTGTTTCTAATATTGAAGAAGATTTTGTCACAAGGGATTTCGTAGTCAATCAATAAAAAATAACGATCGATCAATCAGATTGATTGAGAAGGCGACCAACAGCCGGAACTCAAAAGTAAAAATTTCGAATAGCTGAGTAATGTAACCAGACATTTGACTTAAAAAAACAATAACAGCAGACAAGTTATTCTAAAACAACGCAATAAATATATTTTTCTGTTTTATAAACACCAATGAAATCTTTAACGGAGACAGAAGTATTGATGATATTGAAGTGTATCAACAATATTTTCGATCTACGTTTATTTCAGGCTTACGGCCATATTACGTTGAAACACCGGTTCAAGTACGAAGTTAAGCAACCTGGTTAATACCTAGATTACTAACCGCTTAGGAATTTCAGGTACTTAGGTGTGCGAGTGGTGTAATGGATAACGGCATGGAATGAAAAATCGCAGTGGCGAGTTCGAATTCCTGTCGGGTTCGTTATATTCACTTACGCGCAAATACCATTGGGATGGATTCACCACTTCTTCTCTTGCTATGGGTTAATTAATAGGGCATATATCAGTAAATCATTAATGTCCCCACAAATTCGTACCATCTAAAAATATTTTCTGATTTTAAATAACCTGAAAAGCTGTAGAAGAAAAATCAATCAATTAACATGAGTTTTGACAAAATCGAAAGAAGGTTCTGTAATATAATCGATCCTGACCTTCCATCTCAACATCAGTCTCTTTCTCACCGACGTGACGTGGCTTCCCTCTGTCTTTTCTACAAATATTTTCATGGCAACTGCTCTGACGAGCTTTTTTTTCTCTGGTGCCCCGAATACATGAATTTAAGTGTGCTACTGAATTGGCATCTAGGTCCCACCCGTTTACGGTTGAAATAGCTAAATGCAACCGCCATTTCTCCAACAGTTTCTTTTCTCGCACTTTCCGCCTTCCGTTTACCTTCCCTGATAACTACAATCTTCAAAAACTTTAATGCAACGTGAATCGTCGTCATCTATCTTCTTGAATCCCGTTCATTTTTAGTCCTTCCCTCAATCCTCCTTATACTCAGTCTTTTCTTTCATTTTCACTCGCTGTTGCCCCCTTGCGTACTAGTGGCATTTTCGCGCTGCTTGGGGTGAAATGATTAAAAAAATGGGTAGTCGATAATATATTCATACAGTAATATCAGACTATGGTCGTGACGATGCAAAAGGAAAAAAAACACTGTTTGCGCTCTTGAACGCAGCCATGAAACATCAGCTGGGAGTTGGATGTAAACACGACGTGTGTTGAGACGTCACGTGACATGCGCTGGCAAGTACGCAGTTCCTTCTAATGTGAATAGGTATAAACTTGTGGTAAGGTACTGAAAATGTACTAATTAATAATAACCACAAATATTTAATAATATATCCAATATATGAAAATTTGTTTTGACAGAAAGAAAAACGACACCGTAAAAGTCGGTGACTTGTTCTTTCTTTCTTTTCATGTGCCATGTCCTTTCAGGACGTTGGCGATCATGGTTCTCTACTCACCTCCATCCCTTGCAGCTCTCAACAAGTTTCTTCCTTCTGCTTCCTCCCCCAGACCACCTTCTGTCAACCACTTGCTTAAGTCTGCCGGGTATGTCATGCGTTGCATTCCCTTGTCTCTCTTTCCCTCTATTCGACTCGTGAGTATCAGATTCTCCAGGCCCTCCTTCATCATTATGTGTCCCAGAAACTTCAGCTGCCTCTTCCTGATATTAAGTATAAGCCTCCTCCTTGTTTGCAACCTTGACTTGTGCTTGCTAGACAGAGAATGAGGGAAGAGAAGACTTTGATATGCACAGAGTAAACTCAAAGCAAACCGGAGACAGAAACAGCGAATAACTGCCCTTAGCAAGACGATAGAACAGCGTCTGAGAATGAAGAAAGAGGCGAGCAATGATTAGACCTCTATTCAAGACGTTGTGAGTTATGACAATCCACAGCTTCCTATCTTTAGTTGCTTTTAGCAATACTCCTTTACGTCTTCACGTTGTCTTTTTGGTACTTTTCCTGACAACCATTCTTTCAAAGTTCTCAGGCAGGTTTCTCGCTGCTTGAATTCCATATGCCATGTGAGTGTCAACTTCTCCGAGCTTTCTTATCTTATTAAGTGTGAAAATTGTTTAGATCTCACTTTCTGGTTGTAAGTAGCAATTTCTTTTGTAGTTCTTATTCCTTTTAAAACTATCTCGTTTCTGAAATAATAGGCCGATTGTATCTTCAACATTTACCGTAGAGCCACATCGGTGCCGCTTCGAGTCTGTTCTTCACCTGTGAGGAGATTGTCTAACATTCAATACCATATAGGAGATTAGAGATTATCGTGAAACAATGAAAGAATTTTGAACCTTGAACTTTTGCCCAGTTTCTGAAAAGTAGCTTTTTTCTAGTACGATGCATCTTTGAATTTCTGTATCGCACTCTCCGTCGTCTGTTACGATGCTACTCTGCTTGAATTTGATGTCCCCGATGTGTAATCTACAAATTGGTTTGTCCATTTAGTTCACCGTTTTGCATTCCTGCTTTTTACATTTAATGATTAATTCTTTTCCTTGCTTTCATGATAAACTTATCTCATATTTCTTTTATTTTTTCTTCTTAATCTTCTATCAACAAGGTGTCTTATGCAAATTGTATGGTGTTAATGTCATCTGTCCTGATAATAAATCTTTGTATGCCCTGAAAATTATCTCGATGTGCAGGTTAAATAATTCCCGTGAAAAAAACACATAATTTGCTTCACTCTTTCTATTTTTCTGTATTCACTTTACTCTTTCTCCGTTCCCATACAATACGGAGAGCGTATTATTTTAAGACCCTTTCCATGTAGATCAAGCTTTTCTGACATCAAAATAAGTTCTTCGTGCCGTACTTCTCGAATATCCTTGTGTAAACTATTAAATATAGGTGTCGATCTATCTACATTGCGATTTCTCACTCTGAGCTGTAACCATGAAGATTGTCTCTTTCAAGTGAAAAGTCTGTCATAAAACGATACGGACTGACAGGACAATTCGCCATTGTTCATAACATAGGCAGAATCGATATCTATTAGGGAAGATGAAAAGTTGGACACGATCCTTCAGTACATAAATGATAATAATAATAATAATAATAATAATAATAATAATAATAATAATAATAATAATAATAATAATTATTATTATTATTATTCCCCCCTCTCTCTCCCTTTATATTTAGCATTTACTGATTGTATCATTATACGAGAGAGAATAAAGGAGGTTGTGGCGCTTATTTATATAACTGGGTTAGCACCAGTAGACATTCCGGAAATTACTCCGATAAGCTGTCAATGTAAGTAAAGAATTAAGAGAGATCTGAATATACCTCTGCACTTTTTATATCGGTTGGGTGATAGGCAAAAGTGTGTGTGTGTGTGTGTGAAGGGGTAAGCTTACCCATACTGTCGAAAATGACGGATATATTTGTTATGTTCTTGCTAATATCACAAGGTTTTAGAAGTCTTTAAACACACACACACACATATATATATACGATATATATATATATACGATGTGTTTAAAGACTTCTATATATGTATATATATATACATACATATGCATATATGTACATATATACATATATATACATATATATATAAGATATAAATAAATATATATACATATATATAATATATAAATACATATACATATCGTATATATATATATATATATATATATATATATATATATATATATATATATATATATATATATTTCCCAATTATATCTACCCATATGTGCATCCATACACTGACATATTCCGCTCCCGACGTTTTTTTTTGTTTTTGGCCTTTACCAAATTTGACAAACGTTAGCATCTCTTGCATTATTCATGCGAACGTTTCGCCATTAGCTTAATAGACACTGCGATACGGCGTTTTCAGTGCAAGAGAGATTATTACAGTCATCTTCTTTGCATTGTCGACACTAAGAGTTATAGAAATTACAGACTAAATATATACATATACATTATACGCATGCGTTATGCACATTTTCACTTTACTCTTTCTCCGTTTCCGTACAATACCGATAGCGTATTATTTTAAGATCCTTTCCATGTAGATCAAAGTTTTCTAACTTCCAAAGAAGTTCTTTGCGTCTTATTTTATCGAATATCCTTGTCTAAATGAAATAGATGTATAGATCTATCTAACAATAATAAAACGTAATAAAACGCTATATGATCTATCTATCTATCTATCTATCTATCTATCTATCTATCTATCTATCTATCTATCTATCTATCTATCTAATGTATAATAAATACACTATATATATATATATATATATATATATATATATATATATATATATATATATATATATATAGATAGATAGATAGCACAGGTAATAAATCCGTTGTTATATAATCCAAGTGGATCCTAATAATATAAAATCTTAAAACTGATCCACACACACAGACATACACACGCATACAGGTGCAAATTTCACTCCTATATTTCAAAACCCTATTATATTAAGAACGTTAAGTAAAACTTCGTAATTGCAGGTTATATCTTTTGTAAATACGTTTATTTATCTAATTTACTGTCTTTGTCTTATTTATTTTTAGAATTTAGTAAAATTTAAGCTAAATGCGTGACATCTCCGACTTCAAAAAAGGGCAAATTATTGGATCTCGAATGGCAGGAGCCTCAATCACTAAGGTTGCTGAACTGTTTGGTTTTTCCAAGAGTTACCATATCAAGAACTATGACGCAATTCGAGAAACAGGGCAAAACCTTTAGCAACTGTAGCAATTCGGACCAGACTTGCAAACTTACTGACAAGGACCGACGTGCATTGAAACGGAATATGGCAAAAAATCATCGGACTACTGCGGCCAAAGTGACTGCTGAGTTGAATAATCATCTGAATAGTCCAGTTTCTACTAAAACTGTTCGTCTGGATATCATGGAAGAGCTGTCGTAAGGAAACCTCTTCTCTCCACTAGCAACATTCAGAAGAGGTTGAAGTGATGCAGAGATCATAATGCCTGGTCTGCAGACCAACAGAAGCAAGTCATATTTTCAGACAAGTCCAGTTTTTCTCTTTTCCCAACTTCAGGGCGAATTTATGTGTGGAGGCAGCCCAAAGAAGCTTACAACCCTGATTGATTTCTTCCAACAGTGAAGCATGGAGGTGGATCAGTGATAGTTTTAATCCGCCATTTCATGGAAATGTCTCGGTCCAATTGTTGCCCTGCATGGCAGAATCAACAGCAAAGATTACCTGAACATTTTGGGAGATCATGTTCATCCAATGGCCCAGACTTTATCCCCTGATGGTGACTGCATCTTCCAAGACGATAATGCTCCAATACATACCGCTCGAGTGGTTAAGAATTGGTATGAAGAGCATGAAAGTGAGCTAGAACACATGGAGTGGCCTCCCCAATCTCCAGATATCAATATCATTGAACATTTGGAGCAACAAGCTGCTATCCTCTACCATCGTGTCTTAAAGAGCTGGAGCAGGTGTTAATGAAAGAATGGCTGAAAATTCCTCTGGATGAAGCCAGGAAGGTGTATGATTCCATTCCTAGACGTATTGAAGTAATATGTGAAGCCAAAGGAGAAACAACTCCGTATTAAATAGATTTTCTTTGAATTTAACAAGTGTTTCAATTATTTTGTTCAACCCCTGTATATATATATATATATATATATATATATATATATATATATATATATATATATATGCTTACGTTCAGATACAGGTTCCTGTAAGATCACTAAAGTTAAGCAACGTCCAGCGTGGTCAGCGCGCGGGCGCACACACACACACACACATACACACTCACGCACAGAAACACACACACACACACACACGCACGCACACACACACACACACACAGACATATATATATTATTTATATATATATATATATATATATATATATATATATATATATATATATATATATATATATCCGACTGATGTCAAATACGTCAGTTTTTCTATCTTGGTTTAGAACAATCGCAAGTCTAGTTACACTGATGAGCTGTGATACAGCGAAACAATTTGTATGTAGATATCTATATCTATCTATATATATATATATATATATATATGTATGTATGTATGTATGTATGTATATATATATATAGTTATCTATATATATATATGTGTATGTATATATGTGTGTGGGAGGCTGGAATAAATTGGAAGAGAATTTAAAGAAATTATAAAAATAAAAAGATAGTTTGGAAAACGTCAATTTGTTTTGACGATGTACCGGCGTCAATAGAAAAAAGTACATTCCTCTGCAATTAAATTATTTTTCCGATGATACCGGTACATCGATGACGCTGAAACATATCAAATGGAATTTTTCTAAATTTTCACCCCCCCCAAATATATATATATTACTGTGTGTGTGTGTGTGTTTGTGTGAGGTGTGTGTAAGTGCCAATAGATTAGAAACAGCAGCCCAATGGATGATTTTTCTATCTTTTTTATTGTAAAAGTCGTCTCAGCCTGATGATGTATGTCTGACGCAATAAATAAATGGGTAGTGTAACTGGCAGCCATGAAACGTGAACAAGACTTAATACTATTTGACAATGTAATGATTGTTGGTACCAATAAGGGAACATGTTATTTCTGATGTGGCTACTGTTCTAAGTTTTTTGAGTACGAAGTGTATACCAGGTAAATATGAATTCCGAACACCAGCGCGCAAAACGTGATTCAAGAACGAGATCGTCTGGGACCGAGAAAGATTCTAACCATCCAGTAAAGATGAACAACATATCAGACCACTTCCCAATTCAATGCTGATGCTGCTCACACCAACAATCAACGCACTATACAGCGTATCTTGCATTCCATAGGGCTGCTGCACCTCACGTGTGTAGTGTATTGCAACTGGGCTCAAATAAGGCGACGAACACTTATATATAAAAACATATAAATATCTTTATTGTTCGAGTTGCAAACGAATGGATAGAGTGAGGGAGAATCACAGTAGTTAGGATTGCGCACACAGGAATTGACGGAGACGAATCTTTGGTGAAACTCTAGCCAACCTTTCTGTCCAGATCAAGAATCGGACCGGTTATATAACATTTGGGCACCTACGCAACTTCAAGTGGCTACGTCTTCTCTCGGCATGCGCCAACGCAAACACGCATTTCCTTTCACTCAGGACATCTGTGCGCCTTGTTTTTCAGGGCTCAGGACACCAGTACGTCCTGTTTACTTTAGCCGCCGGATGCATTTCCTGTTTATGCTATCACCAGTTCCGAGTTCCACTCACACACTGATGCAGCGGGAGTAAGGCCGAAGGTCTTTCCTCAACCGATATCCAACACGTAGAACTGAGAATATCGTCCAAGAAACGTGGGATTCTGGTACCATATCGCTTGGTTAGATTAGTAAAGTTTCTAACTTTTGGGGGCGGACGATCGTTATCGCATGTTGAACAGACTGTATGAGGTTATGGGGCCAGCTTCTAATTTTAGTGTGAGTTCAATACCCGGTTAAGGCAGAGGGAAAATTAACAGGAGATAACTGATAACTGGCATCCATCAAACATGGCTCGTAGAACTAGAACAGTCTACCCCAGTGATCGAAATAAAGTGTTCAGTTCGAAATTCCAACCACCTGAAGAAGGCCGGAGCGTACAACGGCCGAAACGTTGTGACAAATATGGCGACAAAGATGAGGACAATAGTCCGACTAATGTAAATACTGTACATAATACCTCATCTCAGAAATATAGACAGACTTTGAGTTTTAAATATTAAGAAATTGAAAACTAAAAAAGGTCATTTTGCATAGATCAGATGAAAAAATTACAATAAATAAATACAGAGGTACCTCGGTTCTCGAACGTCTCACATGTCGAACAAATCGGATTTCGAACAGAAAATTCGAGTTGAAAATGCCTCGATTATCGAACAAAATTTCGGTTCTCCAACAAAATTGCCGAACCGAGTTAACCCGAACGGAATCATTTCTTAGTCGACCGCCATGTTGTCTACATCCGTGTCTTGTGTCGTGCTTTTCTTTTCCAATTTTATTGTAGTGTGACTTTTTTTATCTACATTGATCCCTATTTGAAAAATAGTTTCGATTTACGAACATTTCGGGTCACGAACGGCCTCCAGGAAGGAATTGAATTCGTAAACCGAGGTTCCACTGTATTTATGGCTTATTAAATGGCTTAGATTAATTTAATATTTAACTTAATAATAAATTTAATATTTTATTTTAAATAATAATTATTAATTACAAACTAATCCATATATACATTTAGTGGGTCCTAAATTTTGTGAGCCCCCTCGTGCCCCCCCCCCATTTTTCAAACTTGGTTTTGTGGCCCCTGAAAATATCTCATGGCCATCAAGGGGGTGCATATGAACCACGTTGAGAAATTTCGAATTAGAACATGTAGTTAGAATGAAATAGGAAAAAAGCAGTTTTCCAGTAACCTATACCTCAGTTTAGATTTCACATTCCCGGTATAGAAGCTGATTAAGACTTCAATCTTAACCAAAATCGATATATATTTTTTTTAAGCGCTGGAGGCCACTATCACGCAAGGGGTTATAGAAGGGTTGGAGGAAGAGCAGATAGGAGTGGTAAAGGAGAGGATGTGGAGAAAGAGAAAGACAGTGGGTCGATCAAGGCAAGGGGGTTACAGAAGATTTGGAGCGAGAGCAGATAGGAATGAAAGGTGAAAGGATGTGAAGAAGGGAAATGGATAGATCAAGGCAACTGGAGATGTCGATTGACGCTACACTTAAACCGTTGGAGATTGTATTTGTCAGGGAAACAGTAATAGGGAAGGGAGTTCCATAGGCGAGATGTGCGAGACATGAAGCTATTGGAGCAGAAGAGACGTCTACATCTAACAGTTTCAACGGTGAAGGGGTGGGAACGGGATGCCAGCCTCGTAGGACGTTTAAATTCATGAGGCCTAGGGACAAGCGAAAGCAGCTCCTCGGAGCAATTACCGTGAAAGTATTTGTAAAAAAGACAGAGCGAGTCAACATCGCGTCTGTGAGAGAGCGGCTGCAGACGAGATGACAGATTAGGGCCAATCACATTGCATATCCGTCTCTGGATCTTATCAAGAACCCTGATGCAAACAGCAGTGGCCCCAGACCATATATGGCAGCAATACTCCATGCAAGGGATCCTTCTTATTCTCATAATCTTCACTTTCTACTTCCTATTCATACCACACAATTCATTCATCATAACCATTTTAACAGTAACCCTCTATCTTGTATGACTCTCAAGTCTTATAATGTGTGAACTTTCTACATAATAAATGCGAATGTCAGTGTGTCACTATGTCATACTTTTTCAACTTTACTCCTAGACGCAGTAGCCCAACATAAAATACCATTATGGAATCAGGGCGAGTCCGTGGGCAAATTAAAAATATTCCGAACCGGTTCCGGACCCAAAATTCTGGAACTTTGGATTCCCAAATATTCATTACTGCGATTGTTTTCGGCGGTTTTTTAAAGTGATTTTTTGCGACAGATTTCTTTTGTACAATAACAATTTTTATAACTTAGAAATAAATTTGGGAATAACCGAAATTAATTGCGAAATCCAGATAAAGTCACCCATGAAATAAAAATATTTTTTGTACGGAAAGTAAGGACCTACGTACATCAAACTTCTTTAAATTAAGTTATTCTGTAGTTTATTGTTGCCTATTGCAACTCTTCCCTAGCTATTGTGATGAAGGCCCAATCAGGAGCCCTCCGCGGGAGCTAGCTTAAATTCCGTCGAAAGCGCGGCATTTAAGATATATATATATATATATATATATATATATATATATATATATATATATATATTTTTTTTTTTTTTTTTTCTATGAAAATTTCTCGGACATTCAGGCCGGTAAATGTTATTTAATACTGTTTATTATAAAACAGAGCATTTGCTTAAATACTTGTATCTATAAAAAGAACGTTAAACATATCATAAAATGTCTTTAAATATATATATATATATATCGTGTTCGTATGTAGATGAAACTATATATTATATATATGTGTGTGCGTGTGTGGAAATATTCACAGATAGTGTGTAGAGTGTAGAGTATACAAAATGAAATAAAAGAGGCAAGAAGAAAAGCTCTTCTTAGCCGACGCGTTACGTTCTCTGACAAATTCCCTCAGGGGACGAAACACGTCGGCTAAGAATAGATTTTCCTCTCGTCTCTTCTTATTTATATTCACGGACCGAACATGTGAGCAACGACGAGATTTTAGAGAAAATGGAAGAAAAAGGAAACTTATATTTAACTTCAGGAAGAGACAGTTGCAATTTCTGGGTCCCGTAAAGAGGGCTTGTTACTCTCAGGACAGATTGAAAACAAGAGGGACAAAGGAAAAACAGCGGATAACATATTTGATGAGTTTGAGTAAAAAGATGGCGGAACAGGGTTTAGGAGAAATAACGGAAAGAAAAAATTGATTAAGAATTACAAAGGACAAGAAATTGTGGAGAGTCATGATCGCGTATGTCCTGAGGGGACACGGCACATAAAGAAGACGTAATGGGCAGCCGTTGTGGTAAAGGGAGACTACTAAGATGTCTCCGTCAAGAAGACATGGCAATTTCACGGATAAGAAAAGAAATATGTGTGGAGGACAGGTCATGAATGGACATGGCATAAAGATACTTTGTATATCAATAAAATTATATTTATTTATTTGAGAGAGAGAGAGAGAGAGAGAGAGAGAGAGAGAGAGAGAGAGAGACAGAGACAGAGACAGAGACAGAGACAGAGACAGAGACAGACAGACTAACAGTATTTCAATCAGTGGCTGAGTATCTTTAAAAATTTACGCCTGAACAATGAACAAAATATATAGAAATGATTGAAGGAACAGTGAAGTGAGTGTAACGCGAATGAAAATATGTAAGAGAAAAAATACACTGGTCCTTAGGAGACATGAAAAACATAAAAGAGCAAGAAAAAAAGAGGAATAAAACAAATAAAGTCGTAACTTTTGAACAAAGGAATCTGTGTAAGAATTTTGCTAAGCAAAATGGTAAAAACTGTGCGTTTTTGAAAAGAAAGATAGAGGACTAAGTTTTTGTTTGGTTACTTTCCGACACGTGATGACAAATATAAAGTGTCTATTTTCATATTAATGACGATAAACTACGTCCAGCAGTAAGGTCTCTTATCGGGAGATTGGAGGTTTTAAAATGCGCAAACAACCTCTTAATTGTGGTTGTCCCCAGGTTTACCCTGATCCGAGATGGTCGTACCTATTAGGGAGTGGCTCAAGCTATGGACAAGTAGTGAAACTTTAAACAAAAATCACCAATACATTGTAATAGTGAGAGTAAAATAACCAACCATCCATTTTTATATCAAAACGATAATCAATACAACACTAAACATATATAAAATACATCTTTATAGTAGAATTACCAGCAATACATGTAAAAAGAAATTACCAAGAATACATTTTATCATCTAGAAACAATATCTAAAACACATATGTTTACCTTGAAAGTATAAAATTATGTACAAAATATCTATAACTAAAAGAGTAAAATTGCGTCTATCAACCAACAACACAACGAAAGCACTACAGGCCTCTTGGTTAATGAATGCCAAATGTTTCCTTGTAGTGAAACGGTCAGTGTTACCATTACCATTAGCATGTGTCCCAACAATGATGGGTTATTCTAAAAGGATGATGCTCCATGTAATCGGTTGCGAAAGTTCTTCAGAATTGGTTCCAGGAGCATTCTGGAAATTGACAATGAACAGTGTTGTGGCCACATGAGCATAGTCGAGCATTCATGGGACATCGCTTATGAGCACAATTGATCATATATAGGACGTGGCCACATGAGAAAATCGAGCATTTTATGGGACGAGGCCCCACGAGTACAATCGATTATTTATGAGACATGGACACATGAGTACAATCGAGCATTTTATTGGACGTGGCAAGAAGAGCACAATGGGGCATTAATAATCTTAAAAATTTAAGAAATATTTTCCGTAATCCAATGTTTTATTGAATTTTAGATACTTTCTGGTTTTAAATTTATTATAGTTATCACTCTTACTTTCTGATAATGTCGTGTATGGACGACCGCCTTTCCAAAAATCAAATCTTTTATACACATACAAAAAAATTCAAAATTCTTTTTAAAATATTGGTGTTTGACGAGTTGGACAATATTTTTTAATTTAAGATTAGTAAATATAGTTTTTACTTAATAATAATATCATATAAAAGGGTGAAATTTATACAGAAATTTAAAAGATTTAAAACTTGATAAATTATTCTAATTAAAATTTTAAGGAAGGAAAACTATTCTTGTAAAAATTTATTCATCACAATTTTTTTCTTAAAACAATAGTGTCCTTAATATATCTTATTTATAAAATCAATTAAAAGCTTTTTTTTTAATTAAACAATGTCATAGTTTTATTACATTTTTTATTTTACGATACAAAGCATATTTTCGGTAAGTGTTGTTTCTGTTTGACAAAAAGAAATTTGGACTTCATTTATACCAGGAGGGCAGCTTTTAACTAATACAAATGAAGAAGGTGAAATTTTTAATTTCTCGAAATTTCATAAAATTATGTAAGTGGGGGATAATAGATGTAAAAAAATGACCAATATTTTCTAAAAAAAATTCAAAAATACTTTCATTCATTTCTGAATAAGTTCAGAAAATTTCCTTAGAATCCGACAATTATTTGATTTTTGCAAGAATTTCCAAAACAAAGTACTTTTTACTGAAAAAAAGACTATACATATCCCATACTAATTTTTGGTGGTCAACACTGACGCAAGGAAAAAAGGTTTTTAACCAAAATTTCGAACGTATACGGATAAAAAAATGTAATAAAAATAATTTTTCTCTCCTCTTATTAGTAACATAAACATTTTCCATCACGATGTGATGTTTTTTAGCAAAAAAGTGGAGGTATTTACTTAAAATCATAGTTCAGAAGTTATGACCCCTTGATATTTGGTGTCACTTTCAAAATATCACGTTTTGCAAACATTGGCACGGCATAACTTTACATTCTAAGACGATACCAAGTTGATATTTGGTAGTCCTATAGTCTAATACACCGAGAAAAGATTCCTACAAAAAGACTACCAAATATCAACTTGGTATTTTCTTAGAATGCAAAGTTAGGACGTGCCAAAGCTGACAAAATGTAATACATTGAAATGGGCAAAAACTGACACCAAATTTCAAGAAGTGAGATTTTAAGGAACGTAAAATTTTAGCGATTTAATCTTTCATAGGTACTAAAATTTCGTCAAAGTCTGAGATAGTACCTATGAGAATTTCCGGAAATTTAGTTGAGTTGATATTGAATAACCCAATTTGAAACTGCGTTCCCCTTAGCAGGAGAAACCGACGTTAGATCCGACACGCTTTAAACCAACGTCCATAAAAAGGTTATTGGAAATTGCAAAATTCTTGACCATTCCTATTGTCTTTTTCATTGTTTACATTGAATATTTTTTTCGACCAGGTCGATATTTAAAATCCGGCAGATCTCAGAATGTGAATCACTAAACATTTGGACGAGGCACCTGGTAAAGATTTTTATTGTCTCTCTGTTTCTCATTTTTCCCTCATGCCGGTCAGTCTCTCAATCTGGTCTAATTACGCCAAATATAATTGGGGAGATACTCGTCTGAAAACTCTTTTCTTTTTCGCTTTGTCATATTAGTGTGGCATTAAGAGTGTATATGCAAGAATGGAAGATAAAAACTATTAAATAATAATAACAGCAATGATGATAAAAATGGGAACATGCAAGTAAGGGATTGGTTGGTTGTTTTTGTTTAGCGGCATATCAACACCCCTATGGGTTATTTAATATCAAAATCTAAATATTTTATACTCAATTTTATTTTATTTTAAAAAATTGTTTTGAAGATAATAATGGTTTTAGTGATAAAAGTCTTACGAATTAATCCATAGTTGAGGGGGGGAGAAGAGGTGAATTCATACCTTTCCCAAGGGAACTTGCGCCTAAGTAAATATAACGAACCCAACTGAAATTGGAACTCGGCTCTTCGATTTCCAATTCCATGCCTTTATCCATTACACCACCCGCACATCCTAGCTTATAGAATCCGGTATTCCAAAGCAGTCACCCATTCAGGCTCGACGTCGCTTAACTGGTGATCGTATGTTTCAACGTGATATGGCAGTCACCCAAGGCCGCAAGGGTTTACTGAATGTGAGAGAATAAGCGAAAAGCTAAAACAGCATTAAGGGGGGAGAGGGGGGAAATAAAGAACAGGAATTAAGAATACAGAAGATGACGATTGACATTGCATTTACATTTTTGATAATCAAAGATGACTGGAAAACGAGACGTCGGAAGAGAGTTCAGCAAGCGAGAAGTGCGATAGAAGAAACTGTCAGCATAGAACTTGCGGTTTTATCTAACCATTGCAACAGTTAAATGATGAGAACTTGCCGCCAATCTAGTAGTGAACTTAAATTCATAAACTCTAGGTACCAGAAAGAGGAAATCTCATCAGAATAATTACCATGAATATATTTTCTGAGAAGGAACAGCGTGGGAAAGTGATTGAAGCCGAGATGCCAGGTCAAGACCAATAACATTGCGGGATCTTGTTATTCACGGATTCTTTTATTATGTATACGCTTCTACTACCGAGTGCAGCTACTTTTGCCTTTATAACTGTCTCAGTTTTTCTTGCTCCGAAAACCATAGAGGTGGTTGTGTGTGAAATCCTTATTAGATCAACAGTTTTTTTTAATAGTCAGATCCCCCTGTCTGGCAAAAACAAGCATATAATTTTCAAAGTCACTTAATATCATTTTTCTTTCCTATACTAATGAATGAAATAAAATTTAGCAGGTCGCTACGACGATGTTTAAATGCCTATATCTATTAAATTACTACCACGTCATTGGCTGATTACAAACTTGAACAAAGATTTATTTGTACACGCATACTTTTAATGTCAATGTATGTATGTATGTATGTATGTATGTATGTATGTATGTATGTATCTATCTATCTATCTATCTATCTATCTATCTATCTAATTAATACAAGTAAAACGTTTGTGACTTAACTGATGTTACCTTCAGCATCTCGAAAAAACTATATATATATATATATATATATATATAATTCATATGAGGAAAGGTTTGTCACTTAGCTGATAGATTTTATATATTATCAATTCACCTCAAGCAAGGAGATAAAACCACTAAGATGCAATGGGCTACTGGTAGTGGAATAGAATGAACAAGATTTTAGAAGAAACTGGCACACAATCCTAAACAGGAAAAAAAAAGGGATAAACCTCTACTCTGGTTCAAAAGATAGCACACACTAACGCAAACACATACACACACGCACACATACACGTAAACACACACACACACACACACACACGCGCACACACACGTAAACACAAACACACACACACACACACGAACACACACACAGTAACACACATAAATATTCAGACATGTTTTGTTAAATATAACAGGCAACAAATGTCTATTATGTTTTATAAGGATCTGTTCCTAACGACATATGTTTGCTTTAATTTCAGGAGAAGATAAAGATAAAAAGTGTCCAACGTTTGGATATTTCTTTATGTGTTGTTTATCGATCTAAGCTTTCGACTCACATGAGCCATCATCAGAGTGGTTGTTAGGACTATGCGACAGAGATGTTCACCATCAAATATATATTTGTCGCCCATTTATTTGTATGAAAATGTTAATCAAAAGAATTGGAACCAAATTTCGATTCTAAGGAAATAAATTATAATCACCATGAACCCTTAAAGTTGTCTGTTTTTGAATATATATATATATATATATATATATATATATATATATATATATATATATATATATATATATATATGTATATATATGTATATACATGAATCATTCATATAAAAAGTAGATTAGTAAAGTTAATGATATAAAATGGCGAAATCCCTTCGCAAACAAATTTATTAAAGTTGCATTAACCTACGAACCACTCGATGAATATTATGATCCTTGTTTTTAATAACTTCAAGTTGTATAAGGTCTGTATAAAAAAGACCTTATACAACTTGAAGTTATTAAAAACAAGGATCATAACATTCATCGAGTGGTTCGTAGGTTAATGCAACTTTAATAAATTTGTTTGCGAAGATGTTTTTCGCCATTTATATCATTAACTTTACTAATGTATTTTTATTTCATGTAATATAAATTGAACTGCACGACATATTTGATATATATATATATATATATATATATATATATATATATATATATATATATATATATATGTGTGTGTGTGTGTGTGTAGTCTCATATGTTATGGCTCCAGTTTTGTGGTTTAGCTTAACAGTAATCACCGCGGATGAATTTAACTTTCGGCATCAACTGGGTTAAATCGCAAGGTAAGTTTGCGGTGGCATGTTGACTAGAATATAAACACTCCACGAGATTCTTCTAGAACTCATGTCATTTGACAAAAAGAAAAGAAAAACAAGTGAGGAACCGTGATTTGTTTGTTTGTTTGTCTAACAGCATATCAATCATTTATGGGTCATTTATTACTGAATTTTAATTTTCTTTGGAACATTAGTAATGTCTTTTGCGAAAAAATTAATGTTGGTAATTTTTTCCCAAAATGCATTGCGGGTAATATATATATCTATATATCTATATCTATATCTATCTATCTATCTATCTATCTATCTATCTATCTATCTATCTATATATATATATATATATATATATATATATATATGAGATTAAAACAAAAACATGTTAAAAATCGCTACACAATATCTTTCATGTTTCAGCACTAACGTTGTGCCTCCTCAGGCGATGGTAAATAATTATTGAGTAAATAATTATTTTTAAATTTCAAAAGCTGAATAGTCCGCTCTGAAACATTTCTTCTTATCCCATATATATATATATATATATATATATATATATATATATATATATATATATAGAGAGAGAGAGAGAGAGAGAGAGAGAGACAATATTAGTGGTGAATATACACATACATATGCAATTATATATACACATACATATATGTATAAAAATAATTCCAAGAGGATATGATCCAGGTAGAACTCGATGTCCAGGACAGAGTAAGGATATAATAAAAAGACTTAAACACTAATATTCCATGGTTAGTGTTTATTAGTGTTTAAGTCTTTATATATATATATATATATATATATATATATATATATTACTGATATTTATTACTCAGAAAATGCATTGCTAGTACTTTTACTATAAAATGTATTTTTATACTTTCATAGTGTTTTGTACCCAGTTTGGAGGTTAACTATTTGACCATAGTTGGGACCCTTACAGGTGCTACCACTCCGGATTAGCGTAGACCTTGGAACAACACCAAATAAGGTGTGGTTTCATGCCCCTCAAAACCTCCCGCCGGATGTAGTTTATTATCTTACTCAGGACAGGAGAGCCGTGATCGCCTACGTCCTGATAGCATTAAAAATCATATCTCAGCGGAAATTTTATACATTTCCCGAAATCACACAACTAAGAAATAAATACCTCATTTTTTTCTTAATTTGTTGTTTTCTTTGGGCCAATACGAGGGTCATTCAATAAATAAGGTGAATTTTTCGGTATAAGGACTTCTAATACAGATAGAAGCTTACTCTTTTTTTATTTTTTTTGTTTTACTTCTTTTTCATATGGATTTAATTTCTTTTGCAGATTAAAAAAAAAATTAAATTGAGTTTTGGCGATTAACAAAGATGGCCGACCAAGAAGCATGCTCCAGGATTGAACAGCGGTCAGTTATCAAGTTTTTGGTTGCTGAAGGGTGCAAACGAGTTGAAATTCATAGGAGAATGTCAACTGTGTATGGTGCCGCATGTTTCAGCCAAAAAATGAAAAATGTCTACAAGTGGGCTAAATTGTTTAAAGAAGGACGGAGCAGTGTTGAGGATGAAGACAGGCCTGGGAGGTCTACAGAAGTGAGGTCTCCTGAGGTGATCGAATCAGTCAATGACCTCATTCAGTCTGACAGAAGGGTGACAGTGGGTGACATTGCAAGGACTTTGAAAGACATAAAGAACAAACGCAGGGGTCATCAGTCAGAAGGAGTCATCTTGCATCATGACAACGCAAGGCCTCACACAGCAGCCCAAACGGTGAAGACCATCAACAAGCTGGACTAGGAACTGATCCCTCATCCCCCTTACAGCCCAGACCTTGCCCCTTCAGACTTTCACCTGTTTGGTCCCTTGAAAGCGTTCACAAGAGGCACGAAGTTTAAAAGTGACGATGAAGTCAAAAGTGTTGTGAGCGACTGGCTGAGACATCAGTCCAAAGATTTTTACGCTGAGGGAATACGGAAGCTTGTGCACAGATGGGAAAAGTGTGTGACAGTGCTGGGAGACTACGTTGAAAAAAAAAGTAAGCTTCTATCTGTATTAGAAGTCCTTATACCAAAAAAAATCACCTTATTTGTTGAATAACCCTCGTAATTTTGTACCTCATCTTGTATATAATATATATTCACATTCGTGCGGATTTAGATTTTAAAGCAAGACGTCGAATTATTACCTCAGTATAAAAAAATAAATCATTTCAGTGATTTCATTTGCTAGTAAATGCGTGCCGATATTTTCTTTTGCCGTTTAATAAGGACAGAGTCTGGAAGTTGTTCTCTTTTGGATGTACTCGATGACTTAATAAGTCAAATAGCAACATCCGGCGTTGCCCACGTCTCGCTCGATAATGCGTGATGCTTTTCATGCTGTGACCAGATTTCAATCATTTGACAGAAATTCCGTCATAGTTCAAATATTTATCTTTTCTTTTTCTTTTTTGCCTGTTTACTGTAATTTTTAATCGATTTCACCTCATGCAAGGTAGTAAAGCCACTAAGACACAAGGGGTTACAGGGTGTGGAAGAATTAGGAACAGAAACATTAATAATGAGCGGAAAGACAAAAGAGTAATCAGGAGGGCAGTAGATAGCAATTGACATTGAATTTACATTTTTACAGATTAAAGTTGGCTGGAAAGCATGGAGCTTGAAGGGGCTTCCACAAGCGAGAATTGCGAGAAAAGTGTTTGCATAGAACTTATGGCTACATTTCGCCAGCTCAACTGTGACTTGATGAGATCTCGATGACAGTCTGCGCTTAAATTCAAAAAGTCTATGTACCATAGTGAAGTGCTCATTCGAGCAGTTACCATGAAAGTATTTATAGGAAAGGCACAGGGAGACAGCTGAAGCCGAACCGCCAGATCAGGGCCAATAATATTGCTGATTCTTCTTTGGATTTTATCAAGGAGCTCAAGGTAAATAGCAAGGGCAGCGGATTATATATAGCAACAATATTCTAAGTATGGACGAATTGTAGATTTAAAGATATGTATGATAGATTCTGGAGAGAAAAATTGTCTCGCCCGACACAGTAAACCAACTTACTTGGCAGCTGACCTAGCAATGGATTTCAAGTCTTTTCACTACATATCAGCCGAGAATGTTAGCCCAAGAAGGCGCAACGAGTCACTTTCCTGAAGGTTAATATCAGCCATTCTGATGGAAAGCAGAGAGGAGTCTCTCAGATGATTAATGAAAAGTTTAGTTTTGGAGGCGTTAAATTTAACAAACGATCTTTTGCCCCAGTTAACGACAGACTTGAAATCGTTTTGGATATCGGCTGCTATTTTGACTTCTGTAAACATTTTCGAATTTTAGAACTATTCAGTTTGTTTTTACCATCCATATTTCTTTGAAAAAATTGGTGATCATTATTCTCCTGCATTTTCTGTTCTTTGTAGATCTTAATAAATTTTGTCTTTTTCATCTCTCCTAAACCTTGCTCCTGCATCCATTTACTCAAGCTCGTTATGTAGGTTTTGTGTTTTCTTCTCTCCTTCTTGCCTTCAATCTGTCTCGTGAGTATTAAATTTTCCAAGCTCTCTTTCCTCGTTATGTCCTCTTAAAATTTCAATTGTCTCTTCCTGGGTCCTTTTTATTTCTATTTTGTCTAAAACTTTTTAAAATTGTTGCTCACATGTTCGATCCATGGTATTCTCACCATCCTTCTGTAGAACCAGATTTCTGCTCCTCCTTCATATGTGATGAGATTGTCGAGCATTCACTGTAGCTCGGCACATTTGCAACAAGCCTTAATTTGACAAGGTCCTGACTAATTCGGCCTTCTTCTTCTTCGGAACTGTCTGGAATCCGTCGATAGTTGTGCTAGCACAAAGTCACAAGTCATTGTGACCGAGGGTTTGAGAGCACTGGCCTTGTTTAAACTGGTGATCATGCTATATTACGTACTATCTCCCATAAAAATATAGAGCGGAATAGTCGATTATTTATGAGGTATTGGCAGGGCGTAACGGTCGTTTAAACTAAGGAAGAGAGAGAGAGAGAGAGAGAGAGAGAGAGAGAGAGAGAGAGAGAGAGAGAGAGACGCACAAATATTATATGAGGGAATAAGTGCCAGTTCGAGAGCACAATTCTTAAGGACTATTACTATTTTCTTAAAGTTATCAAGCTCAAGTATTTAACGATGCGATAGGGGAATTTCTATGGATATTTTACTGTCATATAACTCGCCATGAGCTTACACAAACATTAAGAATTAAGATTCACTAGAATATTAAAGTAGGAAAATCAGGAAATTTTCACAGGTCAAAACTATATATATATATATATATATATATATATATATATAAAAATATTAATGCGCATGCGCATAATTAAAAAAATCTACCCATCGCACCCGATATATATATATATATATATATATATATATATATATATCGGGTGCTATGGGTAATTTATCTTCATTTTAGATTTTTTTTAATTATGCGCATGCGCATTAATTTTTTAATTTTTATTTTGTCATCTTGGACATCGGCTGCTATTTTGACTTCTGTAAACATTTTCGAATTTTAGAACTATTCAGTTTGTTTTTAACCATCTTTTGTCACAGTTTAGTAGGGTCAGTTGGGCACTGTCTTTGAAAAAAAGAGCAACATAACGTAATTCAATCCGCCAAAAATTTGGAAACGAATTTGTTAGTGAGGCCTTCAGATTCAATACGGAGGCCTACATCAAGTACTTTGAGGAGGTAGTGCTACCCTGCGTCAAGAGGATGGCTGCTGAAAAACCCTATATCTAGCAACAGGACTAACAACCATGACACAAAAGCAGGAGAACACAGTCATGGCTGCCAGCTAATTTCTGCGAGCACAACACCCCTTAAATCTGACCACCTAAACTCCCTAGACTGCAACACCCTTAATCATTATGTGTCAGTCGCACTTGAGCGAGAGACCAACAAGACTCCTTCTAACACCAACGATGAATTGAAGGCAAGGATTATGACAGCATTCAGAAGAGATACAGGAGATTCCGAAGTCGTCTGGAGACCGTGCTTGAAGCCAATGGCGATTTTATTGAATAAATTTACTCTTTACTATTTCAAGATATATTTCTTTAATTTTGGTAAACATATCTGTTAAAATGTTATGTCAGTGTTATTTTCATTTTTGTGTAATTTAGACGACAATTTATCAATACACCCTGTATATAAGATTAATACAAAGTGAAATATGTCACTTGGCTGATGGATGTTACATTTCGCATCCAGACTTCATAGTTTCGTAGACGAACATTTTTTTGTAATCATTCGTACGAGTGGATCGAGCGATTGCAAAAAGGTGACAAATTTCATATTTGTATTAAGCTTATTAATACTCTATCTTTGATATCGAGCCCTTTATTGCACAGACTGCTTGCCTTAAATGTCCTTTCTTTCAATCTCCTACTGGCATCATTTCTGGATTTATAATATCATTGTTATCGCTATTATATATATATGATAAAAATATATACTTTAAAGTTACGCTACAATGAATTCATGTGGACCCTCAATGTCGGAACTTAATTAAGCGTATTAATTCAGAGTCGGGTTTGTTAAAATGCAGGTGAGCAAGGACGCCCGGATATAATCAAGAATATTCAGCCAAATTGGGCACCCACTCACGGTATTAAATGATAAGAAATGGAATGTCTTACAAGCGCAAATAAAGAATAGGCTTCATCGATATATTTTTTTCAGAAAGAGAAGGATTCAAAATGGACACACTTGTATTCTTATTGTAAGACGGTTGAAGAGACGAGAACTAAAATCAATGGCGGGCGTTTTGGAGACGTGGCTGATCAAAGAACACATTACAATGTGAATAGATTTTCCTTTCCAGTAACCATCAATAAAAACTGTAAAACGATTACTGTTCTCAACAGTGCAGACCAAAACACATATTAAAGATAAAGATGGAATAATTCACGAAGTTTGGGATTACTTTCCGATGAAAATGCATTAGAACCAAGGACGAGGAAAAAAGGTTTTATATTCTACAGTTTTTTTGTCGTTTAAACTCCCTGAAAAAAACATGGACGTTGATAATAAAAACTAGACTCAAGTGTCATTAATCGGCATGTGAATCCAGTTAATAGCGGTGAATTATAATTATACATACACACATATATATATATATATATTAGTGTGGGAATGTGTGTGTGAGGTGTGTGTAAGTGCCAATAATATATATATATATATATATATATATATATATATATATATATATATATATATATATATATATATATATATATATTATAACCTGTTACATTAGAAAATAACAAGTTACGACTACAAAATTACATATTAACAATGATGGTAATAAATGATTTTATTTAAAATTGCAATTTATGAAATATCACTTGTTTTTACATTTTTTGAAAATTTTCCATAAAAGACGAAAAAAAAATGTAAAAAAAAAAATGAAAAAGGAAAGAAAATAAGAAATCATTAAAAGGAAAAAAATATGTGTGTGTGTGTGCGCGCGCAAGTGTGATAAAAGGTATGCTATAATTATAGGTAAAAGTACTCAGTATAAAGGACAGAGCGTATGTAAATATAAAGGTGTACACTGAAGTCAACTCCAGTGTCCACTTATATATATATATATATATATATATATATATATATATATATATATATATATATATATATATATATATATATATATATCATCATCATCATGTTTCATGTTCCCAATAGAAGATGTTAAGGAGTTTTCTCATGCATTCATTATATATTTCAAACGTGTTTGGTTGAATAATATTGATAAGTTCTGTCTGTAAAATTTTTATTAAATTTCCAAATTACCGAAAATATAATAAAAAAATTGATAGGTATAACTTGTTGATATTATTCAACCAAACATGTTTGAAAGAATTTTTGATGTTGAAATAAACTACACACACACACACACATATAAATATATATATATATTATGCGTGTGTGTGTGCGTTTGAGTGAGTGTCTGTGTGCGAATGTTTCTTTTTCTCTTTCTGTATATGTTTTATTTAATATTAGCCCCTGACAAGATTGGAAATTGATCTAACTGTTGAAGTTATTACTGTCTGGTCGGTAATTATGGGAAAGTTGTTTACCCGGATTCTTACTCACCTGTTTTCTTTGTTAAAAATAATGTACAAGGATCTGAATTCTTACCTTTCCAAGGATCTTAGTGCTAAAACTCAGCTGTTATAAAGAATTAGTGACCTTTCACGAATGATCTCTTTGCACAAGTCAATAATTTTGAACAGTAGTGTTTTGCTAAATAGGAAATATTGAAGGTGGGCATCACTGGCCGGTGCCTCAAGAATGCTTCTCCAGATCACAGCTTAACAGGCATCGAGTTGAAACTAGTCAAGATCCCAAATAAACAAAGTTAATTAAAACCATGCTCGCAACACAATACCACTACCGACGTGAAACACATCTCTTTACCTGATATGACATGTCATTGATAACGGTCGCTACGAGCGCGTTGTTTTGTTTAACGATCAAAAGCAAACGCTTTTATTGAACACAGCTTTAGAAAATCTGACTTGCAGTTGCATGAATGTCACAGAGGCAGACATGTCTACAACGAAAAAGGGTGCAATGGATAAATTGTCTTTCTTCACACGCATATATATGCGTGTGTGTATGTATACAGGGTGCGATGGATATATTATCGTCTAAATTACGTAAAAATGAAAATAATACTGACATCTTATTTTAACAGATATACAGGGGTTGGACAAAATAATTGAAACACTTGTTATATTCAAAGAAAATTTATTTGATATGGAGTTGGTTCTCCTTTAGCCTCACATACAGCTATAATACGTCTAGGAATGGGATCACACCTTCCTGCCTTCATCCAGAGGAATTTTCAGCCATTCTTCCATTAACACCTACTCCAGCTCTTTAAATAATGAATAAAGTCTGGGCCATTGGATGAACATGATCCCCCAAAATGTTCAGGTAATCTTTGCTGTTGATTCTACCATGCAGGGCAACAATTGGACTGAGGCATTTCCATGATATGGCGGTCCAAACTATCACTGATCCACCTCCATGCTTCACTGTTGGAAGGATGCAGTCAAGGTTGTATACTTCTTTGGGCTGCCTCCACCCATAAACTCGCCCTGAAGTTGGAAAAAGAGAAAAACTGGACTTATCTGAGAATATGACTTGTTTCCATATATCTGCAGACCAGGCACTGTGATCTCTGCATCACTTCAACCTCTTCCGAATGTTGCGTTTGGAGAGAAGAGGTTTCCTTACGGCGGCTCTTCCATGATATGTAGACTTATGGAGCTCACGACGAAAAGTTTTAGTAGAAACTGGACTATTCAGATGATTATTCAAATCAGCAGTCACTTTGGCCGGAGTAGTCCGATGATTTTTTGCTACATTGCGTTTCACTGCACGTCGGACCCTGTCAGTTAGTGTGCAAGTCCCGACCGAATTGCTACGGTTGCTAGAGGTTTTGCCCTGTTTCTCGAATTGCGTCCTAGTTCTTGATATGGTAGCTCTTGAAAAACCAAACAGTTCAGCAACCTTAGTGATCGAAGCTCCTGCCATGCGAGCTCCAACAATTTGCCCTTTTTCGAAGTCGGATATGTCACGCATTTAGCTTAAATTTTACTAAATTCTAAAAATAAATAAGACAAAGACAGTAAATTAGATAAATAAACGTATTTACAATAGATATAACCTGCAATCACGAAGTTTTAGTTAAAGTTTTTAATATAATAGGTCTTTGAAATATAGGAGTGGAATTTGAACCTGTTCCAATTATTTTGTCCCACCCCTGTATTTACCAGAATTACACAAAAATATCTTGAAATAGTAAAGAGTAAATTTATTCAATAAAATCGCCATTGGCTTCAACCACAGCCTCCGGACGACTTCGGAATCTCTTCTGGGCGGTTTGCTTGTTTAAGTTGGTGAATGCTGCCATAATATTTGCCTTCAGTTCATCTTTGGTCTTACAAGGAATTTTGTTGGTCTCTCGATCAACTGCGTTCCACACATAATAATCAAGGCGTCTGCAGTCCGGGGAGTTAGGTGGCCAGATGTAAGGAGTGATGTGGTCGTAGAAATTGTATGACAGCCATGACTGGGTTCTTGTGTGACATGTTGCAGAGTCCTTTTGCCAGACATAGGGTTTTTCAGCAGCCACCCTCTTGACCCAGGGCAGCACTATCTCCACTTTTCTCTATTTGGCTTGAATAATCAATGCAGCATTAAATGGAACGATGTCCAGCATTTTCTCATTGAGAATTTTTTCCCCATTCTTCTTGGCAGTAATTCCAAAGCTCTTGGAGAATGTGTGATTTTGTTGGAGTACTTGTTACTACAATTTCAGCTACAATGGTTTCAATTATATTGAAATCAGTACTTTCGACATCTTTCTCCACAAGAAACCTCTTTGTCGCAGGTGATGCGTGTCAAGGTGCACTGTCATGCTGTAAAAATTATCCGTCTTCATCGTCTGGTAGGATTTTAGAATGTAGTAAAGTAATGTAGTTTTCGCCGTTTAGGTTTCCACCAACTTTTAACAATTGATGCAACTCCACAGCGTTGCGTATCCACCACCAAATTCTATCGTTTTTGGGGTGTATCCTGATTTGTTTCTTTCTCATGTCTTGCATATTCGCTTTAGAATGTAACTCTTTTGAATTCATCGCAAACAATTACTTTTTGCCCTTTTCATCATCTTACGCCAGACGTTTTTTTGACCACTTTAATATTCTACAACAATGTTTTTTGATTAATGATGTTTTTTTTTTGCCATACGCCCATTCAAGTTGTTTTTTCATAATACTCTTTATAGTATATAAACTGGAAACTCACTATTAGGACTTCATTTACTCCTCACTTGTTTGGCTGTTAATTTTGGATTGTTGACCGAGACACACATAATCTTTCTTTTCTCTCTCCTTTTTAACTTTTGTGGTCTTCTGATCTTCTTTGCACTTAAAACACGTCCAGTCGTACCGAATGTATTTTGGTTGGTTTGAATACTGTTTCCGGAAATTCCCATCTGGCGAGTCATTTCTCATTGAATCATCTTCCCCTTCTTCTTTGGTTCATCGGAAATTTTAGCCATACTAATATTCAATTACAGCGTGTGGTAGAAATAGCCCCCATATACCACCCAGAAATACCTCCCACAAAATGGTAAGACATTAGCTAGATGAAAACACCATTACCACTAACGTCTTACCATTATGTGGGAGGTATTTCTGGGAGGTATATTTGTCGCTATGATTTACCAAGGCACCATATACTCATGTTAAGAAGATGGAACAATTGCTACTTATCTGTTGTGGGGCAGACCCCTTTTACACAAGATGGACTCGTCCAAAGTATACTTTTACTGACAGAGAGAATACCTGCAGGTGGAGATACGTTGAGTCAGGGTGAGAGATACCTTGACAGTACAGAGGGTGTTCACAGAGAGTTATACGAGAGTCCAGAGAGAGAGATAATTACGTCTTCACTTACAGAGACTTGTACATATACTTTCTACTAACCCGCATTCCTGGACTACTAATCTTCATTTCAAGTCTGTATTCTTATGTTTAATACCCTTATTTTTCTATCTCAATTACTGGCGTTGTTTATTTATTTGTGCAGGATTCCATTCCCGGAATCCACAACATTATCATATATAGTTTTGCTATATTTATGTGTAAAAATGCTCAATTTTCGGGATAGAGCATGTGTGAATATAAGAGTAATAAAAATATAGTTTTAATGTTTGCTATATTCATATATATAAGTAAGAATATGATCTTAAGTAAAAAAAAACTCATAAATTCAGGAACATTATATTCATCACCGTAACATCATGAATATAACTGTATAAAAAGTAGAAACGGCAATATAATCCATCCGCTAGGAAATAATTTTAATTATCTATGGAATTCCTTAAATGTGTGAGTCTTATATTGGATAAGACTCATAAAGAAGGATATGTTAATGAGCATTCCAAGACTCGGCAACAAGACGGGAGCAGTTTGTTATGTTCTAAGTGTGATTTTGAAATTTTAAAAAAAAAAAGAATTTTATTGCAATGAACATTCGCAGTATTCACTTCAAGCCAAATATTAACAACGACATGGCAAAGGTGAAAATGTTGTCTGTGGCTTCAGAGAAGACCTTGGTCGTGTTTTCTGTAAACACTTGCAATTTACCAGTTTTTAGCACCCTCGTCGACTCTCGTGTTTAACGTAAAGATATCTTGAGACAAAAACAGTTCCAACTCTTTCTGGATGCGGGCCTGATCCCAAAATCTCCCTAAGATTGTAAGGAAAGATTGTCTGTGAATGCAAGACGAAATTCTAAAACTGTACTGTAAGATATTCTATTTTTGCTAAACAACGGAATATATGGCATGCTGTACAGTAATCAGGGTGTTCAATAAACATGTTCTCAGTGGTTAACATCTAACTAAAACACCTTTGCTCAAAAGGTATCATTGTAAGTCTCAATGGAAATTTGCCTTCAGTTTAACATGTGAGCAAAATTCTAAACTGGGCACTTACTTTGTGGCCATTTTTAAACAATCAGTGAATCTTTTTCCAAAGCCACACCGTTGATAATTTTAAAGTAGGGGAGTCTAAATATATTTTTAAAAAATACCCTGTTTGTTTATTCTGCATCTACACAGACTGGGAACTCAATTCGTGGTGTTACATGAAGCCCCAACTCCAACTCGCTATCCAACGCCCTAACCCTGAACCCAATCGCTAACCCTAACCCCTAACACAACGCTAACCCCAACTCGCTATCCAACGCCCTAACCCTGAACCCAATTGCTAGCCCTAACCCCTAACCCAACGCTAACTCCAGTTAGTAACCTAATAAAATAAACGGTTTCTATCTTCGGCTTCTGAACTTTAGAATAACTATTATGATTAAAGACGGACACAAATTCAGTGTTCAAATTAGCATTATAGTTGCAACGTGAATATTCGATATCATGATATACGCTCACAAATTTAAAGTCCAGTTTAGCATTATACGTACATTTTAATCGACCCACCCATTTTAAAGTCAGTTTACTCGCTTGCACTTTAAAATTTAATCTTCTTTTGAAAATGACAAATTTACCAAAGAAACGAAAGTCATTTTCATGAAGAGCGGAAAAACCACATTGGAGGAATACATTTTTACGACAAACTTATGGTTTTAGTTTAACCGATGTTTGCAAAAGCAACAGTCCAACATGCAAATTACAGATTGAAGATACCGAAATTAACCAGGTGCAAAAAGTTAGATATCTAGGAAGCGTATTAACACAAGGCGGATATTGCAACACGGAAATCCGGAGGCGCATTGGGATATCGAAAGATGCCTTTCAAAAGCTAAGTAAGGTATTAAAAACAGAAAATATCGTTAGAAACAGAGGAAAGAGTTATATAATAGTAGTCCTCCTATGTGGCAGTGAATACTGGAGATAGTGAATAAAGAATAAAAATAAAAAATAATAATAAAAAATAAAAGAAATAACATTAAAACTTTGTAATGTGGAGTAATGGATAGCGGCTCGGATTGAGGAATCAGAGAGCCGAGTTCGAATTCAAATCGAATCCATTACATTCACTTACGTGCTAATACCCTTGGGAAAGGTATGAATCCTCTTCTCCTCTCCCAGCTACTCTGGACAGACCTGGTTCTATAGTCTTGGATGGCAACCGCAGAAAGAAATGGCAACCTACTGTGGGAAAAATCTGCATGGTCATGTATCTTTCGTTAAATGACTGACGAGTCATGGATACATGACTGACGAGTTATGTATCGATAGATACATGATCGCCTAAGCGTGTATCACGTATGGCACATAACTGACTGAAACAAACACACACCACTACACAAAATAAATTGTATGATTTTTAATTTCCAATTTAACATGCTTTTACTCTTATTTCTGTGTATGTTTTTTTACCAATGTGAACACAAGGCTATTTCTTCTGCTATAATGTGAGTGACCCCACATCATTTGGTGACTACCGATGTCTATAAAAACCAACCACATCGTTTTGGCCACCACCGACTAAACAAAACAAAAACATCCTATTCCCAACGCCATTTAGAAAAACCGACGTGCAAAAGAAACTAATCACAATTTTGGTGATAACGACGCAAAAATAAAACAAAAATGCATAACTGTTGAATTCCCCGACGTACAAAAAAAAAAACAAAAAACAAACAATAAACCCCGAAAAACCACAAAAAAAAAAACAAAAAGGAAAACAAAAATCTGCTACTATACTGATAACTCAATGCCGGATTTAAACACTAGAACCCTCGGTGTCTGGCCCGTAAAAAAACAAAAAAAGCAGCAAAATAATCAAGTAAGCATTTCTCTTTTATCCACTTCAAATCCCTACACACACCCTCGACATGGATCACCAGGACAGCATATTAGCTTCAGTTAAAATTCCAGAATTCAGGCAAAATCTTCAAATGGCTAGTTCCCTATTTGTGAAATATTTTCTAATCTTTACAGTTTCACCCCCCCCCCCCCAAACAAATGGAATAAAAGAGCGCCAGCGTAGGAGGCTAAAAACAGCTATAATGACTACAAAAACGAACCTGGATAAAAGACCTACCATTAGTCGTTCTTTGAATGAGAATATGTACCTAATGAAGACAATATTCCACCTGTCATCGCCAGCACTGGAAACCAATTATAACTTTAAAACCACTAGAGCATAACAGTTCTAGCGTCCCCCACCCTCTCCCAGAAAATAATAAGTAATTTTCTGAATGGCTGACTAAGCTGAAACGTATCACTCCTTTATGAAGGACCGTTACACTCAGCTAAGCAATCCCCCTTACTCTGGACACTATAAGAGGTATGAAAAATTATTTATAACAGAAAATTCCCCCAAACAGCACCTCACAGTCTCTACTTAGAGATTAAAACCACAAAACCACAACAAGAACATCTTACAAAATTACCCCTAAACAAACTGTTGAACATTAAAAAAAAAAACCAGCAAAACAACCATTATCAAAAACCACAACTAAACATTCATATTTAAAATAGAAATAGTTATTTCTCCAAAAAATCAATGACTATTTCTACTTTATATATGCATCCATCATTACCGTTTAGCTCCGCTAATTTGGTGGGGATGTGATGTAGGGACATTGTTATTATTATTATTAATAATAATAATAATAATAATAATAATAATAATAATAATAATAATAATAATAATGATGAATAATGAATATCATAAATAAAATAAAATAAAACAAATAACGTTAAAACTTTGTTTAAAATAAATGAAATAAAAAATAAAAATAAAAAGTTTTCCTAGCATGAGTCAGAAACTGTTCCAGTCGGAAAACAGACTTCCTGTCAAAAGACGTTGGGTTCAGTCTCTCCGCTACTGACGGTTGGAAAGTAAAGACGTCCAACTTTTCTCCCCAGAACATTGCATGTAATAATACAAAGTGACTTCTTCCTTTTATCACATGCAACCTTCATACTCTTGTACCCAAAACACACACACACACACACACACACACACACGCACGCACACACACACACACACACACACACACACACACACACACACACACACAAATAAATTGTATGATTTTTAATTTACAATTTAACATGATTTTTACTATTATTTCTGTGTATGTTTTTACCCATGTGAACACGAAGTTATTTCTTCTGTGATGTGAGTAACCCCACAACCTACATGAGACAGGAAATTGTGGAGAGCCATGTTCAACAACGTCTTAAAGGGACACTGCACATAGAAGAAGAAGACCTCCCACAACATAAAAGATTTAAGAAAAAATAAATGTCTACAAGTGTCTGTTTATGTGCGCGAGAGGGGGGGGGGTGAGTTAGTGCGTGAGTATGTGTGCGAGTGTGTGTGCATATGTGCGAGAGAGTGAGTGTGTGCGTAAGTGTATGTGTATATGAATGTGTATGTGTGTGTGCGTACAAGCTTTCAATACTATGCATGAAAATGTCCTTCCCATCTTTTTAAGCTTTAGAGAAATAATTACAATCATATATGATTATTTTGGGGGGTTATATAAAGTGTCCTGCCCAGGTCACACAGTAGTGGAGCTACTAAGCCGACAGAAATTTACTCCGCCTACTTTTTTTAGTCAAATGCCGCATAATATGGATTTATTAGTAACTCATAATCAATTAAAAATAATTCTGATATTTTCGTTTAAAAATGTCTAAATTCTGCTTCATTCGTTTCAGCTTATACTTAACGGGATGCTGGTTCTCGTGGGAAAATATTTGACATTTTTTCTTTAATCGCATCTAAATAAATAAAAAACCGACCGATATTTTAACGTTGTTGTTGTTGTTCTTCTTCTTCTTTACTATTGCATTACTTAGCTTGACGCAAGGCCACATGAATTTACGGACGGCCTTTGATTTATTTTTCTTTTTAACTTAACTTGACACAAGGCCATATGAATTTGTGGACGCCTTTGAGGCCTGTGCTCATTAGCGTACCAACCGTCGTTTTTCGCTCATTCGTTTTACGATTTAAACACAGTGGTTCGGGGTATGGGAAATGCGAAATAACTTTTGTAAATCTTACATCTAAGTAAGTATTTGATTTAAGGAATTATGCCGATGAGGTTAGTTGTTAACTACCTATCAGCTACAAGGATTACACATGCAGCAGGTTTCGGTAACCCACCCCAAAAAGGAGCTACATTCTGGATGTATGCCTGCAGACTCAGGTATATATCAAACACGCGTTTGTGCATAAACTCGGGCATAAACCCAACCACTTATATTCAACAGAAAATAACCCAGCAAGGGTGGCTCATCATCATTATTCAGTTAACGCATTTTGTGGTCACCATTTTCCTCCATCTCACAACTGTGGTTCATAGTGAAATTCAAGGTAGAATAAAGCAATGGCTTTCCGGTTCCTTTTGCACCGGAGGTGACCCTGTTTCTCCTCTAAGAAGTTAAAGAGGTAAGTTGAATTCAGAGCCTTCCTTTTCCTAGACTGGTTGACAACCTAGGCCATAGCTTCTATGCACCCAGAGGAGGAAGAGATGGATTCATACCTTTCCTTTAGCACGTAAGTGAATGCAATGAACTCAACTGAAATTCGAACTCGCCTGTCCCATTCATCAATCCGAGCCGCTATCCATTGCTCCGCGGATATCTCGTTAAATTAACCAATCTAACCTAACATACAAGGAATCATTAAATCAGTCTAATTCATATCTATCTATCTATCTATCTATCTCAGTCTGTTCATATCTATCTCAGTCTGTCCATATCTATCTATCTATCTATCTATCTATCTATCTATCTATCTATCTATCTATCTATCTATCTATCTATCTATCTATCTATGTCAGTCTGTTCATATCTATCTATCTATCTATCTATCTATCTATCTATCTATCTATCTATCTATCTATCTATCTATGTCAGTCTGTTCATATCTATCTATCTATCTATCTATCTATCTATCTATCTATCTATCTATGTCAGTCTGTTTCTATCTATCTATCTATCTATCTATCTATCTATCTATCTATCTATCTATCTATCTATCTATGTCAGTCTGTTCATATCTATCTATCTATCTATCTATCTATCTATCTATCTATCTATCTCAGTCTGTCCATATCTATCTATCTATCTATCTATCTATCTATCTATCTATCTATCTATCTATGTCAGTCTGTTCATATCTATCTATCTATCTATCTATCTATCTATCTATCTATCTATCTATCTATCTATCTATCTATGTCAGTCTGTTCATATCTATCTATCTATCTATCTATCTATCTATGTCAGTCTGTTCATATCTATCTATCTATCTATCTATCTATCTATCTATCTATCTATCTATCTATCTATCTATGTCAGTCTGTTCATATCTATCTATCTATCTATCTATCTATCTATCTATCTATCTATCTATCTATCTATCTATCTATCTATCTCAGTCTGTCCATATCTATCTATCTATCTATCTATCTATCTATCTATCTATCTATCTATCTATCTATGTCAGTCTGTTCATATCTATCTATCTATCTATCTATCTATCTATCTATCTATCTATCTATCTATCTATCTATCTATCTATGTCAGTCTGTTCATATCTATCTATCTATCTATCTATCTATCTATCTATCTATCTATCTATGTCAGTCTGTTCATATCTATCTATCTATCTATCTATCTATCTATCTATCTATCTATCTATCTCAGTCTGTTCATATCTATCTCAGTCTGTTCATATCTATCTATCTATCTATCTATCTATCTATCTATCTATCTATCTATGTCAGTCTGTTCATATCTATCTATCTATCTATCTATCTATCTATCTATCTATCTATCTATCTATCTCAGTCTGTTCATATCTATCTCAGTCTGTTCATATCTATCTATCTATCTATCTATCTATCTATCTATCTATCTATCTATCTATCTATCTATCTATCTATCTATCTCAGTCTGTTCAGATATCCCAGTCTACACATAAGCCCATTTGATGGTTGAGATAGTATGAACAGTGAAATCACAGACTGTTGTCGATGCTGAAATCCAGTATTTTTATTCTCATTTCTTTAGCAAGTGTGATCTTGTCCATTTAAAAGATTTTTGCAAATGTCCCTCGCAGCCAGTACGTCAGTGTACTTGTAAAATCTGCAATACATAGTATAAATAGCTTGATCATATCTATCTATCTATCTATCTATCTATCTATCTATCTATCTATCTATCTATCATTATTTTTGTTATTATTATTAATGATTTATGCATTTGCATGATTACACCATTTGCATGATTACACCATTTGCCTGGCACCAAATTTCCTCCAATCTCCAGCACCTCTCTCAGTATCTTTACAGACACCAACGTCATGTTCTTGGATCAGTTCCAAATGCTTCAGCTATTATAAGCGCAACTCTTAACTTTCATTTCCCCATTTTGCTCGAATGTCAGACAAGTGCCTGGAATTTTCCCAATTATCCCACTTTCTTTTTTTTGTTTTCTTCCTATGATCCATTGATAGGGTCATGTCTAAAATCTATCATCTACTTGTTTACGGTTATCAGATCCAGTCTCCTCTCTTAGACTGGATGATTGATGAGAATCTCGAACTCTCAGAGTAGCGTATGATTTTGTTTTTATTTTCTCGGACAACTTCTCGTCTGTACTAATGTTAATGCTAATGGTAATATCAGCCGTTTCCCTACAAGGAAACATTTGGCATTCATTGACTGAGCAGCCAGCACTGTTTTCGGTTGAAATTTATAAAATCTTTCACTTAAAATAATTTTTTAGGAAAATAGATTTCTCAAGTCTATTAGCTGTTATTGTACTTTCGATTATTGATGGAGGTCTCTTTCATAACCTTTTGCTTGAAGTGGTGTCAACATCTTGATTATGCCATTAATTTTCTCTCCAAGTTACGTGTGCTATCCATTTCAGTTGTTGCTGCTGCTGGTAGTCCTCAAGTGATGTAATTCTTGTTATTTGGTACAGTTCTTTGTTTGCGCTAGTTCACAGTGTTCAAAGAAGGATAATCTTTACCAAATCCCTCAAGCTTCACTCGCTCAAAGCCTTTTCCACCATTTATCTTAGGAAGCCGTTGTTTCAGCTGACAGTTTAGATATTTCTTAACGGGTTTGGTGCCGTTCATATCATTCATATAAAAGTCTCGATCTAACGATGCTATTTAAGAACATGACTCGAGGTTTCAGGTTGATGATTTGGTTTCGTAGCAATTTGCAATGTTGGTCAAAACTAATTCCGACACAGCTTATATGTTAATTTCTATATATATATATATATATATATATATATATATATATATATATATATATATAATCGACTCTCCCGTCGAATTCGATGTATGAGGGTCAGGCAGATCAGTTCCTAGAAACTGAAAGCCCGACACCGACACATGAGATTTGATTATAGTGGTGAAGGCTTTGTGCAGGGCCATCCACACTTTTTGGAGGGACAAATACAGGGACCTGGTGCAGCGAATTCCACAAGGTCTCCTAGACCAGTTGCCATCCAAGGCTATAGAACCCAGTCTGTCCTGCTATTTACCCATAGTTGGGGGGGGGGGAGAAGAAGAGGATTCACACCTTTCCCATGGGTATTAGCATGTAAGTGAATGTAATGGATTCGACTGGAATTCGAACTCGGCTCTCCGATTCCTCAAGCCAAGCCGTTATCCATTACTCCACTGTATGTATGTATGTATGTATGTATGTATGTATGTATGTATGTATGTATGTATGTATGTATGTATGTATGTATGTATGTATGTATGTATGTATGTATGTATGTATGTATGTATGTATGTATGTATGTATGTATGTTGCCAAGTGTATGACTAAATAATTGAAGTGTATGACTAAATAATTGTTGTTATTGTTAGCAATCATTATCTTAGTAGAGGTCACTGCGGTGGTATTTCACTCCGGTTTTGTAAAGGGGTGTTCGAATCTTGCTTAAAAAACACGATTTCAGAAACAGATATTTGACGAAGGCCACTGGTGTGAAAACAGCTGAGCTAGAGATCGAATAATTTTGTTTCCAGCATCAAACGAAACTATCATTTTCTTGTTCTGTTTGTTTTCCTAACTACTTCATAGATCGCCAAATTAGACTATTTCTTTCTAAGGTAACAACTAGCAACACTGAAGATACAGATAAAATAATGATATTAACATTTTGTATGAAAACTACAAACAGGATGAATTTTCCCTTAGAAAAATTATAACGAAATACAACACTTCAATCAACCAGAAAATTAAATAAATTATCTACTATAAAAAAATTTAAAACATCTAACCTTATCGTCAACAACTCACCTGCAAGATTCAATTTACAGACAACCAATATTATTTATGAATTCACATTTCTGTTAAGAAACTGCGTTCCTGATCAAACCAAATTCATAATTATATTGGTATACCACTACAAGCCTATCAAGGAGACCCACGTTACATCTCTCTGACTATAGATTAATTAGGACTCATTTAAACACAGACGGAAATCTACCAAAATCTATTCGCAACACATTCGTAGAGAGTACAAAATAGCCTCATACACATGTAAGAAAGACAAAAAATAATGGAAGAATCAATTCCAACATTCACAAGCATCAACTATGAACTGCTGATCGTGTGTGGAAAATAATAATAAAAAACATTCCATCACTCGAAATACATACATAAAGAAATCTACATATTCAATTAAAAATGAAAATGAAAAACTTCGTTGATAATATTTAATTTTTCTATAATCCTCGCTCTTGGAGCATTTCTTGATTTGCAGTCTTATATATATATATATATATATATATATATATATATATATATATATATATATATATATATATATATATATATATATATATATATATATATATTGGTAAGCGATACTTGCAAATACAGGATAGCGCAATGTAGAAATATTCAATTTGTTACTTTTAAGAGAACTTTTCATTCTAAATAAATAATGTTAGTTAAAACAAAAAAAAGTGAGATTTAATTTACATTTTTATCTCTAGAATTCGAATTCTATTATTTCAAAGAAATAATCCGAAACCGTGCATTGGCCCAAGAATTGCCAGAAGTAAAGATGAATAATCTTTCGTGTTTCTTCACTGTTTCACCGTTACAACTTCTAGCCAACTAGATGATGTCAGTTAGCAATAGAAAATCACTGCCTTTTTGGCCGTCTTTTACTGAGTGTATATTGCAGTGTGCTTTCATTTCCAATTCATTTTGTTTATTCAAGCAGTTGTTAATTTTACGATGTTCGCCGTCATTCGCAGTTTCTTTTTCTTTTTTTATTATTTGTCATCGTTGTTGGCATTTCAAGAATTGAGAATTTACCCGCCAGTCCTTCAGATAGCTCTGTAAGTAGCAAGAGTGATTCAAATGATGAATCTCATTACAAATCCCGAATCTTAATTGACAATTACGAGGGACAAAAATGCATTAAAAAAAAAAGAAAGGTCTTTAGGTACAAAACGGGGAGCAGGCAATGTCATTGTTCCGTTTATAAATGCATAGGAGTGAAAACTCCTAAGAAAGTAATTTATTGACGTAGCCCCAAGCGGTGTCTTACAAAGAACACAATTATTGAGCAAACATCATATTGTGCAATGTCAGTTAATCTAAAGAAATCGCATCGAGTCAATATTTAACGAATTTTTAATATTATTTCTAGAGAATTTATCGTCGATTTAGGAGGCAGCGCAAAGATTTCGAGTGAAAATAAAAATAGCAAAAGGAGTTCGAATTTCGGCTGAGGCATTATTTGTTCATTTAGCATTGAAGCTAAATCCACTACACTACACTTTCGTCAGATATATTTATTTTTATGTTGTTGGACGGCTTCGCTTTTCACTTTGGCTATGACAAGCGAAATCTCGTTATCACTTCCAAAAATTCTCGCTATGTTCGAGACTTCGTAGACGCCGGTACTCGTAGTAACGCCTTCCAATAATATCCGCACTAGCAATACTTGTTCAAGTAGTAATCGCCAAGTAGTATAATGCTCAGAAGAGAATCGTAATCCGTACAGTAGTAGAGTAGAGAGAGTGAACGTATAGCAATAATGGATAGACAAGAAGAGTGAACAGTGATCCGTATATAGCGATTGAAGAGAAATAGCGATCGTATAGTCATCACGCTACTTCCGATTTATTCAATTCTTTTATGATCACGTGATTTACTTAATAATGGAACCGCCCGTGTTACTGACTGGCGATCTAGTTTCAAACCACAGTGTCGGCAACGACACTTACTGTTATACAACAATTAACAATAATGTCTTGTCACTGGAATGTAATGATGTCTAACATAAAGAAAAGTATACGAGTAAGAATATACAGCAACTAAAAAAAATGAAAAAATAGAGGGGAATATTAAACGCCTTGACATTTCAGAATGGGGAGGGTCATGGCTCCACACAGCTTCCTTTTCATTGCTATCTGTGAATTGATATGACTTATTGGGAAAGGCATTAGAGTGATTCCCTGTTGCCATCTTTACATATATATATATATATATATATATATATATATATATATATATATATATATATATATATATATATAGTACAGGTAATCGATTCGTTGGTATAAAATCCGGGTGGATCTTAGTAATAATAATTATTAAAACTGATCCACAGAGAGCTCGATGTTTTTATTTTATCTCTGTGTTGAGGTAATTTTTTTCTGTAATATATATATATATATATATATATATATATATATATATATATATATATGTACCGTCGATAGTTGTACTGGCACGAAGTCATCGTGGTCGAGGTAATGAACGTGCTGGCCTTGTTCAAATTGTTGATCACGCTAGATAACACACTCTTTCCCAGAAACTGTAACTAAGGTCTGCTCAGCGTAGTTGTAGTATAAACCACAGGTGGGCTCTGTGGGTGTTGAATAAACGCAAATGTGCCTGAGCAAGCGTCTGCAATAGGGATTGACTAGCTGCCCTAGTAGACTGGTATCCTCGAATACTCTCTCTCTCTCTCTCTCTCTCTCTCTCTATATATATATATATATATATATATATGTGTGTGTGTGTGTGTGTGTGTGTGTGTATGTTTTGAACAATAAGAAATATTAAGAAATTAAAATTTTTAGACACACTGATTTGTATATTAATATTTTTTGTTTTATTATTTCAATTAGGTTCCTCAACTAGAAAAATTCTTACTTGTTAGTAGCAGTGAACTACACGAGTGAATGGCTGTTTCTAAAGAAAGTGAACATTATCTGTAGTTTGAATTTGTTTTTTATCGTTAATTTTGGTCAGACATTGTGTTAGTCAAACGGCCTCTTTTACTAGTTGTTTTTAAGATAGAGGATGGGAGATTCTTGACTTTAAGAATACTCTCCTTCGTCATTTTGACAGTTTTATTGGTTGCTGGGAATGGAATATATATATATATATATATATATATATATATATATATATATATATATATATATAGAGAGAGAGAGAGAGAGAGAGAGAGAGAGTGAGAGAGAGAGTCAGCCCCAAATTGTATACACACTTCAGGAAAGGAAAAACTCGTTTTTCGTAGTTTTATTATATTGCGATAACAGTGTTTACTGTAGAACGCTATTTTCTCCCCAGGTGGTATGACATTGGCGGCCCTTAGAGAAGAAATTGAAAATGTATGTGCAGCAATCCCACTGGATATTTTGGCCAATGCTGCCTAAACAGTAATTCGACGTATTAATAAATGTCTGGAGGCTAAAGGCCACCATTTTGAGCCTTTCTTGTGATTGTAGGTCATTCATTTCTGAATGTGCGAATCTCTGAATTAATGACTGAATAAATCTACGATTACAATATCTATACGAGTGTTTCTTTCCTGAAATGTGTATACATTTTCTTAGTGAACTCTGTATATATATATATATATATATATATATGTGTGTGTGTGTGTGTGTGTATGATAAAAACACAGTTCTTAGGTATGCTATATTTATGGTGCTCAATATAATGACTAGAGCGTAGGTAAATACAAAAGTGGGGCCTGAGGTCAACATCGAGTGGCGACAATCTTTTTCCTGCTTGAATGCAATGTTCAGGACATGTGTTTGGTTGTGCCTTGACTGTTTAGATTAGTATATATATTATATATCGATCCAACATACAAGGCCTGAAGATTACGTTCAAGCAGGAAACAGACGGTTGCCACTCAGATTTGACGTCAGTACCTTCTCATATATATATATATATATATATATATATATATATATATATATATATGTATATATATATATATAATAAAATATAATAAAAAGGCTCAAACACTAATATTCCATGGTTATAATTTATTACATTGGAATCGTAATCACGATCCAATTCATCAAACCTACAAATTCAAAAATAAATTGGAAAATATAACTCTTAGTGAGAGTGTATGTGTGGGAGTGGGAGACAAGTGTGAGAAGGAAATGGAAGCTCTAGAGTACACACACACACACACACACACATATATATATATATATATATATATATATATATATATATATATATATATATATATATATATATATATAGTTGCATGGAGAGTTGTTTGTAAATTAGGTTTCACGCTTTCGCTAAAGGTCACAAACAACTCTCCATGCTATCGCATATGTTAGCTTTATCCCGGATATTAAGCACTTTACACTAAATACCGCACACACACACACACACACACACACACACACACACACACACACACACACACACACATACATATATATATATATATATATATATTCCTCCTTTCACCAGTTATTATTTTTGTATTTTCGTTTGATTTTTTACCACTCACGTTTCCTCTTTCATACCCTTGTTTCCTCCCTCCTCAACTCTTAAGCTTTTCTCAATTCCTTCCCACTTAATATTGCCATATAGTTTTCTGGCTCAGAAAGCAAAAAAGTGCCGAGAATCGGGCACAGGTATAACACATTGAGTCTGTATTCACCTACCCACTACGATGACAGGGTGTGACACATTCGTGGTTAGTTACATGTGGAGAACACATGCACTTACATATGATCCAAGAGTAAAAATTGTGCTCTCACTTCGATCACCATGACGTAAATATTAGCGTAACCCGAACTCTCACCCTACAATTGGAGTGGATAGAATTTCAGGGACTAGGCTCCCCTCATTACTATATCTTCACCTGCCTGAAATACGGCACCGATACCTCGCACCGTAGTATTGGGACACAGCAGAGAAAATGGATATTACACTTTGATCACAATCAAGAGGTCAAAAAGCGTGGGCTTGCTATTTACCAAAATCCACTTGGTGGTTGGTCGATTCAACATGGGGTGCCCATGCTGGTATATATTGGCCAAAGACAAAAATTGTCCAATGTCATTCTGGCGTTGTTATCCAATAAACCCTTTAATTAGTGCAATAAGGTGCTGCCAACGGGTTGTAATCCCGAGACAATGTTTCCTTCATCATTTACAGGGAAGAACAGATACTAGACATTGATACGATATTTACTCTCCCCTGAAGTGGTGATGATAAACATACGCGTACACATGGACCGAGGACAAATATTACCCAGTCTACGTAACAACTCCAATCCTGGCACCCCTCTTTAGTACAACGAGGAAGGTGCTGCCGCAGATTTTCAATCTTCGGGGTCAGGCATCCTCATAACGTGAAGCGGAAGTGAGAACGGAATCTACACTTTGATCCCAGTCCGAAGGCGGTATTTATTCATTTCTCCACGAGGGTAGGATGTGAAACGATGCCATTTTTAATTTTGGGTGCCCATACGCGAATATATGGGCCAAGGATAAATTATGAGCCCAGTCTCTGCGGTCACACGTTGGTGTTGGTATCCACCAGTCCCTCCGCTTTAGTGCAATAAGTTTGGTAACTGATTCCATTATTTTTTCCATCACTCTAAGAAATATTTTTCATTTTTTTGATGGACAGGTTTCACTCTTCTGTCAAGTTCATCCCATGCTAATTCTTCAAAATTGTGAACTGTAGTGTATATATATATATATATATATATATATATATATATATATATATATATATCATTTCTTGCATAGGGTAATTGAGCTGTTTGACCGTGATGGCTTACCATAGAATGTCTTAAAAGTTATTTCTCAGATTAAAATGAGAATTCAGCTTTGATTCCTTTTGTGAGGAAGATGTTCTTTAATAAGACTTCTGAACTCTATGCCGGCAGACATTAATTTCGCTGTTTAAGAAAACGGGGATATACGGTACCATTTTTAGCCATTTTTAATTTTATGTAAATATATGGGCCAAGGACAAAATATGAGCCAAGTGCCTGCGACCACTGCCATACTGGCGCCGGTGTCTACCAACCCTACCTCTTTAGTGCAATGAGGGAGCTGCTGTCAACACAGTGAAATCGCCGAAACCAGACAATACCATAGTCAATTTGGCACTTACCATTTTGGGGACGCCTCGACCTCTGAATAATAACCTCATCCCTTTTCCGAAAGAGAGGCACTGCCTGAGGTATGCCCCAACCTTGTGGCTAGAGATAATATTATTTTTCAACTTTCCCGGCAGAAGCAAACTACTGTGTCAGGTAAGTAGGTATTTATTAGTGTACCCACGTCGCAGCCGAATGTGACAAAAAGTCAGATTAATGTTGGCTTGCAGGCAATACCGTGAATGAATTACTCGGTACTTCCCCTTTTGGAGACGACTCATGCGCCGGCTAATGGCCCCCAGCCACATCCCGAAGGAGAGGTAATGGCTAGAGGGATAGCTCTCCCCGGGTGTTTCAGCTAATATTAATTTTCAACTTTCCCGATAACAGTTAGCAAGATATGCGAACTAGCTAAATAATAGTATATATCATTCGATCACGAGACCCCTTACTCATTAGAGCCGCAGGGGCACCATATGGACTGCAGACGCAATAGAAATGGTGTATCTTGGATAAGATAGCCTGAGGGAGCCCTGATTTGAATTGAGAGCTTCTTTCTGCTACCGCAGGCTAAAGAATCCAGTTTGTCCTACTATTTATCTGTAGCTGAGCGGAGAAGAGATGGATTCATACCTTTTCCAAGGGTATTAGCACGTAAGTGAATCTAATGAACTCGACTGGAATTCCTCAACGCTAACCTTTACTCCGCTATTTCTCCATTTATATCGTTATTCAGTCCATATTCCCTTTCAAAAGGTGTTGAAATGGTTGCAATATTATTGCAACATCTAAGATCAGTCCTTTCATACGAACATTGCACAATATTTCAATTCAGTGATATTGATCCTACTGGAGTCGAGAGAACGAGACATCGTCTTAATCCGATTGCCTAAGGCAACGCCATTCAATCTCCCTCTATTATATTGTTACAGCCTAGCATTCCCACTTGGCGAATTCTATATCTAGTGTCACAGCGAATAGACACTGTGTTCATTAGATATGCATTTGCGGCCTTGGAGCGTCTTCATTTCAAACTCTCATTGGCTGAAAGTTATCAATAAGAAGGGTCACGAAGATGTGTGATAGAAATGTTTTCTGCTTACCATAAAAAGTCATTTCCTCATTTATTATCCAGTGAAAGACCGAATTTGATGCATTGGATAAAAACGAAATAAAAAATAACAGACATGTCCGTGACCCTCCGATTCTTGTTTTAAGATTGAAAAAAAATGACTTTAGCTTAGCGTTTACATAGGAAACGCTTTTCATTTACAACGTTAATAGAGTTATTTTATAGAGCGTATAAATACTAATTCTCGATTAGCTACGGTTATTTGGATTTTGGTCAAAGAAAGAATTTAATAATAATAAGAAGAACAATAATGATAATAATAGTAATATACACTACAGTTCAAACGTTTGAAGGCACCCTTAGTATTTTTTAAAAATTGGCCCCCAAAGTAGTTGCTTTGTTCATTAAATAAGAGGAAATTATTATATATGGTTAAAAAAAGTAAGACATGATTTCTTTTTAGAAATTTTATTATGACAAAAAGAAAAAAGCATTTTATGATTAAATTTTGCCCTCGTCAAAATATCCTCTTTAGCCTTGATTACTGCAGCACAAATCTTTGGCATTCTTTGCAAAAGTTTCTTAAAGTATAAGTTTGATAATTGATTCCATTCTTGTTTCAATGATTCTGAGAAATCTTTTTCATTTTTTGGATGGAAATTTTTTTACTCTTCTGTCAATTTCATCTCATGCTAATTCTGGGGGTAGCTTCAAAATTGTGAACTGTAGTGTATATATACATATATATCATTTCTTGCATAGGGTAATTGAGCTCTGTTTGGCCGTGACGGCTTACCATGGCTTAGTGATAAAATGGCTTGAAAGTTATTTCTCAGATTAAAATGAGAATTCAGCTTTGATTCCTTTCGTGGGGAAGATGTTCTTTAATAAGACTTCCGAATATGGTTCCCACTAAATATAACGTTTCTAGTAACACACACACACACACACACACACACACACACACACACACACACACACATATATATATATATATTTGAATTGGACATAGTCCGACAATTTATTAAAGACATTTTTTATAAGTTTAACGTTATTATGAACAGAGCATTTACTTAAAATACTTGTATCTATAAAAAGAACGTTAAACCTATAAAAAATGTCTTTAATATATATATATATATATATATATATATATATATATATATATATATATATATATGTATAGTTAAATTTCCAGATCAATTCTGTGGACAAGACAAGTATTGTCGACATGGAAAAAAAATCTCTTACTATAAAAGTAATTTACATTAACCAGAAAAAAAAAGGCTTGGACAGAAGCGTCTATCTTTTTAAATTTGGATTTTAATGTAACTATAACAACAGAGATATTTCGATTTCATTTTTGCCTTGAAAAAGTCGGAAAACGAAACGCGTCGGCAAAATCTAAGATTTTTCCAATTGTCATTTTATACCAATATATATATATATATATATATATATATATATATATATATATATATGCATTAGTCGAAAGAGAGAAAAAAGGAATTGAACAGGGAGAGAGTATAAAGACACAAGAAAATGATAAAAGAGAAAAATCACCAGGACATTCGATACATACACACAGAACGATTATTAAATGTTCATCTATGGTGAAGTAATGGATAGCGGCTCGGATTGAGGAAACGGAGAGCCGAGTGCGAATTCCAGTAGAATCCATTACGTGTTAATACCCTTGGGAAAGGTGTGAATCCTCTTCTTCCCCCCAGCTATGGGTAAATAACAGGACAGACCAGGATCTCTATCCTTGGATGGCAACCGGTCTACTGCAGAAATTAATTGCAACTTGCTTCAGAAAAATAACCTGCCTCGTCAGTCATGTATCGAAAGATGCATGATCGCCTACGCGTGTATTACGCACGGCACATAACTGACTGACGAAACTCCGGAGTCGAGGTGCTGATTATAGTATCAATCAGCTAAGTGACAAATTTTATTTGCATTAATCACACACACACACACACACGTATATATATATATATATTTCAGTTTTCAATATATATATATTTCAGTTTTCTGTTTCTGACTAGTCCTGTATATACCGTCTCTTCATCTAACTTAAATCTAATATAAATATGTCTCCATTAACCATGTCCTGAAGAAGGTCTATTTGACCGAAACGTCTGACGTCGACAGAATAACAAAAACAAAATAAAAAAACAGTAAACTCACATATTCGGATTTTGGTTTCTCTTTACCACATTTTCATCATATATATATATATATATATATACATATATATATATATATATATATATATATATATATATATATATATATATATTTATATATATATATATATATATATATATATATTTATATATATATATATATATATCTATATATATATATATATATATATATATATATATATATTTATATATATATATATATATATATATTTATATATATATATATATATATTTATATATATATATATATATATATATATATATATATATATATATATATATATATATATGGCAAACAGGGAAGGGCTTTTGTGATAAATTTCATCGGACTCAGCTTTATTCATGTTGCCACGTCTACCCATGCACACGAAATGGTATTTATGTATGGTATGTTTATGTATGCGGATGTAGGTACTTATATATATACATATGTGTACATGTATATATATATGTGTATATATGTATATATGTATGTATATATGTATGTGTATGCATTGTATATGCATTGTATATAGGTGTTTACTTGTGCGTTTGTGTGGATGTGTGTATTTGTATATGTTTTTATATATATATACTACACACACATACACACATATATATGATATATTTTATAATTATGAAGATGAATTAGATATAATGAATTTACTTATTTATATATTATTTATTTTTCACCCTTTTTATATATATGATAATTGCTATTATATTGACGTAGATGACGATTATATAAATTTTGATTTAATTTCAATGTATTTCACTAGCTGTCACTATTACTTCCCTTACCTATCCCGGCTCATTTTGCCGACACCTTCCTTCTCCTTTTTCTTTCCCCCGCTCCTTTCTTCAGCAGTGTAAATTCACTCCCCAAAATAGGTCAAGTAATTTAGACATTTACTTCGTTTTCTCTGGTGATTTAATTTGAAATATAATTGTCTGGATTAAGTCATTTTGAAGCTGATATTAAAAACTTATCTGACGAAATAAATTTATTACCGAATTCTTCGATGATATGTTGAGATTTTTCCTTCTTGATATATATATATATATATATATATATATATATATATATATATATATATATATATATATATAGAGAGAGAGAGAGAGAGAGAGAGAGTAATAATCTTATAAATATAAGAAATTATACTCGTCCGGAAAACCTTTGGTGACTTTGTTTGTAAATAAATAAACATATACCAATGGGAAAAAAAGGTACAAAAAAAAAGAAAAAACAAAGAACATGTACGTCAGGCGAAAACAATCGTCTAGCATCCAAGTTCAGAGTCCAAAGAAAAAGTAAAGTGCTCAATACGCTAAGTAGAGCAAACCTAATTAAACCTAAAGTTCCAGACAAACCTACCAAGGTGTTATGGTCCAGGTTAGGACCAAGGAAGAACAACACGAACACAAGAGTAGAAATAACGAAGATATATTACACGGAATAATAATACAAGATGTGGAAGGTGTTAGTATGACTGTCAGTCTCTTGAGAGGCGTAGTATACATAGTGTTAGGAAGAGTTCATTCTGTAGTTATAGGTAAGGACCCATAACACAAGGTTTCACCTACGCGGATCGTCAGGGAATATTAATTAATTATATATATATATATATATATATATATATATATATATATATATATATATATATATATATATATATATATATATATATATATATATATGTATGTATGTATGTATGTATGTATATTAAACGTGCATCCAAACAGCAATTAGTAATATAGAGTTTTCCAAATAATGCCATCCTGTGTATCTCCTCTGATAGATTGTAGATTGGACGTTTTGCGAAGCGTGGAATCACCTCTTAATTGCTGTTGTTCCCAGTTCTCATCTGACCCGGGCTGGTAGCACCTGTTAGGGCCCCAGCCATGGGCAAATAGTAAACCTCCAAATCAAAACACTAGGAAAGTATAAAAAATCATTTTTATAGTAAAGATACCAGCAATACATTTTTTTTTTATTAAAAAAATGACCAACAGTATATTTTTAAATTAAATTGACAATCGATACATTTTATAGTAAAATTGAAGAAATTCATTGTCAAAAAAGTCCTATGATTAAATCTCATGTCTTGTAAGAAGAAACAAGTTTTCCCTCTTTGTTTGATTTTGTAAGATTATTTGTAAAAAATGCAGCTTAAAATTAAAATTTAATGATGAAATAATTTTATTCTTTTAAATTATAAAATTTTGCAATTTATATTTCGGAATTAAATAATCCGTATGAGAAAACCAAAGCAAAACAAAACAAATCAAATAATGAACACAAACAAAAGTATGTAACTCTCCTCCCTCTGTATTGATAAAGTCAAGTGGGTAATAAATTCAGTTGAAACTCATTTGGGTGCTTAATTATTCAATTGACGCTGACCAATCAAATGAGACGTCCTTATTAAATTGGTTGGGCAGCGCAAATTAAAAGTGAAGGAAAACAAGCTAAGTTTCAATTTTTGTGTATTTAGCGAATTCATTTTCTATCCGTATACAGGCGGTTTGCGCCCAAATAAATAAAGTTTACCTAGCTTTTCGAACAGTTCTTGTGATGTACAGGGTGTGATAGGTAAATTGCCGCCATTTTATATTTTTCATTTTGCTCATTTTTCTAAATTTTATTTTGTCGACTGCATAGTATAGTAAGGTTAGTCGGACACCGTCTGTGAGAAAAAGAGCCCCATGACGCAATTCACTTCGCCAGAAATTTGGAAACGGTATACTGTACTGCTTGGTATTCGCGTCGGAAGATCCAATACGAACATTTCAAAGAGTTTGGGCGTCATTTTGAGGTTAGTGCAGAGGATTTGGAAAGAGTTAGATGAGTCTAATGGTGATTACGAAGGTTTTTGGAGCGATTACTAGTGATGCCTCTATTTATCTTCTCACATGGCCTCAGACTAAATATGGAGGCCTGCAACAAGTGCCTTGAGGAGGTAGTGCTGCTCTGAGCCAAGAGGGGAGCTGTTGGAAGACCTATGTCTGTCATCAGGACTCTGCACCATGCTACACAAGCAGAAGAAGCCAATTATGGCTGTCAGACAATTTCTGGCAGGATCATGGTAGTATAACCATTGAGTGCATCCAGAAGAGATGCAGGAGTTTTCAAAGTCGTCTGCAGGTCGTGGTTGAAGCCAAAATCAATTTTATTGAATAAATAAATCCTGGTAGGACACTTAATTCTCTCAAGATTGCTTCACTGTAACTGGTGGAGGAAGAGTCTTATGTCCCTTCCTATTTTTGTATATTTACTTACAGATCGCGACATCTATCAGAGAGATGAAATTTAAATTTTTATTATTGTATTATTACATACTTTTAACACACCAGCAGATAGCTATTAATGTCAACAAGTGAGCATAAATAGTTATTAATTTAAAAAAATTATTTATTAATGTTTAATATTATCCATAACTATAAGAATGTCGTTTTTGATAAAAGTTAAAAAAAATAACCATAAATGCGTATATTGTCTGATAATCCTTTTCCCACAATAGAGCTCTTTATAATGTTATGTTATAATGTTTATTACCTAAACAATAATAATAATGAATAATTTAAAAAAAATTTTAAATTATATTTAATCACATCTCCCTAATAGCTGTTGCGATCTGTAAATTCATTTTCTATCCGTATGTAGACGGTTTGCTCCCAGTATACGTTCTAGATTATTCTAATATCTGTCCCAAATAAATCAAGTTTACCTCGCAGTTCAAATAATTACACCCGATCAGACGCTTTTGCATAAGCTATAAAGCATATAAAGGTATACATGCTTCTGTATCTGTATTGTTCTTTCATATACCATTCTGAGCATAAATATTGCATCCGTTGTTTCAGTGTCTTTAACGAAACCGCGCTATTCTTGTCTTATTTCCGGTCTAATTCTACTCCGCGCGCTCTATTCAATAGTTTCGTTATGTGACTCATTAGGCTAATTGTCTGATAGAGCTCCCATTCATTTACATCTAGCGTAAGAGGCATGAATGTCTACTAAAACATGCTTATTCAATAAATAAATACAATATATAAATAGCTACATACATACACACAGACACACACACACACACAAGTATATAGTTATATTGTTGATGGTTTGCTATATTTGTAGAAGAAGAGTGCTCAATATCAGGGATAGAGCGTTTGTAGGTATAAACAATGTGAATATGAAAATCAACGCTGGATTGTGACGATCAGTTTCAAACCTTAAGTGATGATGATGATCATATATATATATATATGATATATATATATATATATATATATATATATATATATATATATATATATATATATATATATAATCATTTATTTAAATATTATAACATAAATATGTTATAAAATCACTACAAAAATAGCCATTTCGTTTTTTACACATCCAGTGTCTTATCAAGTGATGTTTTTGTAGTGATTTTATAACATATTTATGCTATAATATTTAAATAAAGGATTATATCTGCTCTACTCTGTATTGAGCACTCTTTAAAGAATAATAATTGTTGGTTATTGGAATTTACTCCGTATATACCAATCCCACATTTATATATATATATATATATATATATATATATATATATATATATATATATATATATATATATATATATATATATATATATATATATATATATAATTATATATATATATATATATATATATGATGATGATGATCACTTAAGGTTTGAAACTGATCGTCACCATCCAGCGTTGATTTTCATATTCACATTGTTTATATCTACAAACGCTATAGCAAACCTTCAACAATATAACTATATACTTGTGTGTGTGCGTCCGTGTGTATGTCTGTATGTATGTATGTAGCTATTTATGTATTCTATCTCTGAAATTATTTATTACTATAAAAATTATATTTATTGAATAAGCATGTTTTAGTAGACAATTTTTCTATTACATCCGATATATATATATATATATATATATATATATATATATATATATATATATATATATATATATATATATATATATATATATATATATATATATATACCGGATGTAACAGCAAAATTGTCTAAATCGTGTAACAGCATAATTATCCAATGCACAAAATGTTTAATATCTAAAAACCACTAAACTAATTGAAGTTCCTTTCCCAGGCTTTCAGAGAAGACGTTTAAGAATCACTGAAAACCCTTTTGAGTTATTCAGTTAAAAATAGAGCAGATTAAAATTGTTTTGTGTCAGACCCACTGTCTTCCCAACTGAGAAATGGTAAGAGGAAAAAGATTATTCAGGCCTTCAGTAATGGTACCAATATTCACACTCTGGCTTCTATCTTCAAATTCCATTCAAGAACCATAAAGAAAACGGTGGGTAAGTTTTAAAAAGGAGGGAACAGTAGAGAGGAAAACTGGATCAGGAGGTCACAACAGGGAGAGGAATCATCATTTCAACTTAGAGCTAAAGATATCAATTAGAAAAGATCCAACACAATTCATAAGACGTTTGGCGCGGGAGAGATGTTCGGCTATGACAGTCCAAAGACCAGTGAAAAAAAACTTGAAAATGAAATCGTGCGTGAAACGTGTGGGGCACCTCCAGGATAGACAGTTAGAAGGTTAGAAAGGGCGAAGATCATCTTGAATAAGTTGGAAAATGATCCTGAATGATATATATATATATATATATATATATATATATATATATATGAACTTTATTTTATTGTTTATGATCGCTTTCATCACGATACTGCTGTTAAGCTTGGGGAGTAATTATGCATTCTTACTGCTCAAAGTAGTGTCCAGTAGTGTTATAAAAACTTCGAAGAATTTCAGTAATATATCTTTAATCATTTCTAAGATAGAACGGTTCATAGTTTAATCTAACAATTGGACAATTGCTGTTACACCCGGTATATATATATATATATATATATATATATATATATATATATATATATATAAGTAATAATTAGGAGGATTTGATAAATGTAATTAAGTAATTCATCGAGTCTGAAACCTCAACAGAATGCTGAAAGCACTGTCACAGAATGCAGAAAGCACTGGACGGCCGTTTCGTCTCATATTTGGGACTCATCAGCAGTGCGCATCCACTACCGAGAATTGAAACTCTGACAGTGCTTTCTGCATTCTGTGACAGTGCTTTCTGCATTCTGTGACAGTGCTTTCTGCATTCTGTGACAGTGGTTTCAGCATTCTGTGACAGTGCTTTCAGCATTCTGTTGAGGTTTCAGACTCGACGAATTACTTAATTACCTTTATCAAATCCTCCTAATTATTACTTATATATCACTGCTTGATCCAGCTTCTAATAGCTCCAGTTGGGGCGGCTTGGTGATAGTAGTCGTGGCTCCCGGGGACACACTCCTATGGTTACAGAGAATCTCAGTTGGGTTCCACCACGGAATAATGTGAGTGAGCGACGCTATATTGAGTCTGATTTGCTACCTCTTCGTCACCGAGGCCCGTAGAACAGTTGGTAGGGTGTTCGCTTGACAACCTAACTGTCAGGGTTTCAATTCTCAGTAGTGGATGCGCACTGCTGATGAGTCCCAAATATAGGACGAAACGGCCGTCCAGTGCATTCTGTGACAGTGCTTTCAGCATTCTATTGAGGTTTCAGACTCGATGAATTACTTAATTATATATAATTCGTTTCTCTGATTCAATAGTTAACGTTCATTATTGTATTTTATTATTTTAATTTTTTTTCTTACCATAAATCCCACCTATCTTTAAAACTATTCGGAGTCTTTGCCGAACCTATAAATTTCCAAACTATCTATGGGACTATCTGAAGGACGAAAATTTTAAAATCTCACTTATAATATTGCTGTCACATATAATCAAGTGCTTCTGCCATTGGATATAATACAAGTGGATCCTAGTAATATGAAATATTAGAACTGATCCACAAAAAAAGAGCTCGATGTATTTTATTTATACAGAGTCATATAATTAATAATCAAACAAATCCTTTTACGTTATGTGGGAAATAGGCTCTTTCGGCAGACGCGGAAAGTAGTCGGCTGTCTTTTCAACCGGTGTGGAATGAAGTTCACGTCTTTAATGTTAGAGAAAGCAGGAAGAAGTAAGCGTTAACTGTGAAGAACTGATATTGGAAGCTAAAGGGTCAACTTAAATCTTAACTTGCTGAAAACATCTAATACAGAGTTTACACTTTTCACTGTTTCAGTTGGCGCTAGGCACAAGGCAGGCGTTAAGGAGGGTGTTGGTATTTATGTTAAAGCAGAGAGGGAAAAAGCCCAGAACATTAACCTTGTGACGAAAGAAAACACGAATTTCTAACTTAAATTTAAAATTAAAGAAGAAATTAAGAATGAACCCAAAAATAAATTTAAAAGAAGTTATAGATAAAGAGACGTAGGGGATTAATAGAAAGGAGAATTAGGTTTATAAATTATAATCAATATAGTATAGTATAGTTTTAGATGGGGAGATGAGTAACTTAGAGTAGCTAAAGAAGGTAAAATTCCACTATGGGAATTATAATTAGTATTTTGTTTTTTTTTAATATGTTTATGTCGACATTTGAAGAGTTAGAGGTGACAGAAATCGGGGAATGATTTTGGGTAGTTTATTAAAGCAAAAATATATTATGAAAATTTAAATTTGTTTTTATGTCGATATTTGAACACTAATGCGTTCCTCTGATTCAATAGTTAACGTTCATTATTGTATTTTATTATTTTAATTTTTTTTCTTAGCATAAATCCCACCTATCTCTAAAACTATTCGGAGTCTTTGCCGAACCTATAAATTTCCAAACTATCTATGGGTTTAAATTGAAGGACGAAAATTTTAAAATCTCACTTATAATATTGCTGTCACATATAATCAAGTGCTTCTGCCATACATCTAGAGATCCTTGATAAAATCCCAGTAAGAATCAGCAATATTAATGGTCTTGTCTCGGCTTCAGTCATTTTCTCACCGCCAGAAATTTGCCTGGCTGTGAGTTCTATAAATACTTTTATAGCAACTGCTCGGATGAGCACTTCGCTATGGCACCGAGACTTTATGAATTTAAGCGCAGTACTAGACTGGTGACGAGGTATCATTGATAAACAGTTGGGTTGGCTAGATGTAACCATAAATTATATGCTAACAGTTTCTTTTTTTAGCACTTCGTGTTTGTGGAACTCCCTTCCGGCTCCATGTTTTGCGGCCAACTTTAACTTTTAAAAAATGTAAATGCAATGTCAATCGCTATCTGCTGTCATCCTTATTACTTTTCTTCTGTACTCACTCTTTAGTAATGTTTCTGTATTTTAATTCTTCCACACCTAGTCACTCCTTAGGCCTTAGTGGCTTTACTGACTTGCTTGGAGTGAACTTGATTTTAAAAAAGTAAAATAAATATCGGCATTTCCTGTATCATTCTTCTTGTGCTACGGGATCATTATTGAGTAATGTGTCGGTAGGGTAATGTTTAGCATCTCGAAAAAAGAAATCGGCGAGATCATTTCGAATTCTAGTCGAGTTCGTTTTATTCAATTTCGCACAAATACCCTTGGAAAAGGCATGAATCCTTCTCCTTTCTTTTCAGCTATGAGTTAAAAAGCATAACAGTCTGGGCTCTTTAGCCGTGGTTCGCAACCAGTCTATTAAATAATAATAAATAGTGTTTATTACTTTTGTTGTAAATTCCCAAGAACAAAAAAAAATGTATAAATTCACTTTTAGTATCTGTCTATATTTCTGAGATGAGGTATTATGTACACTATTTACATTATTCAGACTATTGTCTTCATCTTTGTTGCCATATTTATCACAACGTTTCAGCCGTTGTATGGTCCGGCCTTCTTCAGGTGGTTGGACACATGGCACAGTGAATAGAGGCGTTGGTTAGATCCAGTGACAGGACCCAAAGAGTCATGAGTTCAATACCTGGTTAAGGAAGTGGAGAACTTGGAGAGGTGAATTAACAGGAGATAACTGATAACTGACATCCATTAGACATGGTACGTGGAACTAGATCAGTCTACCCCAACGAGTGAAATAAAGGCCTTCTTCAGGTGGTTGGAATATCGAACTGAACGTTCGACATTCCAACCACCTGAAGAAGGCCGGAGCGTACAACAGCCGAAACGTTGTGATAAATATGGCAACAAAGATGAGAACAATAGTGCAAATTCACTTTCATCATATGTTTAACTTTTATTACAATTCTAATCATCGCTTTTTAAAACAATAAATATTTCCAAGGATTGGGGTAGTTAAAATAATAGCGGTGTCAAAGGGTTTTTTTTTTTACCCTCCATTTTTTTTTAAGGCACGAATGTTCAAGTCTGCCGTATCTACATTTTGGCTTATTTCTAGGCTGGTAGTAGCCATCTCCTTTTTTAAAAGAAAATTTAACTTTCCTCATACTTAATTTTCCGTATGATTTACGTATATACATCTGACAAATAGCACTCCCCAGTTCAGATAATTCAAGCATGTTTGCGCTAAGTTAAAGCTTTCAACTTAAGCTTAAAATATTTAATGCATTTGAGGAAGGTTTTAGCATAATCATGCATACTTAAGCCATCGTACCAAGTCTAAAGAAGCAACCAGCTTACAAGACAGGGCGGCTAAAGTTAATATTCAGACAACCAGATTTTAAGATATTATATAACTCTCCAAGTGACTTTATATAAAGGTTATATCCAAGCGCTAGAAATACTTGTGACCACAGTTTTAATCTTTAAAATCATCCATTCATTCGTATCACTACGCCAAACCAATATTTTATTACTGGTCGTTCGGATTAAGATAAATGTCTTTCCTTGATTTTAAGTTATTTATGCCTTTCAGCTTTCGGAGAATGACGGACATTAGCCGACATGAATTAGCGGAGACGCCAGAAAAAGAAAGTGAGAGTGAAACACCAACGAGGGAGAAGGAGGGACTATTGGGGATAGTGAGAACTGGCCAAAGATGGCGAAGACGGAATGTACGAGACTCACGCTGGTCTTAACTGAGATAGACGAGAGACAAATTGCATTTTTGTTTGTTTGTTTGAGTTAATGCAGCGCTAGAATAGTGGGTAGAAATAGCAGGGGTTAACAGCGCGGCTATCTGATTTCCACTCTCGATGCACGCACACGAAAGTGTACACTTTTTAAAAAAAAATTATTTTACTTTATGTCCCTTCAGCATGTAAGAGATCTTGCCTCTCCTCTACTTCCTTTCTTTTATTATCTGTGAATTGCTATGACTTCTCGGAAAATATTATGGAATTTTTTTCCCATTGCCTTCATTATTATGGTAGTATTTCCAAGGAGACCATCCAGAAGAGATGCAGGAGTTTTCAAAGTTGTCTGCAGGCCGTGGTTGAGGCCAAAAGCGATTTTATTGAATAAATGAATCCTGGTACGACATTTAATTCTCTCAAGATTGTTTCACTATAAATGTTGGAGGAAGAGTCTTATGACCCTACCAATTTTTGTATATTTACTTACAGATCGCGACATCTATCAGAGAGATGAAATTTTAATTTTTATTATTGTATTATTCCATACTTTTAATGCACCAGCAGATAGCTATTAATGTCAACAAGTGAGCATAAATAGTTATTAATTTAAAAAATTAGTTATTAATGTTTAATATTATCCATAACTACAAGAATGGCATTTTTGATAAAAGTTTAAAAAAATAACCATAAATACGTAAAAAATGCGAATATTGTCTGATAATCCTTTTCCCACAATATAGCTCTTTATAATGTTATGTTATAATGTTTATTACCTAAACAATAATAATAATGAATAATTTTTTAAAACTTTAAATTTATATTTAATCTCATCTCCCTAATGCTGTTGCGATCTGTAAATTCATTTTCTATCCGTATGCAGACGGTTTGCTCCCAGTATACGTTCTAGATTATTCTAATATCTGTCCCAAATAAATCAAGTTTACCTCGCAGTTCAAATAATTACACCCGATCAGACGCTTTTGCATAAGCTATAAAGCATATAAAGGTATACATGCTCCTATATCTGTATTGTTCTTTCATATACCATTCTGAGCATAAATATTGCATCCGTTGTTTTAGTGTCTTTAACGAAACCGCACTATTCTTGTCTTATTTTCGGTCTAATTCTACTTTCGCGCGCTCTATTCAATAGTTTCGTTATGTGACTCATTAGGCTAATTTTCACCCCAGTTATGAATTGTTGTTCTAAACTGACTGCCACTCAAGGCTACAGGCATCAGTCTACACTACTATTTGAACCAATGCTTCTCAACCTTTTTCAGTCCTTTTTTTCTTCAAAAAATTCAAATGGACCACTTCTACTTTTACTTTTAGGCTGCTCAGTTTTCACAGTAAAATACTCAACAGAAAAACAAAGTGGTCTATTTTATACTTTAAAATTTATTTTAGTAAACAAGAATAAACACAGAATATCAGAAACAATTTTGATAATGTCATTTAGTCTTAGTTCGTTCAGCTAGTGACTACCTTGATCTTGGTGTTTCTGACACAAGATATCATAATCAATTTTGATGATGTCATTTAGTCTTAGTCCATTCAGCTAGTGACTACCTTGATCTCGGTGTTTCCGACACAAGATATCATAATCAATTTTGATGGTGTCATTCAGCCTTAGTCTGATAGTTACTCTACTGTTGAATAAAACATTTATATTATATATAGTATATATAACATTATCCATATAATAAATATATATGATAAAAATAAAATAAATATAGCACTGCATAATACGTAAGTAATTTCGAAATTTTCAAATATAATGGACATGTGTGGAATTAAACAAAATATATTTTTTATTCTTCAAAGTATGAATAATTTAGGTACATTTTTGTGAAATGGCTACAATTGGGGGGGGGGGGCTATAAATTCTCTGAACCACTAGAAATGTTATGTGAACCACCGGTAGTTCAAGTGGACCACGTTGAGAAACACTGATTTAAACCATAGCTGAGACGAGAAGAAATATATTTATGCTGTTAATGGTTACTTGTTGATAGGATTTGTGGACGTATTGGAGTTTTCACGTAATAATGACTATACAAACAATTATATACAATCAACAACATATTTTATTGCCCAAGTAAACTTAATAGAAAGAATTAAAAAGGGATAAAAGAAGATATATATATATATATATATATATATATATATATATATATATATATATATATATATATATATATATATATATAGATAGATAGATAGAGGGAGATAGATAGATAGATAGATAGATAGATAGATAGATAGATAGATAGATAGATAGATAGAGAGCGAGAGAGATTAAGACAGGTTTCGTTAAATAATTTAGACATGTTCTGTCTATTTATTCTCGATATGATGCTTTCATATTTGCGGATAAGCGTTTTTGTGCGGTTGTTAAAAGACGAAAGGAAAACAAGTGTGTTGGCTCATATTGCATTTATTTGCGAGTACTTTCGACATAGCATAATGTCATCATCAGGGTATTGTTAATTATAGAGTAAGTATTTAGTGTTCATGGTTGTGAAGGACAAAAATTACAATTTTTGTATGTGGAGTCAGGAACGCTGTGTCATGACTTGGGTGACGGAACCGTTTAAGGGGAGGTAACTAAGTATGCTGTGGAAAAATTCCAGACTTGAGTGGGAAAAACTATTAATGACAAAGGCTAACATTTAAAGACTATCTATTGTACACATTTTAAAATGTTTGTGGAGTATTCGTAATTAATTTTATTGTAGTTTGAATACATTTTTTTTATATAAATAGCTTTGAGAATATATATATATATATATATATATATATATATATATATATATATATATATGCCTGTATGTAGTCACGTAAGCTTAGGGCATTGTATGCTGTGTACTATTTTTTGATGTGTTCTGTGTGGTACGAGACCCACTGCGTACCAAAAGGTCCCCTCAATGGGAAACGAGACACGTCTTATCTCTTAAGTATACTGTGGCTCAAGAGAATGAAACTTTCGAGCACTTTTATTATGCACCGCTTTGGCAACGCTATCTAGTGGTCGTTAGTAATTTGGTAGACAAGTTGAGAGTAATATCATGATGTCTTTCCCAAGGGTTTTAGTCAGGAATTTGAACTTGGCTTCTTAATTTTACTTTGTGTACACATGCTGCATACACACACATCTCTTTAATGATCTTCCTATAACCAATAACAAAATTTTGCACTATTTACATTGTTCGGACTATCGTCCTCATCTTTGTTGCCGTATTTATCACAACGTTTCGGCTGTTGTACGTTGTGGCATTTTTCAGGTGGTTGGAATGTCGAATTGAACCCTTTATTTCGCTCGCTGGGGTAGACTGTTCTAGTTCCACGTGCCATGTCTAATGGATGCCAGTTAAGACATTAGGTTTATAAGTCCCAGAAATTCATACGCAGATTCTTTTCAATGACACATAGCACAGTGGATAAAGGCGTTAGGTAGATGCAGTGACAGGACCCAAAGAGTGTGAGTTCAATACCTGGTTAAGGCGGTGGAGAACTTGGAGAGGGGAATTAACAGTAGATAACTGATAACTGACATCCATTAGACATGGCACGTGGAACTAGAACAGTGGGTACAGTTCGACATTTCAACCACCTGAAGAAGGCCGGAGCGCACAACGGCCGAAACGTTGTGATAAATATGGCAACAAAGATGAGGATGATAGTCCGAACAATGTAAATAGTGTACATAATACCTCATCTCAGAAATATAGACAGATACTAAAAGGCCGAAACGTTGTGATAAATATGGCAACAAAGATGAGGACAATAGTCCGAATAATGTAAATAGTGTACATAATACCTCATCTCAGAAATATAGACAGAAAAAAAATGTTATTCCTTTTTCTTTACTGTAAAAATATGAATCCTGATCATCACGCTGTTGCTTTTATCTCACTGATATAAATATGGTTATCTATTTAGCCTAATTTGAACTTAGTGTAGCACAAGGCCACTTTTATGCAGCATCTATCGAAAATCGAAATCACTGTAGTAGTAATAGTCTACAAAGAAGTATTCCAAGAGGTGCGACTTTAGATAAACTTTTCCAAAACAGAAACATCTGGAATTGGAATGCAAACAACAATAGCGTATAGCCTGAATCCATCATAAAAATTCAGAATGTGGAAATAATTAATTCTAAACATTTCATATAACTCCATGTAGTTATCAGTTGGGGATGATGAATTATGTTCGACTCTATAACTCACAGACGAAACGTTGCTAGCTTCTCGCTATTTCCATGGCAAATGTTCACACGATCAACATTGCTGGGTTCTACCAGCTCAGACCTTCACAGTTAGCACTCGTCACGACACTTTCACTGATTCAACTCATTCCCTTGTTATTCCATTGGTAAGGAGGAAGTTTCACTCAGCTTCTTCCCAAGAAACAATGTATACCAATAGACTCAAGTATAAAGCCGACCAATGTTTATCTTCTGACTCACGAATAAACCCGAGCAATCATTACTTTGCGACACAAGTAAAACATGACCAATATTTACCTATGTCTCAAATATAAACACGATCAGTTTTTACGTTTTAATCAACTATAAATCAGATCAATGTTTATTTATAGTCTCAAATATAAAGCCGACCAATATTTATCATTTGATTCAAGTATTCACCTAATATTTAGCTTTTGACTTAGATCAAAAACTTATGTTTATTTATAGTCTCAAATATAAAGCCGACCAATATTTATCATTTGATTCAAGTATTCACCTAATATTTAGCTTTTGACTCAGATCAAAAACTTATGTTTATTTATAGTCTCAAATATAAAGCCGACCAATATTTATCATTTGATTCAAGTATTCACCTAATATTTAGCTTTTGACTCAGATCAAAAACTTATGTTTATTTATAGTCTCAAATATAAAGCCGACCAATATTTATCATTTGATTCAAGTATTCACCTAATATTTAGCTTTTGACTCAGATCAAAAACTTATGTTTATTTATAGTCTCAAATATAAAGCCGACCAATATTTATCATTTGATTCAAGTATTCACCTAATATTTAGCTTTTGACTCAGATCAGATCAATGTTTATTTATAGTCTCAAATATAAAGCCGACCAATATTTATCATTTGATTCAAGTATTCACCTAATATTTAGCTTTTGACTCAAATATAAAGCCGATCAGTGTTCATTTTTTGACTCAAGTATGCATTCAAGCTATGTTTGTTTTTGACTCAAGCATAAAGCCGAGGCATATTTGCTTTTAACACGGGTATGCACCCGACCAATATTTAACCTTTGACATAAGTATGATAATAAAGACAGGTTTCAACATGAGATAAACAAATAATTGTTAAAATGTCGTAAAATACCCACCAACTAACTTACCATTATATTTATAATAATAAATTTTCTCACAGCAAGAAAAAAATCCTTTTGATGTTTAAGTGGAAAGATTATATTGCTTGAACACTTTTTCACGTCAGAAACTCTTTTACATATTTATATGTCTACCATTAGTCCATGCATTGAATATTGCTGTCACATCACGTCTGGTGCTACTGCAGTATATTTCGAGATTCTTGATTAAATCTAAAGAAGAATCGACACTGTTATCAGTCCTGACCCGGCAACTCGGCTTCAGTCGCTTTCCCGCCGCCGTAACGTAGCTTCCCTGTGCTTTTTCTATAAATATTTTCAGGGTAATTGCTCTGATGAGATATCTTCTTTCGTACCTCGACTTTATGAATTTAGGTGTACTACTCGATAGGCAGCTAAGTTTCATCATTTCACACTTGAAATGACCAGATATAACCGTAAGTTCTGCATTAACAGTTTCTTCTTTCTCACTTCTCGCCTGTGGAACTCTCTTCCCTCTTTTTGCTTTCCAATCAACATTGATCTTCAACAATTTAAATGCAATGTCAATTGTTATCTAGTGTCTTCGTAATTCTTATTCTTTTATTGTTCTCTCTTTATAATAATTCTTTTTCACTTTTGAATCTCAGCAATGTTTATTCGATGTGATTTTTTGACACTCTCAGCAATGTTTACTCGATTTACATGATTTTATAAATCGTGAAATTTATTTATCTTTTATAAAGATTTATTATTTACCATTTTATAAAGAAATATATTTGAAAATATTTTTTTTAATTTAAACATTTATAAAAATTTAAAAAAAATGATCAAAATATGTAAATATTTGCGGTAAAAATTACAGATTTTTTTTTGTAAATATACACAATGAAAACTTTCTCCGCCCAATAAATTGTTAGATACACACTAAAAATATTCAGTACTTGTGGTCTCGCCTAAAGTCGAAAAATAAAGTATGTTTGATTCAGAGGAAGTGATGCGTTTAACTTATTGTAGTGAATTTATATGGCAAGACCAAATGAATGAAATGCACCGGAAAATTAAATTAGGTTTTATAAATTTCTGAATAAAAAAATTCTTTTGATATTTATTTGTTTATAAAATGTTAAATTATAAATATTTGATTATAGTTGGTTCACATATTTTTATGATCTCGTAAAAAAGCAATCTAACAAATAAATATTGTTTAACATCTTTGTTGCCACTTTTCGGGAATAAAGTAAACGCATAAATCCACTTTCGTATATTTTAGTTTTATTAAAATTTAATCATCGATTCTTAAAGCAATAAACATTACTGTGGGAGTCAAAGGAGTGTACAATAATAGTGGTGTCGAGGGAATAACTTTTTTCGACACACTGTTTATTTTTTGCGAGTACGAAGGTTAAACATTACCGAAATGATATTGTGTTATGAGGTTTGATGTTTGGTAAAATCAGCTTAAAGTAATTTAATTTCATTATCAGAGTTTACGTTTGAAACGATTTCCCTAAGTTAAATTCTAACTGATGATATGCCAAGATTTGTAGCGTATTGACTTTTAATATCTTTTCTACGCCTGCAGACAAGCAAATTCGTTAGATGTCAGTGATGTTAGATTTCGATGATGTTCAGTGAAGTCCGGTGTGTTGGAATGTATAATGTTGTCCACATCGATTTTCTCACTCTAGCAGTAAAATCTGACAACATGGTTAAGAATCACGGAGAACCAATAAGAGAGACAAGATAGTAAAAGAAAAAAATAAACAAAATTGTAGATAATGGAACATGGATAATGAGCATGTAGAATAGATGAATGTAATTCAGAAAAGTATGCTAACAAGCAAGTTGCTGATGGGGAACCAGTGTATGTCGAGTTTATTTTTCGAAGAAATTAGCACAATCACAAACCGGATATTTCGGTTTAGACTGTGAATTTTCAGAGGCGTTTGAAGCACTGCTATATTTCGCTATTTCATAGGTCGTTACATGTTGCTGTTGACCGGCGATAAGACGTTATGTTGCACATTTTATAGTTTAAACCCTGCCAAATCGGATAGACGGCATACACAGGTATGCTTATGGTATGTGTTTCCGATATAGCTCATGGAAATGGCATTCAGAACATAGTTGCTAAGTTTTTGTCGCACCCAACCTTTTCCATAAAATCTGACTTACAGGTACTTGTTGAAGCATAAAAGTCTATGTTGGAGCATAAAAATCTTTCACCTAAAAAATATTACCTAGATTTAATAAAACAATTATTTATCTGGCAACAACCAGCTTTTATTGTACTGTGTATCTCCAACTAACTTCAGACATTTCACTCAGTGTAACATCTGAAGATCGATTTACGATAGTTTTCATTCAACCTCACATCCTGTACGAAATCTAGCAAGATGATAAATGTAAACAATGTTGGCCAGGTATAGACAACACTGTTAAATATTTCTGTGCAAAAACAATCGAAATACATAAACGTACAAAATTCTCAATACAAACTTTAGAACGTTGGCAAGATTTCAGCAGTACATATTGACATAGTAAGACCACTCCCGCCACCAAAAATCCGAAATATCGCGTAAACCATCTCCTCTATATACCTTCTAACTTACGTTACTTGCACTAGTTGTCGGATAGAAGGACAGCCGATATCCGAGATCATTGTCCAAAGCGTGGCTGAAACTTTTGTGAATGTCTGGATTATGCGTTTTGGTGTACCTGTATTCGCAATAATAGACAGCGGTATACAATTCTAAAGCGAGCTGATTTGTCAAGAATTATCAACACTATTTTTTACGCTATGCACAACTGACTCCCACCCGAATGTAACGGTCTGGTTGAAAGGTCTCAAAGGACCATTCAAACAACTGTCATAGCCTTTATCAATAGTTCTTGCAATGTGCATTTTATCCTCGATGTTTCCCTCAAAATCAACGTTAGATGACAAAGACCATCTCTTCCCTAACTTCCCACGTATCGCTGAGCACAATTTCAGTAATATACTCATTTCAGTAAGAGAAGTCTCTAGACTTATCAAAACCCTCGATTCAAAAAAAAAAAAAGAAAGTCACTGGCTCGGACAAAATTCCAGTGGCCATTCTTAAGAATATCAACCCAGAATTATCCCCAATACTAGCAAAGTTATTTAACCGCTGCTTGAAGGAGAAATCTTTACCAAGCATGTGGAAGGTGGCAATCTTATGCCCAGTCTTCAGGAACGCGGGTGACCGATCCTCCTCCTTCCAGTATAGAGCCGTTAGTCTCCTCAGTATCATCAGTATATTTTTGAGGCCTTAATAAAAAGGAAGGTCATCGAACACCTAGACAGAAACAACCTCTTGTGAGACGAGTAGCATGGCTTTCGATCAGCCCGATTGACTGATGACGTCCTAACTACAATTATACACAGATTTAGTGAGGCCTTTGACGACACACACACCACAAGGACCATAGCATTAGATATCTCGACAAAGGTTTGCTACAGAAGCTCTCCAGCTATGGAATCTCTGGAAGGGCTTTCTCTATTATAAAATCCTTCCTGAAAGTAGTTATTAACGGCCAATCCTCTGAGGCCCTGGAGGTCAATGCAGGCGTCTCTCAGTGATCACTTCTTGGACCAACTGATGTACACCCTTGTGCAAATTAATTGAAACAGCCGCTTTAGTTTCCTTTCTTTCACCATACAGTCAGATTTGGATCAATGAAGTGCCAGTTGTAATCGATTTCTATTTTTCCTCAAATTAGGTAATTTGCAGTGGTATGCAGTAATATGAATCTATTTTCGGGGTGTATGATGAAATTTGTTTGGCCTTGAAAAATACTGCGTCATCCATGATTGCATCAGATTTTTATCACGCCCAGACACTACTGTCTCGACTGTCGATTAGTTGTCCTATGACCATTGTTTGCGATGGACGTTACTCCAATTAAGCATACGAAAATTGTAACGCTGCACGAAAACACTGGCAAGCATTACCAATGAGCAAATCAAAGTACTATAGGTTGGCCCAGAAACTCTCCTGATTTAAATCCAATTGAGAATTTGTGGTCAATCTGCAAGGAACGAGTTCGTGAAATGGACATACGAAGTACTAACATGTGCACTAGGTCATGTTTCATTGGAAAAATACGAAAAAAGTAAATAATAATAGAATTATTCGTTTTGTTTCAATTAATTTTTACAAGGGTGTACATAGGTGATCTACCTAAGAATATACTCCGATCATTTCTAAATATCTATGCCAATGATACGACGATATACGAGCGCACCTCTAAAACTCTTGACGTCCAGAGATTGGTTGCTGACTTCTCTTCCGGTCTAACACTAACTTCTCATTGGGTTAAAATTGGCTGCTTACATTCAATGCCTCTAAAACCAAACTGGTTACATTCAATCACCGCCGATCAGACCCCGAACTACCGCCATTCACGATGAACGGATCTCTCCTCGAGGAGGCCCAGTGTGTTGAGAGGATGTTGGGCCTCAAACTAACACTCGACCTGAAGTGGAACTCCTATATACGATCCATCGCTCAAGATGCAGGTAAAATGATCAGCTCCATGTACCGCTTCAGTAAGTACCTGACTCCTCATGTCAACAGCTGCCCAGACCTCACTTTCCAGTTTTGATAGAGTTCAAAAGCTTTAAAAAGAGTCCTTGTTAGAGAAGAATTTATTTTCCACCCTCCAACCTCTTTCTTCCAGACGGGATGTGGCGAGCCTCTCACTGCCCTATCGCCACTTCCATGGAAAGTCCTCGGACGAACTACATTCTTTGGTACCGCCAGGTCTAACCTTCACGGCTCGGACCCGCCATGCCACTTACATAGTAGCAAACAACCCACATTCCCTCCGTATTTCATAGGCGTGAAGTAAGTTCCACTCAAACAGCTTCTTCCTGCGAACCACTTCGCTGAGGAACAGACTTCCAAGAGGATGTTTCTCCGATCACTACAATCCTAACCTGTTCAAGTCTCGAGTCAATTAATATCTCCCCTTCCTATTTATATAAACTACTCCTTAACGTAACCCTCTACCTCGAGTGGCCTCGGGCCTTGTACAGGATGAACATTACTGTAAAAAAGAATAATAGCACCCTTATGTTTCGCTATTTTACGACGTTACAGCCACGAAAATATTTCTGTCACATTTACTTATAGACACCAAAAATATCAAACGTAAGACATAAAATTTCACTGAGGAATTTTTAAAGTTTATGTCACAGTTCGATATGAAAGATTTTTCAAAGAGATCGTACAAATCCATAAATTCTCTGATCCAGACAGGCTTCTAAGATTTGTAATTAATTTTGGATCAGGACAGACCTTGTTTGAAGTCCATTTTGACTCAAGTATAAACCAAATCAAATTGAGTTTCTGCTTGAATCTTCAAATATCCATCCGGAAGGTAGTCCCTTTTTCTCTATAAGGAAGGCACATCATTCAGGTGCTTACAAGGTCATTTAGAGACCGCTCAAATATTTTCTGATCGAAACTGGCGAAAATTTTATATCAAATTTCGTTGGATAAGTTAAAAACTCACGTAGAGTTAGTCAAGTAGACAGCTGATGAATCATTGTGAATTATATCATTATCTTTTCTGTTCTAACCTAAGATAAAGATAGAATATACAATGGTTCATAACGGAAAACAAATGCATATTATACGAAGTAACGTTCTCCTGACACAGCCATACAATCATCTTCATTGTTTTATTGGAATCATCATCATCATCATCATCATCATCATCATCATCATCATCATCATCATCATCATCACTACTAGTACTACTACCACTACTCCTACTACTAATAATAAGACTGAATCACCTATTCTGTATTGATGATCTTAAAATGCTTGCCAAGGATGACACCCATAAGAAAAACCTACTCACCATTGTCAAAACCTTAAGCGAAGACATTAGGATGGAGTTCGGTATCGACAAATGTGCCAAAGCCACCTTCAAAGGCGGTAAACTAACGAAAACTACAAATTTAGACCTTGATATCGACAATAAGATTAAGGAACTAGACCAAGATGATACATACAAATACTTAGTAATTAATGAAGGAGACGGAATACAACATTCAATTATGAAGAAAAAGATCCGAAAAGAATAGTATAGAAGAGTGCGTCTGATACTAGAAAACGAACTTAATGGGGCCAATAAAATGAAGGCTATGAACACTTTAGCTATAACCGTAGTAACATACAGCTTCAATATCATGAAACGGAAGTTGAATGATATGAAAATATTGGACACCAAGACCAGACAAATCCTTACCTAAATGAAGATGCACCACCCGAAATCAGATGTTGATAGGCTGTACGCACCAAGAGCTTTAGGAGGCCGAGGTCTAATCCAACTTAAACTAACTGCAAAAACTACAACAATGGGATTGAAAGCAGACCAAAAACCAATGACCCTCTTCTACAAATAGTAAAACACCAAGTTCACTTCATCAACATAGAAGTTGCACTCTTCAAGAAACAGCATAATATACCTGAAATCCTACCAATAAAAAATGACGCGAATACCATCTACACCGAACGAGTAAAGCAGAAAGCAAAACAACTTGGCCAAATGAAATTACAACAAAACTGGGAAGACAAGGCGTTGCATGGCAAGTACCTAAAAAGAACGAAAGAAGCAGATATGGACCAAAAGAAAACAAATCAGTGCCTGAGGAGCACCGGGTTGAAATCTGAGACAGAAGGCCTAATTATTGCAGCTCAGGACCAAAGCCTCGCAACCAGATCCTATCACTGTCACATAATCAAGGATGGAACTAACCCGAAAATATGATGAAACTGTCGACCATATTATCTCAGAATGTCCGGAACTCGCAAAAAATGAATACACCCACAGACATAACAAGGTAGCAACATATATGCGCTGGCAGACATGCAATTAGCATTAAATCGAAACCACTGAGAGATGGTATGACCACCAACCAGACACAGTTACCCAAAATAGCGATGTAACAATCCTCTGAAATATGCCAATTCAAACTGACAGAAAAAATAAAAGCCAACGGACCTGATATTATCATAAAATACAAGAAATTCAGGAAGTATTTTCTTATTGACATAGCAGTACCATCTGAGAGAAGAACCTTAATGAATATTATCAAGAAATTGTCCTATACAAGAACCTGGAGATCGAGATTAACAGGATGTGAGGAAAAAATACTGAGACTGTACCAATAGTAATCAGAGCTCTGGACCTCGTGACAAAAGAAAGGAACAATTTTACTAATAATGTCCTAGGTAGCATCAACATACAGGTTGCCCAGAAGATCGCATTACTAGGAACATCCCATATACTAAAAAGTGCTATCGACTAATTGATAATTCTTATATAGGGCCTACGGACCATAGTTTGGACCAGGCTCTACAGGTTACAAACAGGAAACAAATAATAATAATAATAATAATAATAATAATAATAATAATAATAATAATAAGAAGAAGAAGAAGAAGAAGAAACAGTAGCATTGTTCATTTGTTATGGCCTAACCGTGGAGTTGCTTCCCTTTCATTTAAAAAAATCCCGTTACTTTTGCCTAAATAGATGAAAAGGATCCGAAGCTCCAGCTAAGAAATCACATGAATTTCTCGATTAATTCACAATATCTATTGATCCCATACAAAAATATGGGGATAATGAAAGTGAATAATTTAACCCACAAAAAATTTGTAAAAAGCTAGTATTCTTAAATTTAAATAACAAAAAAACTGTTTTTAATTTTCTTTTCCAAAACTTACTGCCCTCTCACCTATGCTTTAACATATTTGCTAAAAACAAATTACCTGAAATTTTCTTTGAGCGAATTAAATTTAAGGCCAAAAATATCGACAAATAAGTTAAAATGACAAACAAAATAAAATGAACACGAGTAATCACATACATACGGTTATGCTTGGTGTATTAATTTATTCTTGAGATTCATATAGACGAAGTGGTTGGATGTTTTTTAAGAGAAATTTATTTATAATTTTCAATAATGAAATGCTTTTTCTTAGAATGCTCTCAGACTAAATCTATGAAGAAATTTCCTGAATGTTTTATGAAAGTGACGTTTGGAATAAAGATGATTTTTCTCAAAAATTCGTCTGGGTCAATCTATTTGAAATTAAATTTACTTCGATTTACTTGCTTTATTTTTGTTTTAATTTACACGCTCGACATTCTAATTTCTTTGATGTATTATTTTTAATTTGCTTGATTTATTTGTGATTTGCTTGCAGTATTTTTTTATTTGCTTGTCTTACGATTTGTCTGCTGATGATTAAATTTACTTACCTAACATTTAAATTTGCTTGCATTACGTTTAAATTTGTTTGCCTTATGTTTCAATTTTCTTACCTAATATTCAAATTTGTTTGCCTTATGTTTCAATTTTCTTACCTAATATTCAAATTTGTTTGCCTTATGTTTCAATTTTCTTACCTAATATTCAAATTTGTTTGCCTTATGTTTCAATTTTCTTACCTAATATTCAAATTTGTTTGCCTTATGTTTCAATTTTCTTACCTAATATTCAAATTTGTTTGCCTTATGTTTCAATTTTCTTACCTAATATTCAAATTTGTTTGCCTTATGTTTCAATTTTCTTACCTAATATTCAAATTTGTTTGCCTTATGTTTCAATTTTCTTACCTAATATTCAAATTTGTTTGCCTTATGTTTCAATTTTCTTACCTAATATTCAAATTTGTTTGCCTTATGTTTCAATTTTCTTACCTAATATTCAAATTTGTTTGCCTTATGTTTCAATTTTCTTACCTAATATTCAAATTTGTTTGCCTTATGTTTCAATTTTCTTACCTAATATTCAAATTTGTTTGCCTTATGTTTCAATTTTCTTACCTAATATTCAAATTTGTTTGCCTTATGTTTCAATTTTCTTACCTAATATTCAAATTTGTTTGCCTTATGTTTCAATTTTCTTACCTAATATTCAAATTTGTTTGCTTTATGTTTCAATTTTCTTATCTGATGTTTAAGTTTGTTTCCTTTATTTGTGTGGTAGCACCTGTCCGGGGCCCAGCTATGGGCAAATCGTTAACTCGCAAACTGAAATCAAAACACTATAAAAGTATAAAAATAGATTTTTATAGTAAAAATACCAGCAATATATTTAAAAAAAATTATCAGCAATACATTTTGGGAAAAAAATTACCGCTAATATATTTTTGATAAGAAAAAATATTACCAGCAATATATTTGATTCTCGACAAAACCCCTCTTTACAAAAATACGCCAATGAAACCAGATCTACAACCTGATTTCTTACAAAGAATAAATATTCCACTCATACGAACCTATTCTTAAAATCTTGTCGACATTAAATAACCCATTGTAGTTGAACAAAATAAACCAAACCAGACCAAACATAATGTTTAAATTTGCTTACACTACGTCTTTTTTTTATTTGCATTTTAATTTCTTTACCTTATGTCTTGTTTTCCTTACGTTTTAATTAACTTGTTACAATGTTTTAAGGTACTTATTTTATGTTTGAATTGGTTTGCCTTACGTTCTACTTTGCTTGCCTTACGTTTTAATTTGCTTGCTTTATGTTTTACTTTGCTTGTTTCGCGTATTAACTTGCTTGCCTTACATTTTGTTTGTCTGGCGTTTATTTTGTTTGCCTTACATTTTAATTAGTTTTTTTTTATTTTTGAATTTGTATGCCGTATTGACTTCCTTATAATCTTTACTTCTAACTTTTCTTACAGGATATTTCTGTTTGATTTTTCATTTTTTTTGCCGTTATCTTTTTAAATATTTGCTAGCTTTTATTTTGTGTCTTTACTTTGTGTCTCCTGTTTTTCTTTTCGCAGCAACATTACCAAAATTAACTGGAACGCCGAGGAAAGTGCTGGAGCATTACGGAAACTTAATGTTATTTTATCACCAATGAAACCTGTCAGATATTATTGGTCTGAGAACTCAATGAGTAGTAATATTAGTGTTAGTATCTTATTAGCAGTAATAGAATATTAGTATATTATTAATAGTAGTAGTCGAAGAATATATTTGTATAAGTATATTATTATTAGTAGTAGTAATAGAAGAAAAATAGCGTGGGTCGGGCGCGCTGACAAAAGAATTTCCATACAATATGACCTTTTAGGAACCGATGTTTTTAAGGTGCTTTTCACCACAGTACATCTAAAAAGATTACTTCGTCCGGGAAACGTGCCAGAATCGCTTGAGTCAAGGAAATTTTTCTGCCATTTCTCACGTTCTGTGGAGATGAAGATGAAAGCGTGAAACTCACTTTAACTTTTGAGGAACAAGAAAATCAAATCTTGAAAAAAGGAAGTATGCACCAGGTTCTTTCGACTAACAATAGAAACGATAATTCTTCATCGATTATAAATTGAAAGGTTTATATTCATAGGGAAACGTCAAAGGTTTTCGAACTAGTAATTTACTTGCAAGTGAATGTCACAAATTCGACTGGAAATCCAGCCGGGTTCGTTACATTCACTTGCAAGCAAATGCCTTTGAGAAAGCTATGAATGTATCTCTTCCTCCACCTATGGGTTGAATATTAGTACAGACTGGGTCCTATAGCCAGTCTACCGCAGAAAGAAACGGCAATCTACCTCGGGAAAATCTGCCCAGTCAGTCATGAATCGAAAGAGACAGGATCACCCTAGCGTTTATCACGTACACCACTTAACCGACTAACTGAATTAATAGTTTAAGAAAGCAGTGCTTCCAAAATACTAATACAAAAGCAATAATATGCATTTTATTAACCATTTCACCCCAAGAAAACCGTTAATGCCACTAGAACGCAGGGCGTTACAAGGAGTGAAAATGAAAGAGAATGAAAAGACTGAGAATATGTGGGGGTTGAGGAAAGGACCAAAAGGAACAGGGTTCAAGAAGACAGAAAGTGGAGATTTACGTTGCATTTAAATTTTTGAAGATTGTAGTTTTCGGGGAAGCAAGTAATCGGAAGAGAGTTCCACAGGTGGGAAGTGCGAGAAAAAACTGTTGAAGAAGAAGTGGCGGTTACATCTAGCTAGTTCAACAGTAAAACAGTGGGACCTAGTTACCAATTTAATAACATGTTTAAATTCATGTAGCTGGGTCATCAGGGGGTGGGGGAAGCTCACCCAAGCAGTTGTCATGAAAATATTTGTAGAAAATATTTGGAATATTTGTAGAAAACACAGAGGGGAGCCACATCAAGGGAAGCCACGTCACATCGGTGAGAAAGTGAATGAAGTCGAGATGCATTGGTCAGTATCGATTACATTACAGACTTTTTACAGATTTTGCCAAGAATCGCGAGATGTACAGCAGGAGCACCAGAAGAGATGCAACGTTTTTAAATGGTAGATTTATAAATACAGTGTAACCCGGATATAAGAGAGTTGTCGGGACCGGAGAAGAAGTCTCTTATATCCGTGTTTCTCTTATATCCGGGTTTGGTCTACTATATATACATTAACACAGGCTCTAATTAGGGACCAGAGAAAATCACTCTTATATCCGGGTTTCTCTTATATCCGGGTTACACCGTATAGTAGTTTCTGTTTATAATATATAGCTGTTGACGAAGTGGCGATGTTAAAGCTGTTTAGAGATTTTTTTTTTTTTTTTTTTCTGGAACCCAGGAATGAGTTCAAGTATAATTTGTTATTAGTGAAACTTCACTGTGACATTCATTCGGGTCAGTGAGTCACTTCCTCTGCACTAGCCTGGTCTCAATTTAAAAGCAACATTGACATGAATAACTAAAGACTGATTTAGATAATCCGAGTTCTCCACTCGCGAATCGTGATCTTCTGAATCAACAATTTAATCCTACTAGCAGTTCAATTTATTCTTTACTATTATAGAAAAGGGGAAAAATCCGTAATATTCTATTCAGTTTCCATTTAAGCAGTGGAGCACAAAATAGAAAATGGAAGCCGGAAGTGGGGGTTAAATAAGATGTTAAAAACGTGTGAAGGGCTAAATTGGAAAATTCTGATTCTTTATTTTTTTTATCTGATCTCATAAAATGAACATTTTTTTTAGATCTATTATCCTACTGTTGTTTCGATTTTAAATACACTATGTTTTTTTAATTTTTCGCTTGCAGTTATTTTCTGGAATGAGCCCTATATATATATATAGGGAAAAACTATCCTATTATAATTGTGTGTTGGGCACCTCAACGTAGTTTAACGGTTAACAAGTTTGTCTCGCTAAAACAGTTACGACTGAATTGTGAGTTCGATCTCATTCGGTGCTCCATACTTTCGGCCTTGTGCCACATCCAAGCTACGCTTAGAAAATCAATATTATAATTGTGTGTGTCCCTTCCTTCGTTAGTTCGCACGGCTCTTACGCCCTGTCAATACCTCATAAATAATAGGCTCTTCCGTTTTAATCTCGTGGAAATAGGGGAAAAGACACTACTTGGTTTCAGGGAGAAAATGAAAGAAAGAAAGAAGTGTTTACCATCTCCTGCCAATACTCATAAATAATGGATTATTCTGTTTTGACTGCGTGGAAAAACATAACATATCAGAGCTGCTACTTGGTTTCAATGAGAAAATGAATGAATGACAGAAAGAAAGAAGGGAAGATAGACGTGTTTAACGTCTGTTTCAGTGAAATGAAAGAAGTCGTCAATTTCAAATTTTTACATTTGCAACCACTTCTTAAAATAACGGCTAGCTTTCATATATTTGTTTCGTTTGGTTTGTTTTCTTTTACGGCATATCAACATCAATGGGTTATTTAATGTCGACAAGATTTTTTTACAATAGATTCGTATGAATAGAATATGTATTTGTAAGAAATCAGTTTGTTTAACTGAAATACTTTTCAAAAGAGAGATTTTATTGAGAATCTGGTTTGGTGTGGTTTACGGCATATCAACCTCAGTGGGTTATTTAATGCCGATAAGATTTTTATTGCTGGTAATATTTTTTTTTCCAAAAAAGTATTGCTGATAATAATGTATTGCTGGTAATAATTTCTTCTTCGAAAAATTTATTGCGGGTAATAATTTTTTACAAAAAGGTATTGCTGGTATTAAAACCTATATACTTTCATAGTGTTTTGACCTCAGTTTGGGGGTTAACTATTTGCCCATAGCTGGAACCCTAACAGGTGCTACCACTCCGAGTTATGATGGACCTAGAAACACCAGCAATTAAGAGGTGGTTCCACGCTCCTCAAAACCCCCTGATCAAAGGCCTTGCTGCCGGATGTAGTTTATCGTCTTACCCAGGACGTGGATGTAGTTTATCGTCTTACAGCGTTCATATATTGTAATATTTTGTTAAAGCTGTTGAGCTCAAATACATAACGATGCGATAGAGGAATTTCTACGGATAGTTTATTGTTGTAGAACTCGCCATGAGCTTACTCAACCATTATCTTAAGAATTAAGATTCGTCAGAATATAAAAATAGGAAAACCGTGAAATTTTCTTTAGCTAAACTAGTTTATCAAAATGTTTTAGAAGTTGATCTTTTAGAAAAAAAAAGAAGACAAAAAAAAAAAAACGGAAAATCTTTTTTGCCGTTTCTTACGTTTTATGGACCTTAAGGTGGAACCCTCTTTGACATCCAAATAAGGAAATCTAATCTTGAAAAATGTATGTACCAGGTTTCAAAATAAATGTTTTAAAAATGAATCTCAGTAATGACTTTATACAAATGATGCAGCTCAGCTCAAATGCCATTGTCGTAGAATGATTCCAAGTAGACAAATTTGGTCTTTTGTTTCGTTCCCAGTTTCAGTGAAATGTGGGGAGAGGCTTCAGCCTTTCAGCGCCACCCGAACTCAGGCACCGTCGATGTAGTGAAGTTATAGCGTGTATAGCTTTACGTAAGTAAATTACGACTCCACAGTAAATTTCCCTTGACATGTAAACTTCTTGTATGTAACTTCTCTATTTATGACATGAGCGACAACGGTGCTCCACAACTTCCTTTCCTGTGTACCTTTTAGCAATGTCTGTGCCCTAACTATTCTTCCCACTCCCTGTCCTGTTAGCCATTTACACAAGCTCATTAGATAGGTTACTCGCCGTTACTCTCTTGCCTTCATTGTTTTATGTGAGTGTCAATTTCTCCAAGCCCTCTTTCCTCATTATGTCTCTCAGAAATTCCATCAGTTTCTTTCTGATTTTAATTATAAGCATCCTTTCTGTTTCCTTTTTCTTTAAAATGTTCCACGTTGCTCAGATACTCCGTTTTCATCATCCTTTTGTAGATTAATGTCTCTGTTGGCTCAAGTTTCCTCTTCACCTGCGAGGAAACTCTCTAGTATTTACTGCCATATAGAAAGATTTATATTACATGTCAATATAGCACTCTTTTCTTTGTGTCTAACAACATTTACCAGTTTCTTAATACTTTGCTTAGCTTTCGGGAGGTATTTTCGCTAGTTCAAAGCGTCTTCGGATTTCTCCGTCACATGTTTCGGCGTTTGTTATATCACTTCCCAGATATTTAAGTTTCTATACTTGCTTGATATCTTCAATTTGTAGTTTGCATCTAGGGCTTTAGCTCTTGCTGACAACCATACATTCTGTCTTCTTACAATTGATAGTTAGTCCTTTCTTCCCGCTTTCCGTTACTGCCTCGTCAAAGATTTCCTGAAGTGACCTTTCTTTATTTGCTATAAACATTGTGTCATCTACATGTTAGACTGCAGCCCCCTTAATTATAATGTGTCTCCTATTTATCTTCACGTAAACTCCATGATTGATTGACTTGATTTCTACGGCTCATCAACCCGTTGTTGCATACTTAAAGACAGAAAATGTTTTTAGGTTTTAAGCATTTTTCTTAGGGAAATAATAATGATTTAGCGATACAACTCTTACTAATTAACCAATATCTGGCAGGAGTGAATATAACGAAGCCAAGTTCGAGCCATTATCCATCACAAAAGCCCCATATTCAAGCACACTTCACCTGGTATTCCCAAGCTGTCACCCATCTAGGTACTGACCTTGCTTGACGTTGCTAAACTTCGGTGATTGTCCGGGAACCTGTGTTTCAACGTGATATGGCCGTAAGCTCATGTAAACTATAACATATACAGAAGGTACAATTATAATATTAACAGGTTTCCAGCTACAAAAAAAGAAATATTTTCCGACATCGTCATCATTAATAGGGCAGGGGGCATTTTCCAGTCACTCTTTATTTTGTATTGGTGAAAGCTGCGTCAGGTCGCCCGTAACGTTATTCGTCACACACATCTTTGTCGCAAATGATAAGCGCATTACATACCGCCTAACTGTGCTCACCTCCATTGTTTGGTCCCCGTAAACGCCCGACAAACCTTGAACATGAATGCATGCATTTTCCCCTGGCATGGCGAGATTCAATGACAATTTCATCTGAATCGCCATTTTGACAGAATTCTATTTTTAACAAATGAAAAAGATGGATTGTTGGCAGGAAGTTTCAATCTCAGTACCCATCTCCCCCACGTCTGCCCTTGACATCGTGTGCCAGTTTAATAATACAAGGAAGCATTATTTTCGGAGCGACTGCCATCTACGCGCTGTCGGAAGCGCAACAGCATTCAGTCGATTGACTAACACAATTGTTGTCTGCAAGAATCACCCATTTTTTTTTTAATCATGCGAATGTTAAAACATTGTGAATGGCGGGAAAATTGTGTCGCATCAGTTCCCAAAAGGAAATAGAGCAGCTGTTATGAAAAGTGTAATTCAAAACCGACATGGAATATCGTACGGGGGCGCTCTACATTCAGTCACGTTTCTTACTGAGATTTTCGAAAACTACTTTTATTTTATTTGGGTCATCTGGGCTTTTTTTGCAAGTTCCCCAAATGACCGCTGAAAAAAAATGTTGTTTATCAATTTAAGCTCGACCTCATAAAAATGGCATTTTAACATAGAACCCGTCAAAAACAAGGGATTATTTTCGTATCGGTCAGTTCTTCTACTTAAGTTCAGAGTATTTATACTGGATCAAAGTGACACATGCGGGCACTTTGGTTTAGTAACAGTGTACCCTTTCTCGACTAAATGCAAGTGACGTCTAGAATAGTCACGGTGGTGTGAATTTTTCAAATTATGAAATAAAAATGCCGGTTCAAATAATTCATATATATATATATATATATATATATATATATATATATATATATATATATATATAATTATTTATTCGAAAATTATAATTTAAATATGTTATAAAATCAATACAAAAATAGCCATTTTGTTTCAACACTTCTTATCAAGTGATGGTGTTGAATGTAAATTCTACATTCAACACCATCACTTGATAAAATTTAAAACGAAATGGCTATTTTTGTAGTGATTTTATAACATATTTTTGTTATAATTTTCTAATAAATAATTATATTTGCTCTACTCTGTATTGAGCACTTTTTTAAGAATAGTATTTTGGTTATTGGAATTTATGTCGTATACACCAATCCTATACTTATATATATATATATATATATATATATATATATATATATATATATATATATATATATATATATATATAAATATTAGCGAATATCCAACGTCGAAAGCACGATTCGGAGTTTCATGCAGTTCTTGCAATCTTCATGAAACTCCGAGTCGTGCTATCGACGTTGAATATATATTGACTAATATATACGTATATCTCTGTTTCACAACATTGAGCACTGTATTTATAACACCTGAGGAAGAAATATATTTATACGTACGTGCAAGCATATGTACGAGTATGTAGATTTTTATCGTAACCATTCATATATATATATATATATATATATATATATATATAGATATAGATATAGATATATAGATATATAAAGAGATTCCTCAAGTGTGCTGGAATCCCAAAGTCGGAGAAGGTGATAAAGACTTGTGGTGAAAAAGCGGTGGAAGGAAGTGTATGGATTACCCAAAAATTCTTATCGAGTCGCACGTAATTAACATAGACCGGTTGCAATGTAACATCATCCAGCTGTTGCGGGCCCACCGTATGGAAAGGTACTTAGCTTAATGGGCCGAAACCTTGCTGAAGCACGGCGTTCAGCTGAAGATTGCACTTGGTCTGGAGCACTTGATGTGTATATGTGTTCTAGTGTCTATTTGGGCAGCAACCTTTTTTTTTCCAAAGATCTTTTATTAAGTACAGCCCACAAGAAAGATTTAATTATTTTGTCTGTTAGTCTTCATACAACACACAAATCACGCCACTAGAAAAATAAAGAAACTCATTTTTAATGATGTTTCTTTTTTTTCTGAAAAGTTATGATCCAATTGAAATAAATGACAAATCTACGACAATTTATTCATTTTATTGTATGTTAATAAATTTGTAGAGACAATTAGGTTAGGAGGTCATAACGTGCTAACCGACAATTCACGACAGTTCTACGAGTCCCATTGAAAAAGCGTGTATTGTAGGGCATGACAGGTAATAATAAAATGTGACCATGGTTTTTTACTTTGGAATAAATACGGTCTGAATTTTTTTCTAATCATGCAGAAAGTGTGTAGAGTGTGGTCATCTCACCACACCACATTGGACAAGGACGACATTCCGTAGGTCCGATAACCACTATATTCCCCAGATCCAGGGCATCCCGAGGCGGTGTAATGGTTAGCAAGCTTGTCACGCTAGAACAATTACGACTTAGTAGTGAGTTCGATCCTCACTTGGTGTCCCATACTTTCGGCCTTGTGCCACATCTAAGCTATGCTTGGAAAATCACTATTCCCCCAGATCTCACCCCTTGCGACTTTTTTCCTCTTCAAAAATCAAATCCCGTTTGAAATGAAGAACATTTCAATACGTCGAAGCAATCCTAAATAATTTGACGAGGCAGCTGCTCTCGATGCCCAAAAAAGGAATTCCAAAAAAGCTTCCACCAATGGAAACAACACTGGATAAGGTTCGTGGTTTTCAGTAGGAGATAAAATGCGAAATTGATATATGTTGTGGTTTTCTTTTCATAGCATCAGTCCCGATACTTTGCGATCAGGCCTCGCACGTGAAATAAATTCGGTGAGAAAACACATCCTTGTTTTGTCGCGCTTTCTATCTTTGTGTATTCATAGACCTCGTTTTCTATGCGCTTGCAAGGACGTAATTTGTGTCAGTGTGGTTGGACTACAAGTGAGCAAATGAAGCGCTGTTCTTTTTTTTTTCTTTGTTGAAAGGAAAAAAAAAACCTCGCAAGTCAGATAAACCGGAAATCTTCGGTGCAATTGCCTTGAGCTTTCAGAAGAAAGGTCAGACTCTGAGATGTCGATGTGATCTCCGCCCACGTCAATGCATCTCGCGTTACGATCGAAACGAATATAGTCTAGTTGCATAAGCTACACCTAGGCGCCACCGCGGGAGAGGCGGGGGCTAACGGTTAACCAATACCAATATTAATGAGTAGTGAATTCGATTCTAGGTACCCAATAAATAAACTAAGTTTACCAAATTACCACACTAGACGGTGCATAAATATTTATTTGTAATTTATTTTTATTTACAATTATCAAGTACGAAACTGCGCTTACGTCATTGATAACTGCGTGGTAGTACAAGTTGGCGAAAAAAGGACAGCATTGTTAATACCATGGTCGCATTCTTTTTCAACAAAGAATACATTCATTTTAATCGGTGTCACCCCATGTAAGACAGTAAAGCCACTGAAACACAAGCGGTTACAGGGTGTGGAAGAATTAGGAACAGAAACATTACTAATGAGCGGAAAGAGTAACCAGGAGGATAGTAGATAGCGATTGACATTGCATTTAAATTTATGCAGATTAAAATTGGCTGAAAAGCATGGAACCGGAAGTGAGAAGTGCTAGAAAAGAAACTTATGGTGACATCTAACCAGCTCAACTGCAAATTGATGAGATCTCGACGTCAGTCTATTACTGCGCTTAAAATCATAAAGTCTAGGTACCATAGAAAAGAGCTCATCCGTACAATTGCCATGAAACTATTTATAGAAAAGACACAGTGAGGCAACCTTAGGTCGGTGGATAATGACTGAAGACGAGCCATCAGAACAGGTACCAATAATATTGCTGATACTTCTTCTGATGTTATCAAGCAAGAGAGAAAACTTGTTTCCTTCGACACAGTGAACGGAATTACATAGCAGCTGACCTAGCAATGAATTTAATACAGTCTTTCCACTTCATGTCAGCTGAGAACGTTAGCCCAAGAAGCCACAACGAGTAACTTTCTTTGAGGATAGCATCAGCTATGCTGATGAAAGCTATAAACACACACACACACACACACACACACACACACACACACACACACAGATACATATATATATATATATATATATATATATATATATATATATATATACCGGGTGTAACAGCAAAATTGTCCAAATCGTGTAACACCATAATTGTCTATCCCACAATTATGTTTAATATCTAAACACCACTAAACTAGTTGAGTTTCTTCTTTTTTTTAGGATTTTAGATAAGACGTTTGGCCATCTTGACACCATTTATCGTAAGAATCACAGAAAAACCCTTTGAGTTATTCAGCTAGAAAGAGAACTTGTTAAAATCGTTTTGTGTCAGCCCAGCTGTCTTCCCTACTGAGCAATGGTGAGAGGAAAAAATAATTCAGGCCTTCAGTAATGGTACCAAAATTCATGCTCTCGCTTCCATCTTCAAATCCATTCAAGAACCATCCGGTGAATAAGTTTAAAAAAGAGGAAACAGTAGAGAGGAACACTGGATCAGGAAGTCACAACAGGAAGAGGGATCATCATTTCAACTTAGAACTAGGGAGATAAATTATAAAATATTCAACCTAATCCATAAGACTTTGTCACATGAGAGAGGAGCTTCAGATATGACAGTCAAAAGAGCAGTGAAAAAAGACTTGAAAATGAAATCGTACGTGAAACCCGTGAGCCACCTTGTTAAGTTAGAAGATGAAGATCATCTCAACTAAGTTGGAAACCGATATTGAAATAATATATATATATATATATATATATATATATATATATATATATATATATATATATATATATATATATTTGAGTTTTATTTCAATCCTTCATGAGCATCCAGTTCTTAGCTATGATTAATTAATGATGAACATGTGATTTTCATCACGATTCTTCTGTTAAGATTGGAGAGTAATTATAATTTTTTATTGCCCACTAGTGTTATAAAATCCTTGGAAAATTCCAGTAAGATATATTTAATCATTACTAAGATACAACGGTTCAAAGCTTAATCTAACAATTGGAAAATTTTGCTGTTACTCGATTTAAACAATTTTGCTGTTACACCCGGTATATATACGCTTTTAAGTTACATGAAATACTCAATATTTTCTTGCTATGCATTAAGGAAAATCGACAACTTCAGGTATTGAAAGTAATGACTTCTGCAAATTCATTTCACAAAGCGTAAAGCGTTACCTTTTCGTCTTCAGGAAATCTGCATATATATATATATATATATATATATATATATATATATATATATATATATATATATATATATATATAATATAAAGACTTAAACACTAATATTCCATGGTCATAATTTATTCCATTGGAATCGTAAAAACGATCCAATTCATCAGACCTACAGATTCAAAAAAAGGCTTTTTTTGAATCTGTCGGTCTGATGAATTGGATCGTTTTTACGATTCCAATGGAATAAATTATGACCATGGAATATTAGTGTTTAAGTCTTTTTATTATATCCTTACTCTGGCCTGGACATTCTATCTGGATCATATCCTCTTGGAATTATTTTTATACATATATGTATGTGTATATATAATTGCATATGTATGTGTATATTTACCACTAATATTATCTATCTATCTATATATATATATATATATATATATATATATATATATATATATATATATATATATATATATATATATATATATATATATATTAACAGAGTCGAACTCTCAGACTGGCGACTTGTTGACGTTATCTGCGTGGGGAGGCGATCCGAACGTGCGGTATCGTTGGAAGGTGCCAAAAACCATACCACAGTCTGACCCAAGTCTTTTGAGTGAAATTGGATAGACGGAACTGTTCGGAAGCCGTTGATGGTCGTGCTAGAACAAAGTCAACAGATCATCATCAGGGGTGAAACTGGTAATATATTTCTGATGATCTCAGAAATACAAGGTAACCAAAAAAGTTCTGTCCGTTTTTAAAGGAAAAAAGAAAACGCTTCACAGTATGTATAACTTATATTTAGTCTTCGAAGTAATCGCCATCGGCATCCAGCACCTGCCAACGTGTCTCCAGCTGTTCAATGACCTTGCGGTAGAACTGCGGTGGGGGGGGGGGGGGTGACGCAAAAAAGTCTGTGAGGCCTTTGCGCAAGACTGCTTCATTGGTGAAGGATTTCCCAGGAAGATGATTATCCAGGGAGTGGAAGAGGTGGTAATCGGATGGCGCTAGGTCAGGTGAATAAAGTGGATGACACAAAGTCTCCCACCGAAGTTGCTGTATGGTATCCCTGACCACTCGCGCGACATGCGGTCTGGCGTTGTCGGAGGAAAAGCACACCTTTGCGATTCACCAGTGCTGGCTCCTTCTGGCGCAATGCCTGTTGCACACATTTCAATTGCTGCGAGTATAGGTCTCCAGTGACCGTTTGACCCGTTGGTATCAGTTCATAATGAACCACTTGACGACCTGCCCACCAGACACCAAGCATAATCTTGCGTGGGTGCATAGGCGGTCTTGCGGTGTGAGGGACAACATCCTGAGGAGACAACCAATGTCTGGAATGCTTGGGAGTTTCGTACAGAACCACTTTTCATCACTGGTAAGCACTCAATTGAATAAGGATGTGGTACGGTGCCGATAAAGCAGCGATACGCAGGCTGCCACTCGTTGTCCCTTGTGGACCTCCAACAGCGTTTGCGGAACCCACTTGCTCAGTTTGTACGTCTTATCTAGGCGGTGCAGGTTAAGTCTAACTGTTTCATCGGAAACGTTGAACTGTCTTGCAAGTTCACCACACGTTAGACTACTGTCCTCTTCAATGGCCGCCTTCAGGACTCCGTCATTCAAGACCTGTGGTCGTCCACTGCGAGGCTCATCATGGAGAGACAAATCTCCCGACTTGAATTTTCGAAACCAACGCCTTGCAGTATGTTCATCCCCAGCACTATCCCCAAACGCTTGACATATGCGGCGACTTGATGCAGCTGCTGATAAGCCCACTTTGAAGTCGTAACGCAAACAGCCCCGAACGAGATCTCTAGACATTTCCATCCTTAACACAGCTTTCCGGCTTATAACTGATGGCCGGGCACAGTGCGCGTGTTTTTTTTTATAACGTCTTGTGTTCCTACTTCCGGCTGTCCGAATTTGAAAACAATTGCTACACGCATTTCGTATATATCTCAACTTCATTCAATGACTAATCAACAAACGGACAGACCTTTTTTGGTTACCTTGTAGATGGAAAGTACTTGGGAAATAAAAGTGATTTTCACTGTTACAATGCATTTCTCGCCTCATCTGATTGTAATATACGGAAAAATATTCGTGAATATGAAAGGATTATAATAGAAATAAGCAGACATAATGTTTATAATTTATTCCATCAGACATGCCTAAAAGAGAATTTGCTGCCAAAATAAACACACACACACACACACACACACACACACACACACACACACACACACACATATATATATATATATATACGCGCTTTTAACTTACATAAAATACTAAATGTTTTCTTGCTACGCATTAAGACAAATCGACAAAGGCAGGTATTGAAATTAATGACTTCTGCAAATTCATTCCATAAAATGTAAAACGTTACCTTTCGTCTTCAGGAAAATTTGTATATATTTTTTTAATCATTCGAACTACCCAACGGCTTATGCTAATCTGCTGGGTTACAAATTGAATTAAATTATTAAATCATTTAATTAGAGATAATCAATTAAGATAATTAGCAAGAAGCTTGGCAACACCGAGTATTTTCTGTGATGATTTCCATTTTGACTTTTAATTGATTCTTTTGTTCTTGTTTGTGGCAAATTTGATTAAGAGAGTGGAAGAATACCACAAGGGCAAAGGATTGTACTCGAGCCGAAGACAATTATGAAGAGAATATGTGGACAACATTGGAATCATAATCTTTTGCTTACATCTAACGAGCTTCAGGTGTTATTT
>OZ038506.1:58532496-58552496 GCA_964036315.1 Acanthosepion esculentum
CTTGTGTCCGACAAATGGAGTGTAAGGCGTCTTGATAATGTTATTATGGTCAAGCAAACATATGTACTTACTTTTTTGTCAGGGATACAATCTCCCAAAGGACATTTAAACTGATATACAATGTTGGTCTTTTCCTAAACACTAGTAAACGGAGAAGAGTTATTGCGTATGATTAAGTTGATTGTGTTAAATATATAGTATAGTATAGTATAATATATATATATATAACGGTGAAGCTCGTGCCGTGGCCCTAGACATCTCCAAAGCGTTTGATAGAGTTTGGCATGCCGGCCTTCTTCGCAAGCTCCAGGGTTATGGTATTACAGGTCGATTGTTTGACCTAATACAATCATTCCTGTCAAACCGTGAATTGAAGGTCGTTCTCAATGGATTCATCTCCAGCTCCTATCCCACTAACGCAGGTGTCCCTTAAGGCTCCATCCTAGGCCCTACTCTGTTCCTCATATTCATAAACGATCTTCCTGACGCCATAGATTCCCAAGTCGGCATCTATGCGGACGACACCACAATTTACTCCTGCCTCAAACACAAATCTAGTGATGCTGACAAAGTTAACCTGGCAGCTCGACTCGAAAAGGATCTACAATCGGTTGTGAACTGGGGCAAGAAATAGATGGTTGACTTTAACGCCTCTAAAACAAAACTGCTCTCTATTAACCACCACAGGGATCCATCCCTGCATCCCATTAGAATGTCTGAAGACCAACTTCTCGAGAGCTCCTCTCTGCGGCTGCTCGGTCTCACGCTGTCCGCTGATCTGAGATGGAACAAATACATCGAGTCAATTGCATCATCCACCGTAAGGAAAGTTGGCTCCCTGTGCCGAGCCAAGGAATTTTTCTCCCCGGAATCGATCCTCCAAATCTATAAATCGACCATTCGCCCTTGCATGGAGTATTTCTGCCATATATGGTCTGGAGCCCCTGCCGTTTGCCTCAGGGTTCTTGATAAGATCCAGAGACGGATATGCAATGTAATTGGCCCTGATCTGTCATCTCGTCTGCAGTCGCTCTCTCACAGATGCGACATTGCCTCGCTCTGTCTTTTTTACAAATACTTTCACCGTAATTGCTCCGATGAGCTGCTTTCGGTTGTCCATAGGCCTCATGAATTTAAACGTCCTACGAGGCTGGCATCCCGTTCCCACCCTTTCACCGTTGAAACTGTTAGATGTAGACGTCTCTTCTACTCCAATAGCTTCATGTCTCGCACATCTCGCCTGTGGAACTCCTTTCTTATTCCTGTTTCCCTGACAAATATAATCTCCAACTATTTAAGTGTAACGTCAATCGACATCTCCAGTTGCCTTGATCTATCCACTTCCCTTCTCCACATCATTTCACCTTTCATTCCTATCTGCTCTCGCTCCAAATCGATATATATATATATATATATATATATATATATATATATATATATATAATTAGAAGAATCGGTGAGTCTTCATCATTTCTCGCTCCGCTGATGAAGGACACAGGCATGCCCGAGACTTCCGAACTTAAAACCTTAGTTTCCGTGCTTCATTTCTGTCATACGGTTAATAATTAATATTTAATAAATGTTTTTCGTACTGATCACATTGATACCCTTTCGTTTGTTCTTGTTTTATTAACCAACCTATCTATTATATATATATGTGTGTGTGTGTGTGTGTGTGTGTGCGTATGTGTGTGTGTGTGTGTGCGTATGTGTGTGTGTGTGTGTGCGTATGTGTGTGTGTGTGTGTATTCCAGGTTCAATCAATATGCCCGAAGCTGGACGTAGTTGCTAGTTGTGTTTTATTCTAAAACTTTCAATTTTTAATTGTGGATAAAGATTTTGCAGAAAAATCAATATGTAGCGTGTAAAATAAATGCCCTTTTCCTGATTAGGTTACTAATTTATAGACAAACCTCAGCACATATACGCATATACATATTTAAGTACAGAAATATTTCTATCTGGATAGAATAAAGTCACACGTCCATCCACGAGCATGCGCATTGGCAGTCAGAAACTTTTCATGCACCAATTACTGAAAATCAAATGTGCAGACACCCACACCTATTTGGGAGGAAGCGCATTTCTAAATTTAATTTATATGTTTCTAAACAATCTTTTGTTTTGTTTATTTCAGATATTTTCCGTTTTCCTCAGATTTCAGGCAGAATCAAAGACAGCCTTTTGGGGATGAGGATGCGAATGTCGTAATGTTCTTCGACGGTTTACACTCGATGCAATTTAATAATTACTCTTTCACCGACTTGCATTTCGAACAGATGATGATATGGAAAGGCTGGGAAGCTGCAAATAGTGGCGCATTCAACTAAAACTGATGACAAACATTTTATCATGTGGCACATGATAGTAAATGGCAAAAAGAAGCAAAAATGAGTGCAGTTATCTCTATGTATCTATATTCGATTACCAAAATTCGCAAATGCTCAATTCCTGTATATAAAATGAAGTCTGGCATCCCGTTCCCACCCCTTCACCGTTGAAACTGTTAGATGTAGACGTCTCTTCTACTCCAATAGCTTCATGTCTCGCACATCTCGCCTGTGGAACTCCCTTCCTTATTCCTGTTTCCCTGACAAATACAAGCTCCAACTATTTAAGTGTAACGTCAATCGACATCTCCAGTTGCCTTGATCTATCCACTTCCGTTCTCCACATCCTTTCACCTTTCATTCCTATCTGCTCTCGCTCCAAATCTTCTGTAACCCCCTTGCCTTGATCGATCCACTGTCTTTCTCCACATCCTCTCCTTTACCACTCCTATCTGCTCTTTCTCCAAACTTTCTGTAACCCCTTGCGTCCTAGTGGCTTCCAGCCTTGCTTGGGGTGATAAGCTTAAAAAAAAATTTTAAAAATTTGCCCATAACTAACGTGCATCTTCCCATATACTTTTAAATATCACTTCTTCTTCTTCTTCTTCTTCTTCTTCTTATTATTATTATTATTATTATTATTATTATTATTCTTTCTACAGTGACCCTTTAGTCTTTTTACTATCCTTCCTGATCTATCAACCATTTACACAAGCTTGTTAGATAGGTTATTCCTTGTTTCCCTCTTACTGCCAATATGTCCTGTAAGTATCAAATTCTCCAAGCCCTCTTTCCTCATTGTGTGTGTCTGTTCTTCCAGACATTTACACGAGCTTTTTAGGCAGGATACTCGCTGTTTCCACCTGTCCCTCTTACCATCAATATGCCCTGTGAGTGTCAAATTCTCCAAGCTTTCTTTCCTCATTATGTGTACCCGTTCTGCCAGACATTTACACAAGATTGTTAGGTAGGTTACTCGCTGTTTTCTTCTTACAGCCAATATGTCCTGTGAATGTCAAATTCTCCAAGTCCACTTTCCTCATTATGCGTGTCTGTTCTACTATCCATTTACACAAGCTTGTTGAGTAGGTTACTCGCTGTTTTCCGCTGAACCTCTTATCGCCAATCTGTCCGGTGAGTGTCAAATTTTCTAAGCCTTCTTCCCTCATTATATGTGTCTGTTCTTCCATCCATTTACACAATCTTCTTAGGTAGGCTGCTCGCTTTTCCCCGCTATCTCTCTTCTTACTGTCAGTATGTCCTGTGAGTTTCAAATTCTGCAAGCCCTCTTTCCTCATCATATGACCTAGGAATGTCAGCTATCTCTTTATGATTATCAGTAGATGCCTTATACGAAGTGTTGTTGAAAAGTTCTTGGTTTCGCCAAAAAGGAATTCCAAACTAATTATGGTGCTTGGTCATTTGGTCAGATTTTGGCAATTTTGTCGGGCCGAGAAAGGTTAAATCCTAGACGCCTTGGTCTGAGTTTCAATTGACACTTACATTTTTCGTCCATATACCTAAACTATATTCACAAGATTGAATTTTAGAAAATGTTAAAATATCACTGAAATAGGAATGAAAATTTATGGTTTTACACACATTTTAAAGTTGTCTTTGAGACATATTTCTGAATCAGGTATTTATCCAAACTAATTCGACCGACAAGGTCTGTCTGTTTAATTTTTTATTGTATTTTATCAAATTTCCAATGTTGTATATCGGGATCGAAATTGTGGTCTCGCTGCCTTTAACTATCACGCTTACTGTCACTTTAGACTGATTCAAGCTTTCAGCTTCAGCATCCTATAAAATACCAGGAATTAGCCTACGGAACACATGGTTCTTGATAATAACTGAGACGGTCGAAAGTACTGGAACAAACAAAGAAAACAAAAAACATTAAACAAACAGAACAAACCTGAACTTTGTCGGTTGAATTTAATAAAACACAAACACACACACTCACACACACACACACACACACACACACACACACACACACATATATATATATATATATATATGGTCTGGTGTTCCTGTTATATATTTAGTGACTCTTAATAAAAATACAAACAAGAATCTGCAATGTTACCTGGCATCTCTCGATAAGAGCAAATTGGGAGGTTATCTAAAAAATGACCTCCAATCTTCTGTTAACTCGAGCAAGGAATGGCTTCTTAATTTTAACGCCTCCAAATGAATCTTCGCTTTATTAATCAGTGACCCCTTTCTGCTTCTCATCAGTATAGCCGATGTTAATCTCCAGGAGATTGGCTTGTTGCATTTTCTCGGGCTAACATTCTCGGCTGGCATGAAGTGGAAAGAGTTGAATAAAGTGATGGGTCTGCTGCTAAGAAAGTTGATTAATTATGTCATGCTAGACAATTTTTCTCTGCAGAATGTATCTTATATATATATATATATGTGTGTGTGTGTGTGTGTGTGCGTGTGCGCGTGTGTGTGTGTGTGTGTGTGTGTGTCTATATATATATAAGTCTACCATTCTATCCATGCTTTGAATATTGCTGCCACATATTGTAGGTCATTTTTTTTAGATCTGTTGCCAATTTGATATTATCAAATCGATCAGACTTAGTATTGAGACAGGAGTAAATAATTGTACCATCGGTATAGATACCGTAGCTTTTCAACTTGTGTAGAAGACCAGTATACCAAACCCGGTCCAATACTTTCGAGATATCCAAAGCAACAGCCCCAGCTTCACCATTCTTATCTAAAACTTGACAGACCTTTTCAGCAATAACCATTAACACATCGGCAGTTGACCTAGAGAGGCGAAAGCCATATTGTTTGTCTGAAAAAATATTTTGCAAGGTGAGATGCTTAATCTATTCTGAGTTGAATAGAGCCTTTGTCAAAGAGATATAGAAGACGAAAAGGTTGACAGTTCAAAGGATCAGACGGTTCTCCAGAGTTCTTAAAAAACAGGAACTACAGAAGAGGATTTCCAATTATCCCGAAAGCAAGAAGCAGCAAAGCATCTATTATAGAACCTGGAGAGAACAAGTGCAAGTTCAGCGGCACATTTCTTAAGGACAATTGCAGTGATGCCATTGAGTCCACATGCTTTGTTGGGATTAAATTTAGAGATGATAGCTGAAACAATAGACGGTGTTATATGCATATCATACAGTATTGCAGGTTGATTTTTCATTTTTTTCAGAAAATCATTCTTGCACTCAATGTAAAAGCTGGTGTTTTATGTGATATGTAGTGGCAACAAAAACTAGATTGGTAGCCTTTACTAATTTTTGAGCATTTAGTTTTAAATATCATAAACAGATCAGCAGTTGACTTAGGGAAGCGAAAGCCATATTGATTATGTGAAAGAAGAACCTGTGATGTGAGATGCTTAACCAATTCAGAGTTAATTAGAGATTCTAGTACTTTGCTAAAAAGAGCTAGAAGGCTAATAGGCTAAGAGGATTCAGACGATTCGCCTGGATTCTTAAAGCCTGGAACTGCAGAAGAATATTTCCAATATGCAGGAACACAAGAAGAAGCAAAGCATTTATTGTAGAGTTTAGAGAGAACAGGAGATAGTTCAGGGGGCACATTTCTTAAGAACTATTGCAGGGATAGCATCAAGTCCATATGCTTTGTGAATATTAACTTTAGAAATGACAGCAGAGACCATGGACGCAATTATATGTATATCATTCAACTGTGATTCAGGTCAAGGTGCACCAGATTAGTCAAGAATATAATTTGAAGAGAATTTACGAGCAAAACATTCTGCTTTTTCAGCAGATGTTAACACCTCAAATTGAGTGAAGAGAGGAGGGATAGAAGACTTACTTTTATTTTAAGACAGTGCTACAGAGCCGCTAGTATTTACGCGAACTAGAGTTTATACAGTGCTTCATTCTATCGGCAAACAAGGACTCAGCCTCTTTGAGAACACGTTTACAATTGTTACGACCAGTTACAAATAGGTGTCTGTTGTAATCGGAATTATCACGCTTGAACACCCGGAAAAAGTGATTCCTATGAGCTATAGCGGCTTAACAGGCTGGTATAAACCAAGGCGAAGATCGTGGCTTCGCCTGATATTTAGGAAACTGTACGAAACATCAATGCCGGCTTTAACCCAAGAAGAAACCCATGTGGCACAATTCTCAATAGGAAAGTTAAGAATCTCAATTCAAGTGGCGGCCCATTAAAATTCACAAAATGAATTCCAGTCAGTACGCTGGTAACAGAAAGAGGTTTTGTGAAAAGGATGTTACTTTCTAATAGATGACTCAAAAGAAATATCAACAGATACGACAGCGTGATCCGTATTGCCAAGAGGACAGAGTTGTGATGCTCTGCAAGAGCTGGGAGAGGGGGGTAAGGTACAAATCAAGTAAAGAAGAATGTTGAACAGATTTATTTGGGAAACGTGTAGGGAAATCCATTATTTGACTTAGAGACTGGGCAGTGTAAAAATTGAAAGTATGAATACTGGCAACATCAGCAACATTAGAATGCTGTCATATCTAGGCTGGAGGTGCCCAATCTTCACTTTCCAGCATTTATAGAAGTCAATAGAACAGTAAGTTCTATGCTGTTTCTTCTATCGCTTGTGGAACTATCTTCCGGCTCAATGCATTCCAGCCAACTTGGATCTTTAAAAATTCAAATGCAATGTCAATCGTTATCTGCTGTCCTCTTGATTACTCTTCTATTGTTCTGGAAACTTAATAATGTTTCTTATTCCTTCATACTCAGTAAGCCCTTGTGTCTTAGTGGCTTTATGGCCTTGCATAGGGGCATTGATATGCCGCTAAACGAAATCAACCAAACAACCAACATGAAAGAATTTTCATAACATTAATCCATATAATATCCTTCAATTTCTTAAATAAAACTATATTACAAATATAACTTCAACAAAACTACAACATAAAACACACATATCACCGCCTCTAGTAATTATATCTACTCTACACAAACATGTATATGCACAAAAGCTGTGTATCATCTACCATGTATTCAATTGTCAAAGCAGAATAACATATATGTTTTATCACTTCCAAGTTCCCAAGAAAATTAAATTTCGGCATTAAATGACCCATAAGGTGTTGATATGCCGTTAAACAAATCAATCAATCAGCAACAATTAAAATAGATAACACATGTGTTGTATACCGTACCTATGAACACAAATGGGTATGTCCCAATCTTCATGAATACGTTGGATACTATTGTAAGTGGGGGTAATATGTTGTTTAAGTAGTCCACCACTAGCAGTGGTTTACCTACTTCACGCTGCTGGCGAGTATTGTATTTTGTTGATGTTATAATGATTACTATTTCATTTGCAACATCAGTTTAGTGTTCATAGGTATGGTATATAACACCGCCTTAGCAGAGGGGTGTACTTGGAAATGTGCAATCAACTATTACTATAAATTCTTCTACTTCTTCGTGTCCTTTCATGGTGTGGTGGTGGGGTCATGGCCCCCGACAACTTCCTGTCCTTTGTAACTCTTTGTAAAGTTTGTCTTTTTGCTATCTCTCCTAATCCCTGTTTTGCTTATCATTTACACAGTCCTGTTAGGTCGGCTATACACGGCTCTCCTCTATCCTTCTTGCCTTTAATATGTCCTATGAGTGTCAATTTTTCCAAGTCCTCTTTCCTCGTTACGTGCCCTAGATATTTCAACTGTCTCTTTTTGAAGTTACGTATAAGGGTGCTTTTTGTTTCCATTTTCCTAGTCGTTGCTCACATGTTCAGTCCATGATTTTCTCAGCATCTTTCTGTAGAACCAGATTTCTGTTGCCTCAAGTCCCTTCACCATCTTCGAATTCACAGACTGTATAAAAGTACAAATTATACATAACTTTTCCTGTTTCTTAATACATTGCTTAACTTTTAGAAGCCATCTTTTGCTATCTCAAAGCAACTTCGGATTTCGGTGTCACATTTTACATCATCTGTTAAAACACTTCCTAGATATTTAAATTTTTGCACTTGTTTAATTTTGGTACCTCCAGTTTGTAATTCGCATGTTGGGCTTTTTTTATTTTACTGGCAGCCATACATTCTATCTTTTTACAATTGATGATTTTCTTCCTTTCTTCTCGCCTTATTTTACTACCGTTAGTTTCACTCCTTTTGTCTGCTATCAACACTGTGTCATCTGCATATCTAATTTTGTTAGTTATGGCTGCCAATAATGAATCGCCGTCTTCTGTTCCTTTTGGGATTGCTTCACTGTAAAAATTGAATAAGTCCGATGAAAAGACATATCCTTGTATTACGCTCCTTTCTACTTTTTTTAATTAATTGAATTCATTAGCTATCCTCATGCAGCGGTTTGTCCCACTATAAATTCTGTAGTATTCTAATATCCTTCCAAAATAAATGGAACTTATTTAGCAGCTCTAACAGTTCTTTGTGACGTACCTTGTCGAACGCTTTTGCATAGTCTGCAGAGTGTCCCTAAAGTCTGAACATTCTAGGCAAAAATGCATATTCTCAATAAATTAATTTTTTATTGAATTGTTATATTAACAAATGTTTGTGATGTCAACGAACATTCGTTGCCACTTTTGTAATGTCAACGAATACTCGTTGTCACTTTCGTAATGCTCGTTGTAGTAGAGACTTTGTAATCGCAGATACAAATATAGTAACGCCGTTGAACAATGCTGGTGTCAGACGCCTTCGAATAACACTCGCACTAATAGTACTTGCTCGATAATACTCGCCCGAAAAAGTAACCATTTTTTATAATGCAAAGGTTGATGCGCTTTGCAAGATTCACGTGAACTCGATGCAATAAATCCACATTGCCGTCAATCTTAGCATATCCACTCTTTATGTGTTTATTCAAGGGTGTTGCATCTGTCATCGTCATTGAGTACACCTTCTCCTTTAGCATACCACAGAAAAAGAAATCAGTGTTTTTTTCTCTTTCGATAAAACAATGCTGAATCTGTGGAAAAATACAGTTAATGAGATTTCCTATGTGTCCAGACTTTAGGGACAACCTGTATAAAACATAAATATGTATTGCTCTTTCTGATATCGTTCACTCTGAGCATAAATATCGTATAAGCATAAATATACCTGATTACGTATCTATTACAGGAGCTAGCTCGCCGCATTAGTAGAGGGCTGTGCACAGAAACGAGAAACCAGCCATTACTATACCTTAGCTTACAGAATAAAAGAGTTGTGATTGCGATGTGCTTTCAAATGCATACAAACAATTAACTGCAATTTAACCTCTCTGAATAAATATAGCCGAATTATTTGTGGCAATTTTCTTGATTGTTAGATAAACTCAAAGTGACACAGAATATGCATTCTATTTGTCTTATATAAAAGATTCATTCAGAAAGGAAAAATTACAAGGTCAAAATGGCGGTCTCCTTTTTTAGACTGATGTTTTCCGTGTAGTCTTGTTATGTGGTTTGAAAGAAAAATCATTGACTTTTGTCGATGGAAATTGACTTGAAGTAAACGCTTTCTTTACGCCATTCAATTGACAGAAACGATTCTGCTTAACCAGCCACGAAAAAAGAGGATAAGATATAAAATGGTCGGCAGAAACCAAGCAGGATTTCTTTGAACAGACTTGCGACTTAAAGAATGAATTCAAAGTATAATATATTAAAAAAAAGAAGAAAAAAAAGTAGAATAATACGAACAGAGAATAGTTCGCATGGCATTCTGGGAATTACTCCACATAGATTCAATATGATTTCGTTAAAACCATTTCAGAAAAAATCTCGGTCGGCCGAGATCAAAAGCAAAGATGAAACATAAAACGATTTAAAGCAAAAACGTTATTTGGAAATTCGGGTAGTTAGTAATCAGAATGAAAGAAAAATAAATCAAACAATTGCCTGCTTGTTGCATCATATCCCACCGCGTTTTTATCTGTGTCATCATCAGATGTATTTTTTTACGTTAATTACGAATGTTGTAGATATTTGCGTCGCTTCAATCGTTATTCTGTTTCCATTAAACAACGAAATGAAGAGGAATCTTCTCGACTATGGATCCTAGTCTTCTTCTTCTTATATATATATATATATATAATCATTATTATTATTATTATTATTATTATTATTATTATTATTATTATTTTCAGGTAGAGAGTATCTGTAAAGGAACAACATGAATAAAAAGACAAGAGGAAAAACTATTCTTATCCAAGGCGTTGAAGTTTGCGTTGTGCAGGAGACTCAGAGTCGTACTATCGATGAGGAATATGTATGTTTATTAATATATAATTTATAGCTCTGCTTTATTACATGAAGCACTATTTTATTAACACCGGCACTCAATGTGCGATATTATATATTCATTTATATATATATATATATATATATATATATATATATATATATGTATGTGTGTGTGTGTGTGTGTGTGTGTGTGTGTGTGTGTGTGTGTATCGTATTCCGTTGATTTCCAAATTTCCGTACGTGTCTACATTCAACGAAATTCTGAAAAAGATCAGAACCGTACGAGACTTAGAGAAATATTATGAAATATTTATTTCCCTTTGTTTCAATACGCCATTAGATAGATGTTATCTCTCCGGTAAACAAATCAATTTGACCCAATTTTTTTCGTTTTGAGTACTGGAAAAAATGGGATCGAGTTCTAAACTATAGTATAAGACAAAGCAGACTTTTGAACACCATTTTGAATGAAATTTTTGATACACAAAGGATCACTGTATATATATATATATATATATATATATATATATATATATATATATATATATATATATATGAGTTGATAAAACAGTATATATATATATATATATATATATATATATATATATATATATATATATGCAAGACTCTTCAGTAAATCGAATCGAGTTCTCTCAGTCACTGTGTGTTTATCTAAAAATAAATACGCTTGAATTCACCTTCTTCTCTGCCGTGCGCCAATGTCTTCAGGGTAAAATTTCCGACTGACGCGAATTCAGCCGGTTTTCGATTCTAACCAGAGGCAACCGGACGTCTAGCCACTCTGATGAGCTGTGATACAGCGAAACAGTCTGTCTGTGGATGACAATATATATATATATATATATATATATATGAGTTGATAAAATAGTAGTCGATATAATGTATCAGAGCTATTTAGAGTATATTAATAAATTTACATATTATTCCTCAATGGTAGCACGCCTCGGAGTTACATGCACAACGTAATCTTCATATATATATATATATATATATATATATATATATATATATATATATATATATAGTATATTTATACAGCAACAATTCACTTTCGTTTCATTCAAACGACAATGTCTGTCTCTTCAGTTATTTATTGTATTTTTTTCAATTTTCAAGATGAAACAATATCATTGATAAATAGTTCGTAGTTAATGTTTTCTTCCATTTGGCACTTGAGCCAATACAGAACAAAACACACACACACACACACACACACACACACACACACACACACACACACACACACACACACATATATATTTATTACCTCCCTTTATTTGTTATGAATTGCTTTTTAATATTTATTACTCTAATAAAATTCTGTACCACTGCGAAAATATTTAAAACAATTATTTGTATTATTCTTATATGTATAGATGCGCCTGGCGCTATGAGTGCTGTATATGTGCATATATATTTTTAATAAAGTTCTTGGATCTATGCAGTAAAGATAATGGCTAACTCTCGACTTGAAGAGGTAAAGATGTAATTAGTGAATAGCATTCATCAGAGACGTTAGAAATATGGAGTGAAAGTAGATTTTAGAAGGAACCGGAAACCCTATCCTCAACAAGAAACAAGCGATAAAGGTTTACTCCTGTTCAAAAGACCGGGGAGGAGCGTGAACTGAACGATTGGCGATCCTATCTACTCCTATGGGGTGATAAGAAAAATAATAATTACTGAATAAAATTTAAGAGTTCAGTCAGAGGTGTTAAAAGTATACACTGTGCGCCATTTTATTATTATTTTTTTAAATTTCGCTCATCCGAGTTGTTTGTTTTTGATTTTGTCGACTGCACATTATAGTAGTGAGAGTTTGGTACTGCCTGTGAGAAAAACGAGCACCATGGCGCAAGACATTGCGCCAGAAATTTGGAAGCAGCATGCTCCAATACAAACATTTCAGCGTTTGGGTGTCACTCTGAGGACAGTGCAGAGGATTCGGAAAGAGTTGGATGAGTCTAATGGTGATTACGAACGTGTTTGGAGTGATCACTATTGATGGCGACATTATGTTTCATTGATCTTCCCACATGACCTGAAACTCAACACGGATGCCTACATCAAGTGCCCTGAAGAGGTAGTGCTGCCCTGGGTCAAGAGGATGGCTGCTGGAAGACCCTGTGTCTAGCAACAGGATTCTGTAACATTCCACACAAGTAGCAGAACTCAGTCGCGGCTGTCAGACGATTTCTACGACCACATCACTCCTTACATCTGGCCACCTATCTCCCCAGACTGCAAACCCCTTGATTATTGTGCGGGGCGCAGCTGAGCGAGAGACCAACAAAACTCCTTGTAAGACCAAAGATGAACTGAAGGCAAGGATTATTGTAGCATTCACCTACATAGACAAGGAGACCATCCAGAAAAACTGCAAAATATTCCGAAGTCGTCTGGAGGCTGTGGTTAAAGGCAATGTCAATTTTATTGAATAAATTTACTCTTTAGTATTTGAAAATATTTTTTTGTTTAAATTTGGTAAATATATCTGTTAAAATGAGATGTCAATGTTATTTTTATTTTTGCATAATTTAGATGACAATTTATCCATCGCACCTTGTAGAGTTGAAGTAGACTTTAGAAAGAACCGGAAGCCCTAACCCTTAACAAGGAACAAGAGATAAACCTTTACTCCTGTTCAAAAGACCGAGGCGGGGAGTGAACCGGCCGATAGGCGAACCTATCTACTCCTATTGGGAGAGAAGGAAAAAATAAAAATTAAATGTGACAGGTAGAGAAAAGGATATATACAAGTTGATACTTAAACATCTTCGTTGCGACCTTGAACCCCCAAGTTCACTGCTCTAACCACTAATGAAACTTATAACCGTTAATTTCCAGAAAATGCCCAGTTAGATTGCTTGTAAACGTGAACGGTTAGGAGATCTAATTGGAGCTGAAGAAGGGCCATTTTAAGTCTCTTTTCTAAGCGTAGCTTAGATGCGGCACAAGGCCGAAAGTAGGATGCCATCTAGCGAGGATCGAACTCACTATTCAGTCGTAATTAATCATAGCGAGACAAGCTTGCTAACCGTTACACCACGTCAAGGTGCCCATGTCGCCATTTTATGTTGAGAGAATTATCGATTAACGCTTTAATATTTAATATTTTTCCTCTCGGAAGTAGTATTAAAAAAGATTAAAAAAGAGAAGAGTAGTGTCCTAAAATAAAATGGCGTATTTAATCTGTTTTGTGACCGCAGAAAAATAGGAATGCAAATAGAGGGTGTGTATTCATTTTTTATTGTTTCTTGCCTAAGAAAAAAAACAAAAAACAAAAAGAGCGATTATTACAAAAAATATTGAAATGGAAGATAGAGAACAATAATAGAACCAACGGATAATGTGTAATTTTTAAAAACTGTATTTTTCCTTGTGTCTCTGTTGCAAAGAAATAGAAGAAGGCGTGCATGCGTATTTTTTGTGGAGTCTCTCTCTCTTCCTCCCTCTGTGTGTATATATATATATATATATATATATATATATATATATATATATATATATATATATATATATATATACGAGGGTCATTCAATAAATAAGGTGAATTTTTCGGTATAAGGACTTCTAATACAGATAGAAGCTTACTTTTTTCCCCAACGTAGTCTTCCAGCACTGTCACACACTTTTCCAATCTGTTATACAAGCTTCCGTATTCCCTCAGCGTAAAAATCTTTGGACTGATGTCTCAGCCAGTCGCTCACAACACTTTTGACTTCATCGTCACTTTTAAACTTCGTGCCTCTCGTGAACGCTTTCAAGGGAACACCTTCTTCAGAAACTCATCACCATCCTTCTCATAGCGGGAGAGACACTGCTGGGACAACTCGACCCTCCTCTGTTTGTGCTCTGCAGTAAGCATCTTTGGCACCCACCGGCAGCTGACCTTCGAGTAGCCACGGTCATCATGGACAATTTTGTGTGCTGTCCCAAAAGATAAGCTCAAAGTCCTTGCAGTGTCATCCACTGTCACCCTTCTGTCAGACTGAATGAGGTCATTGACTGATTCGATCACCTCAGGAGACCTCACTTCTGTAGGCCTCCCAAGCCTGTCTTCATCGTCAACACTGCTCCGTCCTTCTTTAAACAATTTAGTCCACTTGTAGACATTTTTTTGGCTGAAACATGTGGCACCATACGCAGTTGACATTCTCCTATGAATTTCAACTGGTTTGCACCCTTCAGCAACCAAAAACTTGATAATTGACCGCTGTTCAATCCTGGAGCATGCTTCTTGGTCGGCCATCTTTGTTATCGCCAAAGTTTTTTTTAATCTGTAAAAGAAATTAAATCCATGTGAAAAAGAAGTAAAAAAAAAAAAAAAAATGAGTAAGCTTCTATCTATATTAGAAGTCCTTATACCGAAAAATTCACCTTATTTATTGAATGACCCTCGTATATATATATATATATATATATATATATATATATATATATATATATATATATATATATATATATATATATTTAAGCAGCATATCTTCATTCAAGTATGTTTGGTTGAATAATCTAACATATGTCTATTTTTATTTTAATCTTCTCAAATTCACGGATCAATTTCTTAGTGCTGTTACAAAATTGAGTAAGAAAGATGCAGTAGTTTTGGTTATTTCTTTTATTTTCCCAAGTATTTTCAATCTCATGCAGTATCATCTTTAGAGGTGAATGAATGTAATTGATAGCTGTAATAATTGGGATGCTCAAATTGTAAAAAAAAAAATATTAATTAAAAAAAAAAATGCAGGTTGAGTATTTTTAAAACATTAATAATAATAAGTTAAACTAAGTTACCTCCCTTACATATTCTTAAGGTAAATTGACTATAAGGAAGCGCGTTTCATGCGCATTTGCAAAAATATTCACAACTATCAATTGCATTAAAACTTGTCTTAGAAATTCACCCTGAAGATGATCTTGGATGAGATTGAAAATACGTAGGAAAATAAAAGAAATAATAAAAAATACGACGTCTTTCTTACTAAGTTTTGTAACAACACTAAGAGACTGATTCGCGAATTTGACAGGATTAAAATAAAAACAGACATAATATGTCTAGGTCATTCAACCAAATATTTTAACACCATCACTTGATAAGAAACCAGAAATGTTGAAACAAAATGGCTATTTTTGTAGTGATTTTATAACATATTTATGTTATAATTTTCGAATAATTATATATATATATATATATATATATATATTATAAATTAGTTGATTTAAAATATGGTTATTTTCGCTACACAGTGATAACCATGTTTCAAAAATGGAAGCTAAAGCCTTCGAATTTAATTTTGTTATTAAATTGAAGACATTAGTTGCATTTCCTCGTCAAGCGAATTTTGGACTAACTTATTTAGTCCAAAATTCGCTTGACGAGGAAATGGAACTAATGTCTTCAATTTAATAACAAAATTAAATTCGAAGGCTTTAGCTTCCATTTTTGAAACATGGTTATCACTGTGTAGCGAAAAAAAATATTTTAAAATCAATTAATTTATAATATTAATGCTCTGTAAATTTACATTGAGCACTATTGTGTAAAAATAAAAATATTTATAAGAACAGAGGATTTTATATCTTACTGTTCTTTCTTTCTTATATATATATATATATATATATATATATATATATATATATATATATATATATATATATATATATATATATAAGATATCGCACATAGAGTGTTGGTGTTAATAAATACTGCTAATCACAACTTTAAATATTTTTTCATATAGTTCTAGTGCGTTTATTTTTAATTTTATTTTTAGAAATACCATTAATTTCTGTTTATTTTAAATATAAAATAAAATATTAATCCCTGTTTATTTTAAATATAAAATAAAAATCCCGTCTATTTTAAAGGCAATATACATTTTAAAATAAAAAAAACCCGTAATCCTCGTATGGAGTGCGCCATATATATATATTTTTTTATTAAAATTTAAATCATGTGACCGTACCGTCAATCTCTAAAAAGCCCCTGAAGATTGCGTTTATAAAATATACATATAACAAACTATTTCTAATTCTAACAGTTAAAATATAATCCTTGAAAATGGCTAAATGTATAGCCGAAAGCGCTCGGATAAAAAGAACATTCGGACAGTTTTTTATATAATTTATCATCCGAAAAGAAAAACATTATTAGATCGCATGAGAAATTGTATAAAAAACTAAATAAATTGTAGTAAGATTTTCCATGAGAATATATAGTTTTACTTAATAAGAATGTCACCTAACAGCTACAAATTAATACAGAATTTAACTTTTTAAAAGTTTGTGGATTATTTTAATTAAAAAAAATAAAAACAATTTTTGTAAAAATTCATTATTCGTCAAAAAACATTTATCGTACGACAAGTGTCCATAATATCTTTTATTGGTGAAAGCAATTAAAAGCTTTTCTAATTAAATAATATCTTTTTTTTTGCATGTTTTATCTTACAATTCAGAGCAGATTTTAAATTCCCCGAGGATTGGTTCTTATAACTAATAGAAACATTAAGTTCTACTAAGAGGAACTTCTCAAAATTTCGGAAAATAAAAGACGTAAAAAAAATATTTTTCTCGAGATTTTAATAAAATAAAGGAACATTTAAAAATAATTCAATTCATTTGTGAATAAGTGCTGAAAATTTAATTAAAATTCGACTAGTATTTGAGTTTTGCAAGAATTTCCAAATCAATGTATTTTTTACTGCAATAAGATGCTCGAATTTCCTGGACAAATTTATGGTTCTGCGTTGACGCCAGTAAAACTTGTTTTTTAACCAACATTTAGAAGGTTGTCAAATTATCCAAAATAATAATTTTTCAATTCAATAATTTTTTTTAGTCTTTCCTAATAATAATACAAAGACTGTGACGATAAAACTTTGTTTATATTAAATTTGGGTCATTTTTTCATCATGTATTTTTTTTGCAAATTTTTGGAGCTACATCTATCTATCTATCTATCTATCTATCTATCTATCTATCTATCTATCTATCTATCTATCTATCTATCTATCTATCTTATCATTATTATTATATTATATTATTATCGAGAAAAATGGGATATGTATGCAGGGTTCAAATTCTAACCGAGAGTGACATGCAGAGACTTGATCATTGGTGTTAAAAATCCATAGCCAGTGGGGGAGAAAGTTTACTGTACTCCTTGAGTCTGTTGTAGTTTCCATGGAAATAAATAGGTGGCCTTATATCTGGAGTGTCCTTTGTGTGTGTGTGTGTGTGTGTGTGTGTGTGTGTGTATGTGTGTGTGTGTGTGCGTGCGTGCGTGCGTGTGTGTGCGTGAATTTTTTCTTTAATATTTATTTTATGATTTTCCTTCTGTGGTGGTTATTTTTCTGGTTTCCAAGGAGAATTTAAACATAAATTGTCCAATGCCTTATGAATTCTTTCAGCTTTCATCAGCCATTTTTCTTGTGGGCGTATCTATAGATTTTCATTTTGTCTTTTCCTGTGACGCGTCTTCACACGTCGGCGGAAGTTACGTCATTTTCTTCTTTAAATTTTAATATATATAATTATGAATAATAAAAAAAGAAGTGTATGGATTGATAAGTGATTGTATTATGTATGATTAATATTCCCCTTTCACATGATACCGAGCTTTGTATTTGTGTTGTAACCTCGGGAAGGTCACTGAATAGAATAATCACACGAAGATTGGTAATAAACGATAATATTTACGACACGAACAACATATCTAAGATTCGACAGCGGCGCGTAGAAGTAGTCAATCGCTGGAAGTGAGTCAAGTGAATTCCACAATGAAACCCTGACTGCAGGGTATCTACCAACTGATCCACGCAGTCAGATGTGGCACAAGGCCGAATTTAACGTGGGGCATCCGAGCCCGTAGGTCGGCTAAAATTTCCCCGTAGATACGTATAAAACGGGGTCTGGTAGCTGTTTCCCGAGACGAGACTCTGTCTTTCGACATAGCCTCGTCTGGGGATCATCTCTTCCCGAAGGCAGTGTGTTTGACCAGCACAGCTGGAGACGAATCTCCAACTGCAGGATATCTACCAACAGCGCCACGAGACGAATCTCTGCCCTTCGACATATCAATGAATCTTCAAATGCAGACAAACGTACAGTATTTACTACTGTATTTATGCCAATGGGGACATACCCATTATCGTCTGTAGGTATGCTATAACAATTTGCAAGCACAGTTTGCCTTGAGTGCATTAAATCACATTGGTTGATTGTATTTTTGTAGCAAAATAAAGACTTTAATATTGTTTATATGTAAAAAAGATTAAAAATAATGGAAGTCCTAAGAATAAAAACGGAAAAGCCAGCACTCAATAACATTAACAATGACACGGCCACAATGTGCTAACCGTGTTCGGAAAATAATACATTCCTATAATTGAGATTCCTACAGAAAATCTTCCTTGATAATAGCTAAAAGGATAACCAAAAGAGCTCGGATATGCATAACTTTTGGACAGTTTTTTTTCACATTTTGTGTTTAGAAACACAAGAAAGATTGTACGAAAACAAGAAAGATTAAATAAAAAGTTTAATCGCAGTACCTTGTCTTTAACGAAACATGTATAACCAAGTGATTGCTGCCTAAATACGCAATATATATATATATATATATATATATATATATATATATATATATATATATAAGGTAACCAAAAAAGTTCTGTCCGTTTTTTGATTAGTCATTGAATGAAAGTGAAATATATACGGAATGTGTGTAGCAATTGTTTTCAAATTCGGACAGCCGGAAGTAGGAACAGCAGACGATATAAAAAACACGCGCACCGTGCCCGGCCATCAGTTATAAGCCGGACAGCTGTGAGAAGGATGGAAGTGTCTAGAGATCTCGTTCGGAGCTGTTTGCTTTACGACTTCAAAGTGGGCTTATCAACAGCTGCATCAAGTCACCGCATATGTCAAGCGTTTGGGGATAGTGCGGTGGATGAACGTACTGCAAGGCATTGGTTTCGAAAATTCAAGTCGGGAGATCTGTCTCCATGATGAGCTTCGCAGTGGACGATCACAGGTCTTGAATGACGGAGTCCTGAAGGCGGCCATTGAAGAGGACAGTATAACGTGTGGTGAACTTGCAAGACAGTTCAACGTTTCCGATGAAACAGTTAGACTTCACCTGCAACACCTAGGTAAGATGTAAAAACTGAGCAAGTGGGTTCCGCAAACGCTGATGGAGGTCCACAAGGGACAACGAGTGGTAGCCTGCGTATCGCTGCTTTCTCGCCACCGTACCGCATCCTTATTCAATCGAGTGCTTACCAGTGATGAAAAGTGGTTCTGTACGAGACTCCCAAGCATTCCAGACATTGGTTGTCTCCTCAGGATGCTGTCCCTCACATCGCAAGACCGCCTATGTACCCACGCAAGATTATGCTTGGTGTCTGGTGGACAGGTCGTCAAGTGGTTCAT
>OZ038506.1:58557496-58569996 GCA_964036315.1 Acanthosepion esculentum
TTCATCGAAAAAAAAATTTTCTTAGGACAATAGTGTCCTTAATAAATCATATTTGTAAAAGCTATTAAAAGCTTCTCTAATTAAATAATGTCATAGTTTCATTGCATTTTTTTAGTTTACGATTTGGAGCAGATTTTCGGGAAATGATTAGTAGTGTAAAAAAAAAAATAATGATTTACATTCTCCAAGGTGTCCTGCTTTTAACTAATAAAACAAATTTACTTTCTCGAAACTGTGCATACTGCAGTCAACCAACATAACTCATGTGTATGGAAAAGGGTGCATTTAGTGACTAAATTTTTAAAAAATAAGCCAAGATCAAAATAACTTCCTGAAGCTTTACAAAATCGCATAGTTGAAGCCTATAATGATGAAGAAGGTTACAAAAAAGCTATCAAAACGATTTGGTGTTAACGTCCCTACCACGCGACAGATTATTTATAAATGGATGGCCTTTGGTATAACGGCAACGCAATTAAGAAATGGCTGTCCTAAAAAATAACTGCAAGAGTAAATAGACATCTAGTTCGGAAAGTACAGACAAATCCTACTGTGACTTTTGCGGTTCTCCAAGGCTCCCTGGATAATGTCGGAATTTATGTGGATACGTCTACAGTGCGATGGAATCTGAACGATGACAGTCTTCACAGCAGAATGTCTAGAAAATAAGTCACTACTTCGAAAAAAGCAGAAACAAACTTGGCTCAACTAAGCCAACGCTAGAAACGTTCTGGCAAAAGTTTTTCTGGTTGGATGAAACCAAACTAGAGCTTTTTGGGAAGGACGATAGGCGTTATTTCTGGCTATCTTCTAATACGACTTTTGAAGAAAAGAATTTGGTATCAACATGACGGCTGTAGCATCATGATATGGGGGTGATTTGTTGCATAATAGAACAGGCAAAATAGTACGCATTGACGGCACAATGTACTTTAAACGAAAGTGTCTTGCCGTCGGTTAGAAAGTTAGGTTTAGGTCGGGACTGAATTTACCAACAGGGCTATCATCCGAAGCATCAAAGCAAATCCACAAAAGAATGGGTTCGAAAAAAGAAATTTCAAATCTTGGAATGGCCTAGTCAAAGTTCTGATCTAAAACCCATTTGAAATTCTGTGGTTCAAGTTAAAGAAGGCAGGGCATGCAAGAAACCCAGTTAATATCGAGAAATTGTGGGAATGTTGCCAAAAAGAATGGCCAAAATTTGATGCCCACTACTGCCAGAAACTACTTAAACATTATAGTAAAAAGACTGATCGACGTCCTGTCCTCAAAAGGAGTCACCAGATATTAAATGTAAAGGTACTTACTTTTGCGTATCTACATTTTTAATTATTAATTAATATATTTATTTCAGCTTGATATTCCTTGAATAAAGGTCTTTCTTAATGGCTATATATAGTTTAATATAGCTGTTGATTATCTGGAAAAGAGGGGACATTTAAAAAAAAATATTATCTTTGGGGTTTACTTACTTTTACGTAGCAATGTATATAAGGTATATAATACACACACACGCACTCACCTCCACATACGCGCGCGCGCACACACACACATAGGTATATAAAAACACACACACTCATGCACACATATATATTCAATGTTTAGGTAGTATTGTAAATATTTGTTTATATGTTATCATTTATTTATTGATTCGTTTATGTCATTTACCTTGGGGTTGTTTTAAATATTAAGACATAAATTATGGAATGTATATATATATATATATATATATATGTGTGTGTGTGTGTGTGTGTGTGTGTAATTTGGCAGCAACTTTTCTTTTAAACATGTAGTATTGAATGTTAAAGACAACATAGTCTTGCATATTTTCTTTTGAATTTTCTCATATTCTCTAATGAGGCTTTTTATTAGAAAAATGTTTCGAAATATGTATTTTCCATACGATGACCTAGCGCTTTCGAACATCATTGTTCATCTTTATTGACCCTGAAGATGAACAATGATAATCGAAAGCGCTAGGTCATCGTATGGACAATACATATTTCGAAACCTTTTTCTAATAAATAGTCTCATTAGAGAATATGAGAAAATTCAAAAGAAAATATGCAAGACTATGTTGTCTTTAACATTCAATACTACATGTTTAAAAGAAAAGTTGCTGCCAAATTACACATATGTATGTATATAAATACGCACATAGGCATACATACACATAAAAGTGTATATTTATTTTATTTTATGGTTATTTTTATGTCTTTATTGTGTTTATTTTATGTTTATTTTATTTCTTCCTTTATTTAATTTTATCTTTATTTTATCTTTATTTTATCTTTATTTTATTTATTTTTATTTTACTTTATTTATTTATTTGTGCTTAGATGGCAAAATTAAGTTTTATTTATATTCTTACGCTTACCCATTATTTCAGTTTTCTTGTTTAGAAGATTTTTTTTTTCTAAATCTAATTATTAAATTTTCCTCTGAGCATAGTTTACAGTTTTTCCTATTAATACTATATGGGGATGCACTTTTTAATAATTTACCATTTCTTTTTGAGTCCATATTTATTTGATAAGGTTGTGTTGCTTGTGTATTTTTTCTCTCAAAGGACATTTTGTGGTTGTAATATCTTTCTTTTGTTTTTTTTCTATATCACCCATATATTTGTTTTTGGTTTGTGTTAATGTTAGTTGTTACAGTAGCTTTGCATATTATGTTATTGGTTAAATATTTGTTGTTAAGTGGATAATTTTCTTTGTTTCTTCAATTAAATTTCATGGTGATATTATTGTTGCAACTGGTATTGGTTTTATTGAGCATTTTTATTGGGCTTAGTTATTATTTTGTCCATGTTATCCATGCAGCTATAGCTAATTTTGATTGTATTTCTATTAATAATTTTTGATAATTTGCTGATTTTAAGAAAGTCTTTGTCAATTAGTCGGAAGAATAGTTTATCTATTTTTGTTTTTATTATATTGTTATAGGGAGGGTTGAACTAAATTATATTTCATTTTCTGTAGTTTTTGTTTGTATGTTTTCGTTTCTATTTTTAAACAGTGTTTGTTACAACTATTTGCATGAGCACACGAGAAATATTTATAAAATAAAATCGTTGTGTAGTTCTAGGAATTTTTGTATAGAATCTCAGTTTGAGCCCTTTATATGTTGCTGTCTAAATTCGTGTGGTGATGGTAGTTCCGTTTAAAATGAATATCCTTTAGAAATAATTAAAAACCGTCCTATGCACGATTTTACTTGCAAGCGGCACATGTATATTTGAATTAGAAATAAAGCGTTAAAACGAAAGATTTAGTTAATAACAAACGCTTCTCTATTACATTAACAATTAGAGACGGTCGAAAATATTCGAACAAAATTATTATCAATTTTTGATCTAGATGTGTGACAATTTATACACAAATTAAAATAAAGAAATATAAAATTATAAATAATTTAAAATTATATATATATATATAGACATATATATCGACATATGTATATATATAAAAACACACACGCACGCACACATAAACATATATATATATATATATATATATACATGTTTGTCGTCGCCAGTCATTGGCGTATTTATTCGAAGAATAGGTACATAAAATTTGCCTGCCTCTCTACCGGGCGCTGATAGCTTAGGGGTGAAATCTCCAACTGATGCCAAATCACTCGGGTTTCGAACCCGGGTTGTCGAGCCCTAGCCACACTGATGAGCTGTGATACAGCGAAACAGTCTGTATGTGGATGACAATATATATATATCTTGTCCCAAATTAGAGCCTGTGTTAATGTATATATAATAGACCAAACCCCGATATAAGAGAAACTCGGATATAAGATACTTCTTCTCCGGTCCCGAGAACTCTCTTATATCCGGGTTACACTGTATATATATATATATATATATATATATATATATATATATATATATATATATATATGTACGCCAGAGTGCGGAAATGTTCTCAGAACAATTAACTTACAATCTGACCAAATGGGCAAGCATGATTTTTTGTGAAGGGCCTGTGGGATGAAAGGTAAACATTTTAATATTCCATTCTATCTATCTATCTATCTATCTATCTATCTATCTATCTATCTATCTATCTATCTATCTAGTTCTCTTTTCATATCTGTCTCTCTTTTTCTCTATCTGCCTACCTACCTACATACCTATCTTCCTTCCTTCCTTCCTTCCTACCTATCCTCTTAAAATGCTATTAGAGTCTGAATTTAAAGGTACATATCATGTCGTTACTTTGTGAAATCGAAGGATTTCCCACGATTGTTATAAGCCCTGCAACAGCAAGGAGAAAGATTTTTTCTTCATCGTACGCTGGAAAGTTCCAGATGAAGAGCGTCCTTCACATGACTGTATCGTTAAAACCAGGTGTGTATGTGCCCTAACCCAAACAAGATGTAGTCGGTGGCAGTAATGTCCCGTGGTCGTATGTTTTCCATCTTTTACGTCGATCTCCGAGCTGACTCTAGTCTGCCACCTTTTCGAAGGTGCTTTTTATCATCTGGAGAAATATATAAGTATAAATTCATGCTGCATCAGCATGGATTTCGCTTTCACATACTGCAAGGGAAAATAAAGATTGGTGAAATGGTGAGGTATTGATAGAGCGTATATGTTCCGTAACTATGCCTTAGTCCAGACTGGCCTGATAAATGCTTTTTTGCAAGTACTGCAAATTTTCACAAATACACACAGAACATACGCACATGTATTCGAGTGATGCAAATGTTTTCAATATTTAAAAAAAAATCTTTTATTCATAAAAATTAATTGCATTCTTATTCAGTTGTCAAAGGGTTTTTCCCTAGCTTTTTACAAACCGACACAACATTTCCGGTCTATTGTATTGTCCGAAAATAGTCATGACCAAAGGATTTCAGTTGTGATTCGATAAATTCTTTGATGTTTTGAAATTGTTGGAACCGTTTACCAGACAAAAAATCGAGTGAAAGATTTCAGTTTAGATTCGATAAATTCTTTGATGTCTTGAAATTGTTGGAACCGTTTACCAGACAAAGAGCGGAATGAAACAGTCTAAAGGTGACAGGTCTTGGCAAATATATCAACATTCAAATTCGAATTCGGGACAGAAGACAGGCGCTGTCATTTAGAAAAGATAATCACTGGTTGATTTCTTTGCTAAGAAAACCGTTTTCTTTTGTTTCTGATACAAATTAGAGATACCAAAATCAAAAAATTACACGCATTTGGGAAGTGTTTTAACATAGGATAGAAAATTGCGGCACTGAAATCCGAAGTCGTATATGGATAGCGAAAGCTGCCTTCCAAAAGATAAGCAATGTATTAGGAAACTAACATTCCGTTAAGAACAAAGAGTACTGAACTATGACGCGATATCTGTCCTCCTATTTGGCAGTGAATGCTGGACAATCTCTTCAAAGATTGAGGCAACAGAAATGTGGGTTCTACAGAAGACTGCTGAGTATGCCATTGACCGAACATGTGAGCAACGACGAAGTTTTGGTGAAAATGGGAGCAGAAAGGACTCTTATATTCATCGATTTATTGCTTTAGTAATAAATTTTAGTCGTGGGTCTTTATTTACCCACCCCCATGCACTTTTTCAGTTTCACCGTTTATGATCATTATTTTTTGTATGTTTTTTCCCCAACGAATTTTTCTGAAGAATTGTTGGACGAAAACGGTTTATTTTAAAGAATTTTCAAAACAATATACCGGATGTAACACTAAAATTTTCCAAATGATTTTGCGGCATAATTGTCCATCCCACAAAATATTTAATATCTAAAAGAACGCGAAACTAATTGAGTTTCTTTTCTCCAGGTTTTCCGATAAAACGTTTAGCCATCTTGACACCATTTTTGTAAGAATCACTGAAAAACCCTTTGAACTATTCAGCTAGAAATAGAACAAGTTAAAATGATTTTATGTCAGTTCCACTGTCTTCCCAACTGAGCAATAGTGAGAAGAAAAAGATCATTTAGGCCTTTAGTAAGTGTATCAACATTTATACTCTGGCTTTCATCTTCAAAGTCCATTCAAGAACCATCAAGAAAAGGGTGAATAAGCTTAAAAAAAGAGGGAACAGTAGAGAGGAAAACTGGATCAGGAGGTTGCAACAGGAAGAGGGATCATCATTTTAACTTAAATCTAAAGAGATCAATTAGAAAAGATCCAACTCAACCCATAAGATGCTTGGCACGTCTGTGAGGAGTTTCACTTATGATAGTCTAAAGAGCAGTGAAAAAAGACTTGAAAATGAAATCGCACGTGAAACTTGTGAGGCACCTTGTTACTCCAGGACAGAAAGTTAGAAAGTTAGAGAGGGCAAAGATCATCCTGAATAAGTTGGAAATATATATATATGTAAATAAATTGTTGGAGGTACAAAACCGTAATATTGCTAAGAAAAAATAAAATTTATTTCTTATAGGCATTATGAAAATAAAAAATAAGAGATGAAAACACAAACAAGACAGACCAACCGGTTTCGTTCCCAAGCTCATCAGGGTCGACTGGGAACATAATAATAATTTATTTCAAAATTACATTTACTCGCACAAACACCCTACATACAATTAAAATATTAAAAAATGAAATGATTAATGGTATGAGGGAAGACAAATAAGAAAAACAAACAAAAACGACGCAAATTTGTGCAGCGAAAGGAAAAACAAAAACAAAAAAAACAGGAAGGTAAGGCGCGGAAGAAGAGGAGGTGAAGGGAAGGGGAGGAGGGGAAATGTATGATTGACGAGCACTAGAGTATAATAACGTGAAGTCCAAGGAGATAGTTATTTTGCTTACAAAGAGACGGTTCCCTGGACCGTATGTACGTAGACTCCAGTGCCCGTAAATGAAAAGGAGAGTGCGAACTAGCCAGAACAGTGAACAGTCACGACCGAGTTCGTTACCTTCACCTTTAAACAACTACTCCTGGGAAAAGGTATGATAATATCTCCTCCCCCCAACCGGGTACGGGTTAAATAACAAGGCAGACTGGGCTCTATAGCTTTGATTGGTAACCAGTCCAAGAGAAATTCTAAAATGGCCGTGAATAGAGCTATTAACTTCACTCCATAGAAAGTTCCTAGCTAGTACAGCAGCAGCAAATAAAGTTGTGAGGTTCTGACTCTATACCCTACAAGGGTGTTAGAGGAAGTTATACATTCATACATAAATGCAAATATATATATATATATATATATATATATATATATATATGTATATATATATATATATACATATATATATATATATATATATATATATATATATATATATATATATATATATATGTATATATATATATATATATATACATATATATATATATATATATATATATATATATATATATATATATGTATATATATATATATATATATATATATATATATATATATATATACTTTAAAAATCAGATCATTTGAATTCGCTACATTGGTTTCAGACTTACAGTATCCTCAGGCGATTTTTATCAATTGACCTCCCAACGCTTTATTAAAAAAAAAAAAACAACAAAAAACCCAAAAAACCAAAACAAATAAAGAAATGCACGACATTGGGTGTGATAGGAAGGGAGGAGAAAGATGTAAAGAATGAAGGAGAATAAGAAGAAGGGAGAAGAGAAGAAAAGCAAGGGTATTATAAATCTTGTGTCGTTACATATATATTAAAAAATTCTTTTAAGCACATGTGAGGCTGGATAAAAAAAAAGAACATTTCAATTAACCTCCCCATCGATATATTTATAATACACTTGCTTTTCTTCTATTCCGCCTTTTCCTTCTTCTCCTTCCTTCTTTACCTCCTCCTCCTGGCTTTCTATCACACCCAATGTCGTGCATTTGTTTATTTATTTTTTAAATTAATATAGCGTTCATTAGTTTTTTCTAAAAATAAAGTGTTGATAAAAATCGCCTAAAGATACCGTAAAGTTTAAACCAAGGTAGCGGATTCAACTGATCTCCTGATTTTAAAGTTGAAAGCTCTACATGTTATTTTTACTTTTACTTTATTTTTTCACACGTGCATTGAGTACTTTTTAATACTACTGTTTCCTGGTCAGATTCAGCTCTGGCCATTAACCTTTTATGTATTATATATATATATATATATATATATATATATGTATATATATATATATATATATATATATATATATATATATATATATATATATATATATATATATATATATATATATGACAAAGCGGAAAAAACTTTGTGTAACGCGTTCCGTCCTTTAGGACTTCATTGGACTAAAGTAATTATCATATATATATATATATATATATATATATATATATATATATATATATATATGCATAAATACATACATATATATATATATATATATATATATATATATATATATATATATATATATATATTATTATTATTATTATTATTATATAATGAGAAACAGTAAGATTTATAATCCGGTGTTCTTATTAATTATTTTTATTCTTAAGAAACAGTTCTCAATACAGCATAAACATTATAAATTTACTAATTTAAAAATATGGTCCCATCGCTACACACGAATTACCATGTTTCAAAAACAGGAAGTAAAACTTTAAATTTAATTATAGAATTAAATTAAAATCCTTTGTTTCATTTTCAAGTCATATTTGGAATAACTTATTTAGAAATTTACGGAGTTTATAAGAACATACAATATTGAATTTCCCGTAACCATAACAACTAATAATATCAAGATTGTAATATATATATATATATATATATATATATATATATATATATATATATATATATATATATATATATATATATATCAGTAATGTGTACAAGTATATATATATATATATATATATATATATATATATATATATACTTGTACACATTACTGATATATATATATATATATATATATATATATATATATATATATATATATATATATAAGAAATGCATAATAATAATTCTCAGTTCTTTAGCATTTATTTTTAAAACCAGTGCTCGATACACAGTAGAGCATAATATTAATTTCTGTGTCGCGATGAATATATATTTTTAAATAATATAAATTTAAATTATATATATATATATATATATATATATATATATTACTAACATACACCCAATACAAGGCCCGATGTAGAGGGTTACTGTGTGGAGTTGTATTAGCGTAAGAAAGATAACAGTTAAGATAGCTAATTCTAGACTTGAAAAGTTCAAGATTAATTAGCGAATAAAATTTCCGAATTCAGGCGGAAACGTTAAAAGTATAGAGCTGAAGTAGACTTTATATATACATATCGCACACAAACAACAAATGACATAAAAATCAATGAAGATATAGACAAAATACGTACAAGATATGCTTTAATGAAAAATCAAACCAAAACAAAATTATTCAAAACAACTTGCTGAGTCTCCCTAACGTTTACGCACTTTAGCGGCCAGAATGTTTCACACGCATATTTGAATATTATCTGTTACTTCATTACACGTGACACGTATCTAGCCAATAAGAAATAACCAAACACAACATACCATTCATCCGAGTCTCTGTTTTTTATCATTTTGTATCATTTCTATCTTAATCTCTGATGAAACTTTAATAAAGTAAAACATGTTAGATTGAGTTCTGTTTCCAACTTGTTCTTTATCCTATCCTATCATATATATATATATATATATATATATATATATATATATATATATATATATATATATATATATATATATATATATGGTGTGTATCCATATTCACATATAACTAAACATATATCTGTTAAAATACAAAATATATAAAGACAAAAGGAACTTTTTCTTTGATCTCTGATGGACTTTTCAAGTAAAAAATTTAAGGATTTTCTTTTGCAAAATCTATTTATAAGCAGAAGTAAAAATATCGTTATTTTTTCAAATTTTTAAATATAAGAACGCTCATAAATATATTTCAGAGTTATTTGTTTGATTTAGTTTAGCGGCATATCAACATCTATGGGTTATTTAATGCCGAAATCTAAATATTTGGATTTTGTTTGGTTCATTTTGTTTAGCGGCATATCAACCAATATAGGTTATTTAATGTCGAAATCTAAATATTTGGATTTTGGTTGGTTGATTTTGTTTAGCAGCATTTCAACATCTGTGGGTTATTTAAGGCTGAAATCTAAATATTTTGAACGAAATTGTATGTCTTCAACTACAGATAAAATGTATTTTTGGCCATTTTACTAAAAATGTAGTGTTGGTAATTCTACTATAAAATGTATTGCTTGTCATTTTAATATAAATAGGTATTGTTGGTAATTTTACTATGAAAATGTATTTTTATGCATTCATTGTATTCTACTTTTGTTTGGAGGGGTTCACTATTTGTCCTTAGCTGGGACCTGATATTGCCAACTCTGGTCAGTGCGGACTTGAGAACAACAGAAATTAAGAGGTAGTCTCACGCTCCTCAAAACCTTCAATCTCCTGATCAGAAGGTTTGCTCCCTGGTGTAGTTTATCGTCGTACCCAGGACCATACTTCAGGGTAACTGAATGTCAAGGAAATCTAGGAAGAATATTAAGTGATGCAATTTAATGTCTAATAAACGAAAGTGAATAATTTGTCATTGTTGTTGCTGATTTTTTATTTGATTATTATTTATTATAATAAGAATAAAATAAAATAAACAATAATTACATTATTATTATTATTATTATTATTATTATTGTTTTATTTCCTTTCGTTTCTGGTGTATGCTCATTTCTTTCGGGGTCCTAAAGTCAGAAATGGCATCATGACATTTTCCACTGAGCAGTTTTAAAAAAAATAATCGTACGTATTTTACACAGATAAAGCCTTTCGTAAGGTGTTGGCTGTACTTGTGAGTACATTTTTTTGTATTTCTTTAAGGCATGGGATACCAGGAACTCCTTCAGTGAGTCTATTGGAATCTTTTCCAATCAATCCGAGGGCACCAACTACAGCTGGAGTTCTTAATGTTCTCATGCGCCATATTTTTGAGATTTTGATTTCAAGGTCCTTGTATTTTGATAGCTTTTTGAACATCTTCAAAAATACATTGCTGTCTGCAGGGAAAGTCATGTCAATAAGGAGGCACATTTTGTCTTTACGGTCTCTAATCACGATGCCAGGGCGAATGGCTCTGATTATTATTATTATTATTATTATTATTATTATTATTATTATTATATTTTGATTTCTGCTCTGCTCACATTACCTACCAAGTCTATGGGAAGACCTAAGGCAGGAAGTGGTCTGTTATTATGGCTCCAATTCATGGATTGTATTTGTAACTCCCATAACATCACTAGCGTTACATGGACAAAGCTCTTCTTAGTGTGTGGGCTGTATTTATCAAGACAATTTTTGTTATTTCTCTTAAGCTTGGATTTCCAGGGATTTTTTCAATGTGTTATTGTGTTCCTTTTTTATCATTCCAAGCGCACCTACTATGTTTGGTACTATTCTTGTTTTCAATTTCCACATTTTTTGCATTTCGACTTCTAGGTCTTTATATTTTGATAGTTGTTCATATCCCTTGGTTGCCTAGTTTGCTGAGCAAGACATTAAATAGTAAGACACCTCTACGTGGTGTAATGGATAGCAAGCTTGGCTCGCTAGGTCAATTACAACTGTGTAGTGAGTTCAATCCTCTCTAGGTGCCCCATACTTTCGGCCTTGTGCCACAGCTAAGCTACGCTTAGAAAAATCAATTAACAAGCCTGTTTTTTTTTTCTTTTCGGTTTTTGATAATCATGTCTGGTTTATTTGCTTCAATCTTCCTGTCTGTAAAGATGGCGTGGTTCTACAGAATTGTGATGTCTTCTGTTTCTGTAACCGGTGCTGGGTGACATTCATACCAGTGTTTATTAACATCTTTTCCAAAGTGTTTTCATATTGTCCAGTGTGAGTATTGCCCCACTCTATTGTGACAATTTTTATATTCATTTTGCGCAAGTACAGAACATCCTGAAATTAGATGGTCTGTTGTTATTATTATTATTATTATTCGTAATATTATTCGTGGTATTAGTAGGATTAATAGTAGAAGAGAAAGCAGTAGTAGTAGTAATAGTAGGCGCGTGGCCAAATGGTTAGAACGTTAGCGTTTCGAATCGCAACAAAGTCGATTGTCAAAGATATGACTATAATATCGGGCATGTAGAGACGATCGCAGCATGAGTAATCATAGGGAAGTACCTGAAAACCATACCACGAGTTGACGCAAGCCTTGTAAGTGAAATTTGTCGACGAAACTGTTCGGAAGCCGTTGATTGTTGTGCTAGTAGTCAGACCGAAGTTGTTAAGCCTTGGTTGGCGACCAATTTAGAGATTGTGACTCAATAAAAACACCAATCTCCCTGTAGTCTAATCACTCGTCGGGATGTGTCGACCTAAAAAAAAAAAAAAAAGAAGAAAAAAAAGAAAAAAAAAAGAAACAATAACAACTACAAAAACACACCGTTAATCGTACAGATAAATACCTGAGATTGCATAGGTAATGTATGATCTTTATCGATACAGTTAAATT
>OZ038506.1:58574996-58612496 GCA_964036315.1 Acanthosepion esculentum
ACTTGAAGAAGGCCGGAGCGTACAACGGCCGAAATATTTATATATATATATATATATATATATATATATATATATATATATATATATATATATATATATTACATTTCAAACTAGTCACAATACATTACATTGCATCTAGACATTGGTTCTGTTGCAATACTTCGGCCTATCGCGTGGTATGGCGTCATAGAACCGCATCTTGAACTTACGATCTGCGTCTGCTATTCCGCGACCGTTATCGTCGCATAGCAATCTTCTATGTCAAAATAACAAAATATCATCTTTAACGGTGGCTATCTTTGTTTCATGCTCTGTATAACCGTTCATGTGAGCCGAAAGCTTAGGGTTAACTTAATAAAAACATATCCAAATGTTGGACAATTTTGTCTTTATTTTCACCAGAAATTAAAGCAAACATTCGAACATTAGATCGGCTCGTGATCAGACATAATAGACATTCATTGTCTGTTATATTTAATAATTTATGTTTATATACATATATATATATATATATATATATATATATATATATATATATATATATATATATGTGTGTGTGTGTGTGTGTGTGTGTGTGTGTGTGTGTGTGTGTGTATGCGACGTTGGAGAGCTGAATGTTCTTGGCCAGACTAAGAGGAGATTCAAAAAGGAATATAACCCTGTTTGTTTCCACGGAAACTACAATAAATACAAGATTTTTAATAACACTTTCATATGTAGCACGCTTTTTTCCCATAACAATATTCTTTTCATATAGTCAATGCAATTGACAAGGCGTTTCTTGAAGCGTATTTCATGTTGCGGGTTGAGAAATGTGCAAGGCCGTTCAGAATGTAGCTTTTTTACACAGATCGCTATCGTCGCAGGTGAAACGCATTACTCACCACCTGTGTTCACATTCACTGTTTGATCTCCGTAAGCATTCAGTAAGTGTTTACAGAATTCAATGTACGAACAAATTCAATGAAATATCTGTGCTTCGTATGCATTTTAATATCTAAACTCCGTTTTCTTGTAACAATGCAAAAATGATGGGTTATTTGTGGGAAAATTGCCTTACCACCACCATCAACCTCTGACGCCGTAGGCCAACAGAATAAAATTGAAAGCATTACTTTCGGGGGGTGCTGAAAAGATTCCTACCCCAAATTCTGATGAGTGGTCATATTTGGGGGAGCGGATTGTGTCGATAATTTTTCAGTCCGCTTCGCATATATATATATATATATATATATATATATATATATATATATATATATATATATATATATATATTGAATATATATATATTTATACTAGGGTGCATCAGTATGCCCATAACCTGAAGTTTGATCTGTTATTTTCGCTAAAATTTGACGAATGGAGAAGCGCTAGTCAGATTCATATCTATCTATCTATCTATCTATCTATCTATCTATCTATCTATCTATCTATCTCAGTCTGATTCCTATCTATCTATCTATCTATCTATCTATCTATCTATCTATCTATCTATCTATCTATCTCAGTCTGATTCCTATCTATCTATCTATCTATCTATCTATCCATCCTTATACGTGCATGGAATATGTCAAGTTGCCTTCAAGCATGATCACTTTTTTACATTTGTTTTTAACTGTTGGGCAGTTACGTTTTGAATATGACATGAAAACTAAAGTGAATGGAGCAGTTCGAGATGCACATTTGCTGTTTGCCTTTTTACATTTAAGGTAGGTTACTGACACGCCCTGTTGTATTTATATGTGAGAGCATCGTTTAATGCCATTACGTTCAGTTTATTTACGTCCAGGTTGACATTTCATGACAATTTCACCAAACATTTGTTAGAGAAAGTTTGATCCAATATATATATATATATGTATATGATGAATAGCGACATTATCAACAAATATAAAGATTTACTATTTAATACAAGTATTAATTGGATAGTAGAGAGCTGCTATATATCAGATTCAATTTTACTTGTGGCTGATTAAGATCGTTACTATAAATGAATAAACTGTCTGTCATGGTGTGACATTCAATTATTAAAAAGAAAAATATTTTTTGTAAACAAAAATTATCTCCCTTGGATTTTAAAATAATTTTTTTTAATTATAAATGCTCTTTTTTAAAAATCAAAATAATGAGAGACGTGTTTAATTGATCTATTTTAGAAAGGTTATTTAGTAAAAAATATTGGTGGTTTTGTAAAACAAGATTTGTTTTTGTTGCTGATTGGTTGTTTTTTAAAATATTTTTAGCGGTTAAGAATTGTAAGAAAGCAGACGACAGTTAAAAAAAAAAAAAGACGACAGTCAGTTGGAGAAGATTTTGTAAAAGATGCTGGCTATGATGATTACGATTCCGCGTATTTTTTTCTTTCTCTTGGAAGATGGGAAAGGAAAAGACAGAATTTTTTTTTGGAACGTAAAAGAAGAAAAATAAATTACTGAATTTCGCCATTTCACTTTTTAAAGGGATGTCTCTCGGAGTTGACCAGGTTCATAAATGGAAATTTACGCATCTTTTTTTTTTCCAAGGATATAACACAATTTATTGGATAACACTGAAATACATTATAGTATAAAAAGAAATGGTAAGTTCAATCTAAGGGAAACAATAATTGAAACAAAGCAAGTTCAGTCGGCCAATGATGACAATTCCAGAACAACGTAACTATAAACAATTTTTTTTCTATCCTCTGCAAGCCGCTCTGATGGAGAAAGCATTACCTCGAACCGTCGCCAGTAAGACACGCTGCAAGAGCCACTCCGTTTCGCGAGGCTCGTTCCTTAATCGAGACGCAATCGCGCCAATCCTCCGAAGGAACGTCATCGAACGAGAGCCAATAACCCCTGAAGTCTCCACTGCCACTGGAGTAAAAAAATTCTATCAGCAAGAGAAGAATATTTAGCTATTTTTTTTTTATCTCTGCGTCTCGGGCGACGAATCCCGGCTCAACCGCGGACCTGATCAAATTACCGCCCGAGAATGTATCAGCACAGGTCGCATCCCAAATCAACGACTTACCCATTTTAAAAGGGAAGATGGTAATGCCATCCGGCCGCTTTCCATCACCACGGTCGAGGCCTACGGGTTCGATTTAGGAAGGGAACCCAGCTGCATCCAAACCTCTTTTGATGATGTCGTTAATTGCTGCATGCCGTGGAAAGCGACCGGCACTACGACGACAGGGTTCATAAATTATCCTGAGAGTCCAAAAGAGAGAGGATGAACATTGTTTTGTTTATGTTGTTTTCTGTGTGATCAATTAAAAAATAAATAAATAAAATAAAATAAACATATAAAATGCTGGAGAATGTTGACTTTTATTTGTCTATTAATTTATTAAAAACATCTTGATCACGATCATCTGCGAGTTAATCCGTCACTGACATGTAAAGAGACATGTTTTGCAGAATAGAACTCCGATGACCCACCCTTGTGGGAAAATGAAATAAAACTGACAAATAAAATAATAATAATGAATAATAAAAAAAAAAGCAAAGAAAAAGAAATACAATTTCCAATTATGCTGAGTAAAGGAACTGGAAATAAGATTACACCATTTGCCTCTGTCAAACACCGTAAAAGGCAAAAGATTCCACTCTCAGTCTTTTTTCTACCTGTTGCTCTAAGATGTAGAACCATATTGTAATTACGTTTCCGTTGAGAAATTTTACTTTCCCCACTCTACGATTGAACTCTCTTCCCACTTTCTAATGTATGACTCTGGCACGTGTTTTCCAAAACTGTCATAAGCTTCCAACGATAAAGGTTAAAAACAAGAAATATTGCTTTTTTATTTAGAGAGTGGGAAAAGACAGACAGTGTTGACCTATTTTTTATATACTGACTTGATTTTAACCCTGAATATTTTTTCCATTTCATTTGTGATTTGCTTGTAGCTCTTGAAAATTGAGAGCTGCTTTTTTCAAGCTCTCATGAAATAAAAATTATTACCTATGGGATTTTAGGTGTTTGATATTCTTTAATTAATTAATAATAATTTTGCTCTGTCTTTTGACATAGACCTCTCCCTGGATCAATATCCTCCTGGAAATTCCATACACAGACAGGCTGTTTCGCTGTATCACAGCTCATCAGTGTGGCTAGACGTCCGGTTGCCTCTAGCTAGGATCGAAACCCAATTGAAATGGCATCAGTCGGGGATTCTACCACTAAGTCGTTGGCGTACGGCAGGGATGAAGGTGAATTTAAGCGTATTTATTTTTAAAAGTGAACATTGAAGTCAACACTCAGAGGCGACAGGCTGTTTCATGCTAGACGCAATCGCCAGGCCGCCTGATGATGATGTATTTGAAAAACATTAGTATATATATATATATATATATATATATATATATTACAGAAAACAGATATAGAAGTTAATGATAAAATGGCGAGAATACGTCTTCGCAAACAATTTACTAAGAGACATTAACCCCGAACCTGTAAATGAATGTTATGATCCCTGTTTATAAATTTCAGTTGAATAAGGTCTTTTTTTATATATTTACGAGCTTTCATCTATTCCTACAGATATCATCAGGTAAATAAATAAACATATAAATAGGGATCATAACATTCATTTACAGGTTCGGGGTTAATGTCTCTTAGTAAATTGTTTGCGAAGATGTATTCTCGCCATTTTATCATTAACTTCTATATCTGTTTTCTGTATGAATGATTCATTGTAATATAAATTGAACTGCACCACATACCACTTAGAGGCGACAGTCTGTTTCATGCTAGTGCAATCGTCAGGCAACTATTTACACACGCTCTATCTCTGATATTGAGCACTTTATCCCATAGATATAGCACACTTTAAGACTATATTTCTTCATATATATATATATATATATATATATATATATATATATATATATATATATATATATATATATATATACACTAAAGTTTTTCAAATACATCATCTGTACATTGACAATCCCAAGAGCCACTTTCCTTGTTTAAATATAGCGAATGGCAAGGAAGAGCCACTCCCGTTCTTGTACATTTGGCTCGCAACCTTTATCCCGGTGTGGGCAATGCAGAAAGAACCAAATGATATTATATAACCACCCCGAGGGCTGACTAAATTTCATGAGAATCAAAATTGATAGATGGACAGCGAATGGAAACAAGCACTGCTTGCATCGTCTCGCAACGACAACAAACAACACATAAAAAACTTAGTTTCTCTTGATAATTGGACCATAAACGCTGAAAAACTAACAACCTTCAATTATTCATGTATATCTTTACTTACAAGGATATTTCGACAGTTGCCATTTGTTTTAGCCCACACAGTTCAGTCGCCATCATTAGAGACGAGTAGGAGACGACTCAACGCAGATTACACGCTCGGAGTAAACAAAGAAAAATGATTCCATTTCAAGTCCCACATCGGATGTTTAAAACATTCTCATTTCCAGGCAGTGCAAATAGATCAATTCTATCCAATCGATTCTAGCCTTTAAAACAATGCAACTGAACTCTATCACCTTTGTAAGATAAAAAAAAATAAGTCTTTGACGAACCAGAAATACCGAGAATAATGCTAAATATAAGAATATTCTTGATTTGTATTTCAATCATTCGAACGGATATTGGCATTTTTTATTTATTTCTTACCACTTTTCCATTCGACACTCTCCTATTTTTTCTCTTTTTACGATGTTGTATATATATTTACCAAGCTTAGCTAAGGCTGGCACAGGGATATGAGTGGGGATCACCAAATGGGAATAGTACTCATTAAATTCAGGTTAATGTGTTAACTTCTATTTAATAAAAGGTCTTAAGGTGATTTATACCACGTGTTAAACGCCAAATTTTATTTTTAATTTATACCGCTAGTTCTGTGATTTTTATTATTCCTATTTTTAGTGGATACCCGTATCTGAAATAGATGATTCGTTGTTTTTTTAAATTTTATTTTTAACAGTGTTTATTACGTCTACCGTCCTGCGCACCCAAGAAAACTCAATAAAGAAAATAATCTCTCCTTTCTCAAGACCACAGGTCAATAGACGCATTTCACATTTAAAACAAAAAAGGGGGTCTATTTCTGTTATGGGTCCTTACCTATAATTACAGAATGAACTCTTCCTAACACTATGTATACTACGCCTCTCAAGAGAGAGAGAGAGAGAGAGAGAGAGAGAGAGAGAGAGAGAGAGAGAGAGAGTGAGAGTGAGAGAGAGAGACGAATTGAGTCGAGTCGATAGTAGTTCACTCCAAACCAGACTGACAGTCATACTAACACCTTCCACATCTTGTATTATTATTCTGTGTAATATATCTTCGTTATTTCTACTCTTGTGTTCGTGTTGTTCTTCCTTGGTTCTAACCTGGACCATAGCAATTTCAAACACAGGTATTCACTAAAAATAAGTTTGAGGGAATAAAAATGTCGGATTAAAAATAAATGTATTGGCTTTTCCGAAAAAGATTCTGTGATCCAACAAATGTCGTAATGGCAATAGTTTTAAACGGTGTCCAATAAGATCGATTCTTGTTCTGTGACTGGGTGCGGGAGGAAACATTTGGATTGGAAATAAATAGGATTATTACGGCGACGACCTAATAATCACCCGAGCAGAATCATCTACAAGTTCGAGCCACCAACTACAGACTGGGGAAGTCTTTGCGGCAGACCACGCAGCCATTGGAAGAACGTCGTCCACCAGCATATCCGTCTGGCGCTGGAGGATGTTCCGGCGCTCTGCCAAGACCATAAGAGTTTGAGAAGCAAGGTGGCTCTCGTAGGCTCAAGGGCGCCATGGTATGAGAGAGAGAGAGAGAGAGAGAGACTGAGTTTGTGTGTGTGTGTGTCTGTGAGAGAGAGAGAGAGAGTGCGTGTTTATGAGAGAGAGAGAGGGAGAAAGTAAGGAAAAGAGGAAAGAAACACAGAGAGAGAGAGAGAAAATAGAGTAAGTGAGAGTGAAGAGAAAGAGAGACTGAGAGAAAGAAAGAAACAAAAAGAAAGAGAAAAAAGGAGAGAAAGAAAGAGCGTAATAAAAAGAGAGGATTGATAGATAAAGGGATGAGAATGAGAAAGAGAGGGGGAAAGAGAGATAGAGAAAGAAAGAGAGAGAGAGTGAGAGAGAGAAAGAGCTTGGATGTTCGGTTATTTTAATGGTTATCGGGATGAAAAGTCAAACCACCAAGCTGCCTTTCGATTCTATTTTATCTTCTTCGCGCTGATGTCGTTGCCAAAGGCATGAATCCGTCTTCCCCGGCTATGAGAAAGAATACCGTTTGCCTTTTTGAAGTGCAGATATATTTCTCAGAACAAAAAGATTTGAAACGGCGGTGAATTAACGGGGACAAACAGATGAGGCTTTCGCATTGTAACTAATAGCCAAGTTTATAAATTTAATGATTATTTACTTGTGAAACAGATGAATTATCTTCTGAGTAACCGTTGTGTGTCTTTTCCTGATGTTAAGTATCGGTGTCTTTTTTGTTTTCATTTTCTATAAAACTTCGTCGTTGTTCACATGTTCGGTCGATGATATTCTCAGCATCCTTCTGTAGAACCATATTTCTGTTGCTTCAAGTTTCTTCTTCATCTGTGAGGAGTTTATCCAGCATTCACTGCTAGAAAGGAAGACTGATATTATGTAACAGTTCAGTACTATTTTATTTGTTTCTAACCAATTTCTCCTGTTTCTTAATAATTTACTTAGCTTTTGGAAGGCATCTTTCCCTATCTCATCGCGCCTTCGGATTTCAGTGTCGTACTCTCTATTGTCTGTTAAAACATTTTCCAAATATTTAAATTATTCTACTTTAGAAAAGAGGTGTAAGTAGAATAAGGTTGTGCATATTGAGCAACTTTGATCAACTCATTTGCTTCTCTTTATTGCTGGTTTGTCTGTTACAAGTTCGGGAAGTGGATTTCAAATTCCGGTCAATTCAATTTCGTTCACGTCACACTAATGCCACTGGAAAAGGCGTGAACCCACCTAGATGCTAAATAGCAGAACAGGCTGTGCTCTCTTGCATTGAGTTAGCAACCTGTCTAAGAGAAGAAAAATGAATTAAAAAACCAGCCTGAAGGGAACACGGGCGCTCTCAGACTATCTTGCCCTAGACACGCAATTTCTATGACTACAGTAAAAGTCCTTACTGCCCTAATAGGTTACGGGCCTTGTGACGTGACAGGCAGTTCTGAAATAGTTTCATATATAAAAAATAGCTAGTAATAACGTTTTGCTAAATGGATAAGTCTCAGAATTTAAATGTTTATGAAAGTTACAAGAAAATTATTGTAATAATGAACCCAATTAAACTTAAATTAGCTATAAACACCAAGCCCGAAAGGATTAAATAATTTTAGCACACCTAAAACAGTACTGAAGACTAATAAGTTCAAACGACAACGCACCATTTTTTTAATTAAAAATTAAAATCAATAATGATCAGGAATTGTAAAGAATTAATTGATTAAATTCACTGATTATATTGATAGAATATCTTTTTCACTCTAATAAATGTTTCTTTTATTTATTTATCTGAAAAAAAAAAACGATGCCCCATAGTTTAACGTTCCAAATGATCACAGTTGCTGTGAGGACCCATGTTCAGTTAAAACAAAATACTGCCAAATATGGTTGTGCGGGTTATGTAATGGATAGCGGCTCGCAAAGAGAACTCGGACTGCCGAGTTCGAATTCCAGTCGGGTTCGTTATATTCGCTTACATGCAGTTATGGTCCAGGTTAGGACCAAGGATGAACAACACGAACACAAGAGTATAGATAACGAAGATATATTACACTGACTAATAATACAAGATGTGGAAGGTGTTAGTATGACTGTCATTCTGGTTTGGAGTGAACTACTATCGACTCGACTCGATTCGTCTCTCTCTCTCTCTCTCTTGAGACGCGTAGTATACATAGTGTTAGGAAGAGTTCATTCTGTAGTTATAGGTAAGGACCCATAACACATGCAAATACCATTGGAAAAGGTATGAATTCCCCTCCTCCTCCTATCTATGAGTTAAATAGCAGGAGTTATTATTTGCACTATTTACATCTTTCAGAATGTGGTCCTCATCTTTATTGCCATATTCAGAAACTTTCGGCTGTTGTACGCTCCGACCTTCTTCAGCTGATATACGTTGGAATTTCGAACCGAATCCTTTATTTAGTCCGCTTAATTGTTCTAATTCCACGTACCATGCTTCAGTATCAGTTAATTCCCTTTAGTAACTCAACTCTTCATGTTTTTGTTCCCTCTGGCTCAATTCACTTTTTGGATTACTCAACCAATGACTTTATCCATGTATGTAGTTGTATATCAACTGAAGAAGGTCGGAGCGTACTATGGCCGAAACGTTGTGAATAGGACAATAAAGATGAGGACAACAGTTCGAACGATGTAAATAGTGCAAATACGTACAACATTATCATGTCAGAAATATAAACAACTATGAGAGTTCTATCTGAAAAAAAAAAATCAAAAATTGTTAATTCAATATTCAGTCGTAAAAAAGAATTATTATTACAATCCAAAACATGTTTCGGCTTTAAAATAACCCACAAAAGGTTGATAAACCGTAAAAAATAATGAATCACCTACCAGTTTTAATAAAAAAAAACTGTTTACGACATTATCAATACGTACTAATTTTTGCTGTTATTTGTATTTTTATTCATACACATTCAAAGAAGAATTCTTATCCCGCGTCAATATTCTTTCTTCTTTTGTGTGCCGTGTCCCTTCAGGGCGTAGGCGATCAGAGCTCTCCACATCTTCCTATCCCTTGTAGCTTCTTAATGTTTTGTCTTTTTGTTATTTCTTCCAAACCCTGTTCTAGCATCCATTTTCTAAGCTCAAGTACGCGCTGCTTTCCTCTGTCCATCAATCTGTCCTATGAGTATCAGATTTTCCAAGCCCTCCTTCCTCATCATTTGCCCCAGAAAGTTCAACTGCCTCTTTCTGATGTTAAGTATAAGTTTCCTTTTTGTTTCCATTTTCTCCAAAACTACGTTGTTGCACACATGTTCGGTCAATAGTATCCTCAGTATCCTTCTGTAGAACCACATTTCTGTTGCTTCAAGTCTCTTCTTCATCTGTGAGAAAATTGGCCAACATTCGCTGCCATACAGGACGACAAATATCACGTGACAGTCCAGTACTCTTTTCTTTGTTTCTAAAGAAATTTTGGAATGCATCTTTGGATATGCCAGTACGTCTTCGGATCTCAGTGTCGCACTTTCCGTCGTCTGTTGGAATACTTCACAGATATTTAACTTTTGGTACTTGTTTGATTTTAGTATCCCCGATTTGTAATTTGCATTCTGGGGTTATTCTTTTGCTGATAACCATGCATTCTGTCTTCTTGTAGTTTATACTTAATTCATTCTTCTCGATTTCCTTAGCTACATTCTGTAAGAGCTTTTGTAGTTTCCTTTCCGTGTCTGCTATCAACGCTGTGTCATCTGCATATCTCCGCTTCAATTCTAAATCCTTATTATTATTTTTATGACAATTTTGGTAGGATTTTCAAAGAATGTACAATGAAGCAAACTGCATATAGGCATTTCTTGTACGAAATAACAGAGGTCTTCAGAATGAGATTAAACTGTGTCTGGGAAAAAAAATTGTCCTAGGCTATTTCTGTTATAATTAGTAATAATTGTGACAAAAATCCTCACCATCCCGGAACTACGTATATAGATCAAGGATACCTCGGTGTTCAGTTCTTTGCTAAACCCTTTAGCTATAACTGCAAGCGTCCGCTAAGACAAAAGAAAATAAATCAAAGTCTATAAAAATTCGTATCAGATTTAAATTCAATTTGAAATTGAACATGTTCAAACTTCTAACCTGAATAAAGAACAAATTGGTAACAAGTTTCTTCTATCATAGGCTATTCTGTAAAACAGAAAAATTCGATCAATTCTAATTGCCTTGTCTTATCCTATTATTTCCAGGATTGGAGCACAGCACATTTACAATCGATTCACCGACATTTTCTTTAGGGCAACGTGAATTTAATAAATTGGATTTGTTTCGCAGTAGTTTTATTTTTTCGTTGTCGCATAACACTAGATGATTTCTATTAAATATTTTCAAAGAATAACAAAAATATTTTTCAACAGGAACTACGAGTTTCAGAGTTAAGCAATATTCAGTCTGGCCATTGATTGAATGGGTAGTGTTTTAAGGATAGAATTTCTGGAGCTACGATAAATCGTTTTTTATATTGAGGAATAATTCCACGCTTGGAGAAAAGAGCGTTTCACCTAATAATCAATTGAAATTCTATTGATAATTTCTTTGTGAACAAATAGTTTAGCATTGTCACTGTTGTTCTGAGTGGACTTGCTTAGTTACAATAAAATGCTAAGCAGATAGCAAATTTAATAAAAAGAAAGTGTAACTCCCTAGCCCCCCCAAACAAATACAATACAATAAAATAAATGTAAACACTAAATCCTCGAAGCTATAGAAGTGTTTGAGGGATTCAGCTGAAGTACTTAAATAGACTATTTTTTCTCTTACCCTCAATTTATTGTCGTAGGTGTATCACCCCAAATCATGCCAGAATATACTTTGACCTCGATGTGAGGTCAGAGAAGTCAGGTGCATCGACGGGTTCATCTAGGGGATCATATTTTGACCGCCGAGTGCAGATCGGCGTGATCGACCCAGCTTCGCCAAGGATGCAAGCGTGGAAAATAACAGTATTACAGGCAGATATATAAGCACCCACCCTAGAGAAAACATCTGGAATCTCACTCAAGTATCGTAAACTAGAAACTAATGTCCACATTCAGATGATGGCCTAAGATCCACGCCCATCCACTGGTAAGGGCTAATTCGCGAAGTATAGTGTGGAATAAAGAGTACTGTTTTGTACGAGAGATTCAGTCACGTGTTTTCATTAGTCATGGCAAAAATTGCATTACACTATTACAACATCAGCTTCTAATAGTTTTTATATGACTTGTGAGCGGGAAAACTCTATAGGTCTTATTCTAGAAAATAACTACAAAAGAACGGAAAGAAAAACGTATATGTTCAAAATGAAAACAAAATGTTTATATTAATATATTTTTAAAAATCAATTCACTCTAAGAAAGGCGATAATACCACGAACACACAAGGGGCTACAGGGAACGAAAAGACTTTAGAAGGAACCGGAAACACAATCCTTAACCGGAAAAGATACTACACTTTGATCCCAGCCTGAAGCCTATGTAAAAGAGAACTGATCTTTAGACAGAAGTGTCAGTGAGTGATAATTTGATCGTAGACAAATGAGTTTACTTTCATATTTACGAGTACTCTTCTAGTATATATAGTAAAAATCAAAATCAACCAAATAAGGGACACGTGAAGGGGACCAAAAAGTACTTGGCCGAAACGTGTCTAAAATAACACCTGAAGAAGGCCGGAGCGTACAACGGCCGAAACGTTGTGACAAATATGGCGACAAAGATGAGAACAATAGTCCGACTAATGTAAATACTGTACATAATACCTCATCTCAGAAACATAGACAAACATCTTTTTTATTAATCAATTCACCCCAACCAAGGCGATAATGTCACTAAGATACAAGGGGCTACTGGGAATCAAAAGACTTTAGAAAGAACTGGAAACCCAATCCTAAACAAGAAATAAACCTCTACTCCTATTCAAAAGACCGGGGAAGAGTTTGAACCGGGCGATAGGTGAACCTATCTACTCCTGCTAAAGAGTACTTGGAAAATTTGACACCCACAGGACATATTGAAGTGTCAGAAGAAAACGGCGTGTAACCTGCCTAAAGAGATTGTGTTAAAGAGTTAGGTAACAAAGAAGACAAAACTTTATAAGAGCTACAAAGGACGGGAAATTGTGGAGATTCATGGTCACAGTTTGCCTTACTATTTTACCTATAGCCAGGGGGTAGAAAGATACGAATTCATGGCTTTTCTAAAGGTAGTATAAGGGTGTTCCAATAACTTGGACCGATTTTAATGTGAATTAAATTTAAGCGTCTAATGATTTTTTTCTTGTTATTTCAGATTTAACAACTTAAGTCTTTGGCACTTTCAACCGCTGAAAGATTAACAATCAAACAACGTGTTAAACTTATCGAAGCCTATTACGAAAATGAACATTCAAACAGAATTTGAATGAGAAGTTCCCAGGTCGCATCATCTCTCGAAACAGCAAAGTCAATTGGCCACCACGATCATGCGACCTGATACCTTTAGATTTCTTCCTTTGGGGTCATCTCAAAAGTAAGGTCTATGCTAACAAGCCAACAACAATTCAACAGCTGAAGGATGATATAATAAGGTATATTGGTGAGATTGAGGAGCAACTATGCAGAGACGTCATAAAAAATTTGACCATCGAGTGGAGGTGGAAGCCTTGGCGGACATTTGGGCGACATTATTTTTCGCACATGATTGCCATGATTTAAATAACATGATCCAATAGAGAAATAAATGAATTTTCACCAATAACACTGATTTATTTACTGATGACTTTTATCCGTCTTAATGAAACACCCTTTAGTTCCAAGGAAGCACACATCGATAGCATTTGAACTCGGTTCGCCGATTCAATTGTTCCTGGTAGTAACTGTTGCCTGCCGCACCATATTTTTCATAGTAACTAAGCTGAATCATAAATTTACGTCACTATGAATGTCATGCATGAAAATAACGCTAAACTACCCACTGCTTAAAGTACATCGTCATTATTAAATAATAATAGTTACAGAATGATGGTTTAGTGATAGCACTTTTACCCAATGTCTTACAATTGCTTACTAAGTTTGCTCGTGTCTGACAAAGGGTACCATTATAAGGGTACGTAAGGTGAACGGGTAACGTAACAGTTATCGGCACAGAAAGTAGATCCGGCTTGCCGTATTCAAATTTCAATCACTTCCTACTAATGCCTTGGCATAAGGTATAAATCCATCTCTCTGATATCTGGAAAATAAGAAAGCGGATTTGGCCCTCGAGTGTTGGGGACAGACATTTTAGGAGAACAACAACTTCGAATTCAAAACCTCCAAGAAAACAACTAGAGAAACCACTTTATAACGAGAGAGATTAGATGAAAGGTTTATTTCCCCATTTTTATTTCCCCATTTTTATTTATTTCCCCCATTATGGGCATTATTCACGATATAATAAACACCATATTTCAAGGACAGAACGGAATAGCTGAAATGAAAAGGAATGACAAACATGCTTTGTTCTCAGAGTGACTTTTATACCACTGAGGCATACACAAAACTATATATACATATATGCACGTGTCCCACACGGAGAATAATATATCACATATATTTACTCAGCGAGAAGAGTGTAAGGAGAAACAAAGCGGAAAGTTTTACATATAATTTGGAAATTTTTCTGTGCTTCTGGAGAAACCATGTTTACAAACGGGCTGGATTCATCTACTATGTTCCAGGCGAAGACACATTGCACAAAGGGGAAACGGAGAATCTTGGGTTTTCCCAAACTGATGACTGCGAGCCGGAGTTTCTTTCTATATCTGGGGAATATATATTCCCAAATAGAAACGGCACCGTGGACTTGTAAGCTACAGTATTTGTCAGCTGGCTGTCTCCGGCTGAAGCCCGAGCAGAACGATCAAACACGCGTCTTGATACCAATAAGCTTACTGACTGAATGATTGGCCACTTTCGTTAGTGTATGAAGTGACGTCACTAAGTTATTGACACGTGGCACATGTCTCCACCAAAGGGAGATAATCGTATTTTGTATCCCTTCTTTCTTTCTATGTGCCGTGTCCTTTTAGGACGTAGGCGATCATGGTTCTCCACTTCCCTCTGTCCCTTGCAGTTCCCAACAAACTCATTCCCTCTGCAACCTCTCCCAGACAACGTTCTGTCATCCACTTGCTTAAGGCCGCTAGGTATGTCATGCGTTGTTTTCCCTTGTCTCTCTATTCGACCCGTGAGTATCAGATTCTCCAAGCGCTCCTTCCTCATTATGTGTCCCAGGAACTTCAGCTGCCTCTTCCTGGTATAAGCCTCCGCCTTGTTTTCATCCTCTCTAAGAACTTATCGTTGCTCGCACGTTCGATCCATGATATCCTTAGCATCCTTCTGTAGAACTACATCTCCGTCGCCTCAAGTCTCTTCTTCATCTTTGAGGAAATCGTCCAACATTCACTGCTGTAAAGAAGGGCAGTTGTCACGTAAAAGCTCAGTATTCTTTTCTTCGTTACCAAAGAAATCCTCCTGCCTCGCTATACTCTGCCCAATTTTTGGAATGCGTTCTTGGCCATCCCAATACATCTACAGATCTCAGTGTCATATTTACCGTCCTCCCTCAGAACGCTTCCCAGTTATTTAAACTTCCGAGTCTACCAACAACTTTATTATACAGCATTAATTTATACAGCATTAGATACAGAAATAAAAAAATTAAAAAAAATGTACGTCCAAGTACATGCTTGCAAAAGACGGATTGTCAAAAGGACGTTTTTTTCCCATGAGACCGTTTTTTTTAACTACCTTCACTATTCGGCAATTCTTGTTTTAAAAAGCGATGATTAAAATTAGAACAAAACCTAAACATATGATGAAAGTGAATTTATACATATTTTTTGTTCTTGGGTGTCAGTTCCAAGCAAATGACAAAGGGGTAAGGGAATGATATGACACTAGGACTTGAGGGGGTTAATCAAACAAAACAAAACAAAAAAAAAAGGAAAGAAAAAAAAAGACACTATTAACTAAAAATGATAATTGTTGAAATTCGCTGAAAACTGGATTGAAAAGTTGAGAAGAAAGTTAAAAACGAAATGCATTGAAAAAATAATAAAATGAAATCCCGAACAGTTCCGAGGAAAATCGAACCCAAATTTAACTGGACGGAATTCAGTAAGCAAAACCAAAACATGCCCAATTCCCGCCGATATGATTGAGACAATTAATGTATCGTCGAAGGTGTCGGTCCTAGAAAATAGGAAAACATATATGATAAAAAAAAAACACACGGATGGTAACGGATGGTAAAGGGCGTTCCAATAACTTGGACCGATTTTAATGTGAATTAAATTCAAGCGTCTAATGATTTTTTTCTTTTTCTTTCAGATTTAACAACTTAAGTTTTTGGCAATTTTAACCATGGAATGATTAACAATAAAAAAACATGCTAAACTTATCGAAGCCTATTACGAAAAGGGACATTCAAACAGGAATGCAATGAGAATTTCCCAGGCTGCATTAGTTCTCGAAACAGCGAAGTCAATTGGCCACCACGTTCGTGCGACCTGATACATTTAGATTTCTTCCTTTGGGGTCATCTCAAAAGTAAGTAATAACATCTAAAATTGTTCTGGACAAATCTGGAAAAACATCTGGTTTGAACCTAGAAGAAAATATCCCTACAAAAATAAAGATTAGCGCCTAAGATAGGGTCCGGTTTCGTTCATTTTTAATTACTGTGATATTTTTCAAGATTTTTATAGCCGACATTATTTCGGATTCCTTTTGATACAAGTGATAAAGAAAAATTAATTACTAGCCCTGGAGTGACCATAGATGATCAAGAAACCACTTAAAAACAACCAGCGTGAGGTAAGCTGATAAAGGATGATTAATCACTGGAAATCCCCTTTTCGCCTGCAGACTAAAATTTCAGATTTGTCACAAAGACAGTGTACGAGCCCTTGGAATGGGCTGACATTGGATGCTGAGAAAGTAGAAGAGAGAGATTAGCACCGCCTATATGGAGCGATGGTGCGAAATGAGACGTGAAGAGACTTGAAGTTAAGGGGTGGCTTGATTCCTCTGACTACTCTCAAAAGGAGGATGGATAACCCCTAAATTTGGAAAATTACTCGTGTAAACATATTTTGAAAATATGTGATTTTAGAAAAAGGTTGATGCTAAGGGTGAAAGACAACTGGACCACAGACCCTCGTCAACCACATACGTGCCGGACACAGGTCTCCATATAAGCTGGAGGTTTGGGCAACTTAGAGGAGCTCACATCACTGCTACTGGAAATCATATCGTTCGCCGAGATCTCCTCCCCAAGATCTTGTTCCAGCCCTAAAGACCAGAACTTTAAATTTAAATTACTACTAACACAGACTATAAACTTCAAAATGGGATCTCAGTGTCATTTGATTATAACAATTAATGGGAGGGGTTAAAACCGCTGTATAAAACAAATCATATATAAAGCAAATTGTTGTTACATTTTTAACTCGAGTTGATTCTTTATTCCAAAGAATTCGTTTTTTGTGTAGTTGTCGACCATGTTCTCCGCTTCAGTTTAGAAAATCCCCATTAAAGCAGCTATTCTCATTATCCTGCACCGATATTCATATTTAAAACTGTACAAATTTTACAACGACCGTTCTAAGGAATTTATTCATATATTGGTGAAAGACAAGAATGTTTTTGATAAAGAAATAGCCCAACTTTTCCTTTGTGGTCAGTGGCGGCGCACACACTATTGAATTGACATTGTTTATTAAATTCATACTTTTCCAGTGGAATTTGCGCGAAAGTGAATGCAACGTACTCGACTGGAATTTGAACCCCGCTTGCGTTTCGAGCTGCTAACCATTGCGTCACTTGAACACCCACCACTTCTCTCCACAGCATTGTGTTAAACAGCAGAGCAGACTGGGCACTCAAGCCGTGGCTGGTAACTAGCCTAGGAGAATAATAACATTGAAGTCAAAACTGAGTGTATCCCTGGCGGAGCACACAGTGCGGTCGACCTACGACTGCATCGGTATATTATTATGTGATTTCTGTTTTTGGTGGGGATGTGCAGTTGGTGTAATGATGAGTAACTCGGAATGAGAAATCGATGAGCCGAGTTCGGTATCCGGTCGAGTACATTATATTCACTTTCACACAAATACTCTTAAGGAAGATAGGTATCCATTTCTTATAACCCCAGCTATGAGTTCAATAGCAGGACAGGCTGGACTCTCTAGCCGTGTTTGGCAAACAGTCTAGAAAAAGGAAAAAAACAAAAACAAACCCTGAACTCCATATTCAGCCCTTGTGTAGCACATGCTATGCAACCAAGGGAAGCATCAGGGACTTCACAGGGACTCCATGATATCGACGGTGATCGATTTGGAGAAATAAAATTTATATATTATTCTGGCATCCCGATGTTACTTGTTGACAATTATAATAACTTGAAATCTTTCAGTAGAAAACAAAATAGTCGGAATAAAATGAAAGTTTATTTTTTCAAGAAATCTGTACAACGCGGGTGAACTGATCATTTAAAACGTTATCTAGTGGTAGAAAAATATACCATGAAGAAACGGAGACAAAAAGCGTAAATATTCTTAAAAGGACATCTCTTCTGCGAAACATTATCAAAGAGAAATAACTTTTGTCATAACTCCTTTTTTTTTTAGCAGAACCACTTCAAGTCTAATAACTCTCTACCTCGAGTGGCTCTTGGGTCGTGAACATCACTGTAAAAAAAAAAAGAAAACAAAACACAAACTCTCTGACCCAGTGTGAAAACAAAACGGGGTTCTACTTCAAAAGAAACGGTGAAAACTGACAGCGTAAATATTTGTCATGGTTAAATCCCTCGAGTTATATAATAATTAATTTTTTGTTCACGGTTAAATCTATTATCAAGGGATGGATATAATAATAATAATAATAATAATAATAATAATAATAATAATAATAATAATAATAATAATAATATATCTCATAATAATAATATTATATCTCAAAGAGATACAAAAAATTGTTCTGACAAGTACAGCCCACACTTTACGAAAGGCTTTATCTATGTAATTATTTTTTTATTTTATTTTATTTTTTTTTTGCAGTGGAAAGTGTCATGATGCCATTTCTAACCTTAGGTCCCTGGGCGGGACCCGGAAAGAAATGTGTAAACGCCAGATATCAAAGGAAATAAAAATAATAATAATAATAATAATATTAAAATTCCACGACTCACCCTTTCAACATTGATCAGGCAGAATGCAGCTTAACTTCGGTTGGTGTTCAAGCGATGTTCAAAATTGTGATAGATAAAACGTATTGATTTATCAGGAGTGTCGCGTTTCATGGGGACATTTAATATTACAAAGCAATGACAGGTTTAAGTTTCGTGAGCAAATATAAAGATTTACATTGATTAATTGCGGTTCTGTTAGATTTTTTTCTCGTGTTTCCAATTGATTATTTCAGCGATTCGAATCAAAAAACAAGAACAATACAAAGCTTTTTAACTTGAAAACATCTACAAAACGAGAGTCAGTCAAAATCAGATGCTTCTGGAAATAGGAAGTGATTATAAAAGTGTGAAAAATCATGGCGAACACAAAGTGCCTTTCGGCTGTTATTTGCTGTAAGTTATTTTAATTGCTCATTTTTTTTTCCCTTATTTTTTTTCTTAAAAATTACATCACAATTAATATATGATGGTTTAATATTTTTAAAGTTAAGATCTGGTTAACTGAAGTAAGAGAGATTTTGTATGAAAAAGATTTTCCTGTACCGTTTACTTTTCTTTGTTCGACATGATATTTGTTTCTTTGTTCATTTCGAGTGAAGAAAAAAGTTAAACGCCCTTATTCAATTTGATGTGTAAAACTGAGCCCTGATTTTGTGCCCGTTTGCGTAAACACAGATGCTAAATATTTCCTAATTCTGTACAACTGTTTATATACAGGGTGTATCAAAAATACATTTACAAACTTTGAGGGCGGTTGCTTCACACCAAAACAAATACAAAAGTTCATATAAACATGTCATGTCGTTTTTTATTGTTGTCATGTAGACTAGGTTACATTTGTCATTCATGTACATTTGTGGCTAGTCTGTCTTTAATATTTATGTGGAGTAGCGAGTTAACTTAGAAGTGTTCCGTTTAACAATGGCAGGATATTGATATGAGCAGGCTGATAAGATACTGAGGAAGGTGCTGGTTATGTCTAAAATTACACTTTCCTTGCTTACACTGAAGCAACCTTATTAATTACTAGGGGTAGATAGGTTCGTCTTTTGCTCTGTTCACACTCCTTTATTGAACAGGAGTACAGTTTTATCCCTTGTTTCTTGTTTAGGATTGGGTTTCCGGTTCTTTCTAAAGTCTTGTCTTTCACTCAATATGTTTATGTGAACTTTTGTCCTTGTTTTTGTTTGAGGAACCTGCCCCCAAAGTTTGTAAAAGTATTTTTGATGTATGTGTGTGTGCGTATGTGTGTGAATTTGCTCTACTCTGTATTCAGCACCCTTTTAAGAATAGTATTTTTTGGCTATTGGAATTTATTCCGTATACACCAATCCTATACTTGGATATATATATATATATATATATATATATATATATATATATATATATATATATATATATATATAATTATTTATTTATTTAAAAATTATAACATGAATATGTTATAAAATCACTACAAAAATAGCCATTTTGTTTTGTTTTTGTTTCTTATCAAGTGATCATCACTTGATAAGACACCAAAGGTGTTGAAACAAAATGGCTATTTTTGTAGTGATTTTATAACATATTTATGTTATTTGTAGTGATTTTATAACATTATTTATGTTATAATTTTTAAATAAATAATTATATTTGCTCTACTCTGTAATGAGCACTTTTTTAAGAATAGTAATTGTTGGTTATTGGAATTTATCCTATACTAGTATATATATATATATATATATATATATATATATATATATATATATATATATATATATATATATATATATATATATATATGTGTGTGTGTGTGTGTATATATATATATATATATATATATATATATATATATATATATATATATATATATATATATATATATATATATATATATATATATATATATATATATATATATATATATATATTGAGCTGTGAGTTCGATCCTCACTGACTGCTTCATGCTTGTGACCTTTTATCCCAATTGAATGTTTTGCCAATTTTTATTAAACATTTTCCTGTTTTATGTCTTCACTTCATTTGGATTGTACACCTTTCTTTCGCAGTCATATTTGCGTAAACATGTACAAAATCGGGGTCTAGTTTTACATTCGATTAAATCGACAGTCATAAATGCGGACACAAAATCTGGGTCCAGTTCTACTAATATTGTAAACTGAACCGTCGTATCAGAAACATTCCACTCGATCGTTTTTTTAAATTAAGTTTTAAACTTAATTTAAGAAATAAAAAATCAAAAAAATCTAAAGAAATAAATGCGAGTACCTACAAAAATTAATTAAAAAGAATACATGATTTCTTATCATGTATCCTTTTTAATTAATTTTTGAAGTACAATATGAAGTACAGAACATAAAAAAGCAAAATTCTATCGTCAAAACTTTTGTGCTATTATTAAGAGGAAAGATCAAAGGAAGTTTTTATGTCAAAATTATATTTTAAGTCCTCTTTAGAACCATAGAAATTTTGGTTAAAAACTTGTTTTTTTTTGTGTGTTAACGCTGGTCCCTAAATTTGTACAGAGTAGCGCTTTTTTTTCCTTTTGTGGGGAAAACATATTGATTTAGAACTTATGAAAATCAAATAATTGTCGGATTTTAATGAAACTTTCAGGGCTTATTCACAAATGAATTAAATTATTTTAGAAACGTTTTCTTTTTTTTTTTTTTTAGAAAATCTTGGTAAACATATTTTTTTACAAACACTTCTTTAATTTTATGAAATTTTGAGGAATTCTTTTCTGCATCATTTAATTAATGTTTGTATTAGTTCATGGAGAATTTAAATAATTCATTATTTTTTGTCACACAGGATCGCCATTTACAGAAAATATGCTTTGAATCGTAAAATAAAACATGCAATAAGGCTAAGACATTTAATTAGAAAAAGCTTTTCATTAATTTTATGAATAAAATACATGATAGACAGAATTATCTTAAGATAATTTTTTTTCGATGAACAATACATTTTTACAGGAATTATTTTCATTGTTTAAAATTTTAAATAAAATAATTTATGAAATTTATAAATGATATCTTTTTAAATTCCCATTAATTTGTATCGGTCAAGTGAAATTGTGATTAAATAAAAACAGTATTTACTAATCATAAATGAAAAAGCTCGCTACAATTACCGTGTTATGTGTAATACATGCTTAGGCGATCATGTATCTTTCGATATACGACTGATGAGGCAGATTTTTTCCAGCAGTAGGTTTCTATTTCTTTCTGCGGTAGACCAGTTGCAATCCAAGGCAACCCGGTCTGTTATGCTATTTACCCATAGCTGGGTGGAGAGAGAAGAAGAGGATTTATACCTTTCCCAAGGGTATTAGCACGTAAGTTGAATGTAATGTATTCAACTGGAATTCGATCTCGGCTCTCCGATTCCTCAATCCGATCCGCTAGCCATTACTCCACCGTACTCCCTTTTTTTGTTATCTGTGTATAAACATGTCGATTTTTGCAAATACGGACGTCCATACATGGTAAAATAAAAGCGGTACCTATAGTAAATTTAAAATTTATTGGTAATTTTCTAACATTTTCTCAACAAGCGACTTAGCATGTGAAGATATAGATCCAAAGTACCTAAAATCAATAAAACATTAGAATGCTTAAAATATTTAAATTTTTAAAAATTGCTGGGTAATTAGAAAAATTGTATAAAAAGGATGTGTTCACTTTTGATATATATATATATATATTAAGCTTATCACTCCAAGCAAGGCTGGAAGCCACTAGCACGCAAGGGGTTACAGAAAGTTTGGAGGAAGAGCAAATAGGAGTGGTAAAGGAGAGGATGTGGAGAAAGATAGTGGATCGATCAAGGCAAGGGCGTTACAGAAGATTTGGAGCGAGAGCAGATAGGAATGAAAGGTGAAAGGATGTGGAGAAGGGAAGTGGATAGATCAAGGCAACTGGAGATGTCGATTGACGTTACACTTAAATAGTTGGAGATTGTATTTGTCAGGGAAACAAGAATAAGGAAGGGAGTTCCACAGGCGAGATGTGCGAGACATGAAGCTATTGGAGTAGAAGAGACGTCTACATCTAACAGTTTCAACGGTGAAGCGGTGGGAACGGGATGCCAGCCTCGTAGGACGTTTAAATTGATGAGGCCTAGGGACCAGCGAAAGCAGCTCATCGGAGCAATTACCGTGAAAGTATTTGTAAAAAAGACAGAGCGAGGCAACGTCGCGTCTGTGAGAGAGCGACTGCAGACGAGGTGATAGATCAGGGCCAATTACATTGCATATCCGTCTCTGGATCTTATCAAGAACACTGAGGTAAACAGCAGGGGCTCCAGACCATAAATGGCAGCAATACTCCATGCAAGGGCGAATGGTCGATTTATAGATTTGGTGGATCGATTCCGGGGAGAAAAATTTCCTGGCTCGGCACAGGGAGCCAACCTATAGCAAATTTAAAATTTATTGGTAATTTTCTAACATTTTCTCAACAAACGACTTCGCATGTGAAGATATAGATCCAAAGTACCTAAAATCAATAAAACATTAGAATGCTTAAAATATTTAAATTTTTAAAGATAATTAGAAAAATTGTATAAAAAGGATGTGTTCACGTTTGATATTTAATGTAAGTGTATTTCAATTATGTGCTCCTTACTTAAATTTCCCAAACATCAGCCTCCCAATACGTCACTTAAACGTCAAAAAACACCGCCCCTCTTAAAAAGATGCTTTTCTGCGATATTTTAAATTAAAAGTAATATTTCTTTCAATTCAGAATAATTAAACATTTAAACAGTTAATATTTCGCAAATAGCGTTTCAGGAAAGCATATTTTATTTTTGAAAGATTTTTCAATAAAGAACATTATTATGTTGTATTAGAATTTTTTGCAACATGCGTTAGCGTGTTAAAATCATCATAGTGTTTAGTATTATTTAAGTTATCGTTAATATTTTTGTTTACATTTACACACTACGTTTCGTCCAATTTCGCAAACCAATCAGTGGAATTTGAATAAGCTCTTTTGTTTGGAAAATACTTTGACAAAAACTCTACTTCGTGGTTTAATAAGTTCTTCAATTTAATTTAATTTTATAGATTTTCATGGTAAACAATATTTTTTAAGAAAATTTTCTTTTTATCAGCGAAGAATAAATTCTTAGGATTTCTTATTCTTGAGCATGCAACCTATGAAAATATTTCTTTCTGAAGCCAAATTCCAACTTTTTTAACCATTTGGTCTTGTGATTTGTTTATAGTTCTCGCAAACGCAGATTGAACTGGAAACTGGATTCTTGTTTAAAAATAAATATTACATTTTTATGAAATAAGTATTTATGTACATTGTGGTGTGATAGATATCGGCTCGGAGTGAGAACTTGGATAGCCTAGTTCGAATTCCAGTCGAGTTCGTTAGATTCGCTTACGCACAAATAACCTTGGGAAAGGTATGAATCCATTTCTTCTCCCTCCTCCCCCAGCAACCAGTCTACCGCCGAAAGAGATGGCGACCTACTGCGGGAAAAATCTGCCTCGTCAGTCATGTATTGAAAGATACATGATCACCCAACCGTGTATCACGTATGGCACTTAACTGACTGGGTTGTCATTTTAATCATTAAATTGTTTTTAGAATAGTGGGACTATTTTGTATGTTAAATAAAAAACTTTTAATTTTTCCAAAACACAAAAACAAAAAAAAACGAAAATTTATTGTACTAAGCTACGCACCTTAGTAAAACCAACTGTACTTTGTACCTCCTTACCTGTTTGCACTCTCCTCAAAATTTGGTTTTGATTGGTCAATGTATGGCTATTTTAGAGGCTTTGACCGACGGACTAACAGAAGTCACAGAAATAGATATAGAAATTGACAGATTTGTCAATATGAAAGAATTTATAGATTTTACTGGTAATAATTAAAAACAAAATGATTGAAATACTGTTGGGATTTTCCCCGTTGCGTGTGTGTTTGTGTTCGGCAGTGTGAGTGGAATGAACAAAATCCCAAAGCCTGAAAATAACTGTTCAACATCTTTTATTTTTGGTTGAAAAGAGTGTGCTAAATAGTAGTATTTTACGGGGTGAAGTGGGATTTCCCATTTAACAATGTTTTTGAGTATAGTGCTTGTTTTTGTTGAGTGATTTCTCTACTATTTCGCACGGGAGGAACGAGAAATCTTAGTGTGAAACTGCTAGGACCGTCCTCGTCTTCTGCAGCAAATATTTCTCCGCCGTCAAACTGCCAGAACAGGTCACGTCTTCTGCAACGAGGCCTGTGTTTAGAAGATTGAGCTGGGCTTTAAGGTGGAGAGTGAAAAGTAGAAAAGAGAGCTGTCCGTGAGGTAGAGGCTGCTGAAAAGGGAGCTGGAAAATGAGGCCGAAGAGAGCTCGGTTGAGGCTTTTATGACCTCTGGGACTTCCGGTTGTATTCTGCTGATTATTTCCGTTGCTGCTACTGCTGAGTCGAGCAAAGTAAGGAAGCCACCAAATGCCACAGTAGCCAATAAGGGAGACAGTTTTTATAATACATCAAAGTATTTTGAGTGTTGGCAATATTAAATTTAATCTATTAGCTTGAAATTGAAATTAAAATTAAAGCTTGAAGAAAGATTTTCTTTTACTTTTTAAAATGTATTTTAAACCTTAGACGTCGATTTTATGGAGGTACCTAAATAAATATTTTTGGGGGGTACAGAAATAAATATATTAAACCAAAGTAAGCAACATTCTTGTGCAATAGATTGTTACTTCAGCGATATTTATATATTTTATATAATACAAAAGTATTATAAAATTTTATTAGAAAATAAAATTTTATAATACTTTTTGTATATATTTCTGAGGTGAGGTATTGTAACTATTTACACTATTTACATCGTTCGGACGGTTATTATCATATTCATGACGTTTCGGATGGTGTATGCTCCGGCATTCTTCAGGTGATATGCGTTGGAATTTCGAGCCGAACACTTTATTTTGTCCACCAGACATATATTTTCTCCCCAAGGACACATGACTCAGTGGATAAAAGCGTTAGTTGAAGTAATACAGTGACTTGACCAAAAGAGTTGTGAGTTCAATACCTGACCACAGCAGAGGTGGACAAAAACTAGGAGAATTGACTTCCTAAAGGAAAATAACAGAAACATCCATGAATGGTACGTGGAACTAGAACCATCTATCTCAGTGGAAAACTAAATTTTTTTTTTTTTTGTAAATTCTGTTCAGCTTGCTTGTGGGTTTCTGATTCTGACACACTCTTCATATTAAGTTATTTCAGTGGGGCAGTAATCGTAAATTTGTAAAAGGTCTATAAATATGACTCTTCTTGTGGCTAATGAGGCCTGCATTGTAGAGACATACAACATTAATCTTATGTAAATTTACTGGATTGCTGACTCGGTTATTTCCCCTTACCCAGCTGAACGCTTAACATTTGTCCAACTCATTGGATATTCTTGTACCTTCATAAATTGTACGGGTCCATTTATTTCGATCATAAGCAACAGTTTCCTTCTATCCTATATGCCAAGGTGCAAGAGATTCTTTTAAAGATTCCTTGAAGCATTTAAATGGTTTATACTGGAGTCGAGTGCTACTGAGCAACTCGCCGTAGAGTATTGGGTATTCTGGTGTCAACAAGGTAAATGACATAGGCTTTCCAGTGAAACTGCGTATATATATATATATATATATATATATATATATATATATATATATATATATATATATATATATATATATATATGTATGTATGTGTGTGTGTGTGTGTGTGTGTAGCGTACAGTAATAAAGCAGTGTTTGTAACAGAATAACAAAACTAAAATTTATACTAATATACCAATCTTTTTTTCAATCCGTAACCTGACGATTGCATCATGCATGAAACTCAGAGTCGTGCTAACAGTGTGAAATCAAGCGTATATATATATATATATATATATATATATATATATATATATATATATATATATGTATATAATAATTTAAAAATCCATGCGATCGCATAAAATTCTGGGTAACTGGTTGGTTTTGTATTGTATTTGTAATATTAATCATAATATTATATTATATTTAATCTTGGCATTGAACCCTAAGTACACTTTGGATTTTAAGCTTTTCTCTGATATATATATATATATATATATATATATATATACATATAATTATTTTAAAAAATATGATTCCATCGCTACATAAAAGTTCTCATGTTTCAAAAACATCTCTTATGTAGCAATGGAATAACATTTTTTTTAAATAATTATAATTTAGGCTCTACTTATGTATTGAGCACTGTTTAAAAAAAAGTAAAAATATTAAAGAACTTCGGATTATTAACCTAACGTGTTCTTTTCTATTTTGCTATATATTTGCACACACACACACACACACACACACACACACACACACACATATATATACATATATATATATATATATATATATATATACAAAAGCCAAATATATGTTAACTATAAACAAGAGGAATTTTCTCTTAGAAATATCATAAAGAAATGCACAACCCCAGTCGATCAGAACAAGAAAATTAAATTGTCCGTTACAAAAAGTTTTAAACAGCTAACCTTGTCATAAAAAATAACAACACACCAGCAAAATCAAAACTACAGAGAACCAATATTATTTAAGAGTTCAAATGCCCCTTACGAAACTTTTGATCAAACCAAACTCATAAATAATTATATTGGTCATACTACTACATGCCTATCAAGATGACTTACATTACACCTACCCGACCATTTAAACACACGCGGAAACCTACCAAACTCCACCAGAAACATACTAGTAGAATATACAAGTATAATAGCCTTATCCACATGCAAAATAAGATTAAATATAATGGAAACCCTAATGATAAAAAAGAAAAAGCCAACACTCAGTAACATTAACTACGAACACGGCCACAATGTGTTGACCGTGTTTGGAAAATAAAAAATCCAATAACTTCATACACATGCATAAAAAAACACACATTCAGTTAAAAATAAAAAATAAAAATCGTCCTTGATAATGGCTAAAAGTATAGCCAAATGTGCTCGGATGTGCAGAGTTTTTGGACGGTTTTTACACACTTTGTGTCCAGAAAAGAAAACACTTGTACGAACACAAGAAAAATTAAATAAGAAGCTTAAACGCAGTAGATTGTCAGTCGTCTTTAACGAAACGTCTATAAAAGAGGGATTGCTGCTCAAATACACAATAAATCAGTCTTCAAAAAATTAAATGCAACGTAAATCGCTATCTTCTGTCTTCTTGAATCCCGTTCATCATTTATCCTTTCCTTAATGCCCTCTATACCCAGTATTTTCTATCACTTTCACTCTCAGTAACCCCCTGCGTATCAGTGGCATTTCCGCCTTGCTTGGGGTGAAATGATTAAGAAAGAAAAAGATAAATAAAAAATGTGTGTGTGTGTGTGTGTGTGTGATCTGAAAAGTTTTCGACTTGACCAAGAAAGAATTCTAACAGAATTGTCCTGTTTGGTCATTGAGTCTGATTTTTGAAAGTGTGTCGGACCAAGAACCATTCCTCAAACTGTCTTGCATACATATATACGAAGTTAGTCCGTTGAAACAAAGTATTTTAGAATAAGTCGAAAACATTCAGTCGCTTCTATTCTTGCCAATTTTAAGTTGTGTCCAGCACAGGGGACATAGATGGCGAACACAGTCAGTTGCCTGTTACATGCTTGCAATTCAGGAAAGCGTTCAGACATATTTGAAGCATTTTTTTACACGATGACAACGACAAGTTCATAGCGGAATGTGGTTCCTAATCAAGAAATTCACAACAGGGTTCCATGATAAAGAAAACATGGAGTTGAACTTGATGAAATATTTTACAGCCTCGAATATATCGGACCGTAAATATTATTTGATGATTGTGTGAGATGTCTGGAGCGGAGTTCAAATTTATTGAAGAATACATTGTTTTATTTCTTTCAGAATAGAACAAAGAACGAGTTGCATCATACTTTAAGCAAATTTTGGGTAAATATTTGCCCAGTATAAACGATGGACTCCCTCGCCAGCATTTCCATTCAGTTTCAGGGAGATACATTACCAAAAAAAAAAAAAAGGGATCAAATTCATTTAAAAGCTCAGGATACCTAAAATATATTTTTTTCCAAAGAAGATTGTTAACGCATGCACCAAGAAGTGACCAATGTTTAGTGGCTCAGTCTCATCAAAGCTGCGCAACCTCTTCTCGAGATATTCAGATATTCAAAATGGGTGGGTACGTTCCGGATACCCCTCTTATATATATATATATATATATATATATATATATATATATATATATATATATTGTCATCCACAGACAGACTGTTTCGCTGTATCGCAGCTCATTAGTGTGGCTAGACGTCCGGTTGCCTCTGGCTAGAATCGAAAACCGGCTGAATTCGCGTCAGTCGGAAATTTTACCCTGAAGCCGTTGGCGCACGGCAGAGAAGAAGGTGAATTTAAGCGTATTTATTTTTAGATAAACACACAGTGACTGAGAGAACTCGATTCGATTTACCGAAGAGTCTTGCATTATTAGCCGTAATAGTCACTGTTTACAAACCCACACATCCTCCCCAGAGAGCTCAACCGAAATAAATTTTTCAGAAGCATATATATTGTCATCCACAGACATTGTTTCGCTGTATCACAGCTCATCAGTGTGGCTAGACGTCCGGTTGCCTCTGGCTAGAATCGAAAACCCGTTTAAATCGCGTCAGTCGGAAATTTTACCCTGAAGCTGTTGGCGCACGGCAGAGAAGAAGGTGAATTTAAGCGTATTTATTTTTAGATAAACACACAGTGACTGAGAGAACTCGATTCGATTTACCGAAGAGTCTTGCATTATTAGCCGTAATAGTCACTGTTTACAAACCCACATATATATATATATATGTTAGGTAGGGTTATGTTTTTTAGACTTTTGTAAAATAATTGATTTCCTGTATCATAATTCGATGAATATAATAAAGAAGGGTTTACTTCAGTTTATTTTTAAAAAATTTCACCCCAACACAATATTTCTGAAAACGTATAGATGTATAGGAGTACTATGACTTTCTAGAACTTTATGGAACCTTCTACAACTTGTTTTTGTTTATTTGTAAGTTTGTATGTTATTCTATAACTATAAGGGGCTAAATATATTGAAAAATTACATAAGTACTATCCAGGTGCGTCACTACCAAATTGAAAAATAAAGCTTCTGCCAGCTTGTAATTTTTGTTTATTTGTAAGTTTGTATGTCATGTTATAGCTATAAATTGTTAAATACGTTAAAATACGTATTATCCAATTACATCATTAGATTTGTGATGTCAACCGAACACTCGTTGCCACTTTTGTAATGGCGTGATGCTCGCTGTATTAGAGACTTTGTAAATCGCAGATACGATAGTAGTAACGTCATCGGACGACACTGGTATCAGACGCCTTCGAATAAGACTAGCACTAATAATACTTGCTCGATAATACTCGCTCGAATGGTAAACGCCGAATAGTGATCCGAATAGTAATCCGTATAGTGAGATATTCATTAACCGCCCCACGCGGTCGGGTGTGGCAAAAGGATGAGTTTATTGTGGGGTATCCGAGCTCGTAGGCTCGGCTTAAAAACGGAATCAGGTAGCTGTCTACCACCCCAGCTCACTTCCGAAGTAATCCGGATAGTGATCATTTAGACGCCACGCTAATTCTCATATATACATTTCCTTTACCATTACATGATCTACCTATTCAAAATGGGATCGCCTGCTTTTTCTCTCTGGGTATCTGTGTTCAAACTCCAGTGTCGGCAGCGACACTTTAATCCTATATAACAATTGAAAAACAAAGCTTCTGAAAAATTGAGATTTTTACTCTTATTGCGTATATAGTAAAATCGAATTTTCGGTTTGGGGGTGACATTTTTCAAGAACTAAAACAAATTAATGCCTTTTTCGTTACTTTTGGACAAAAGTTCATCGATTTATGAAAACAGGAAGATACGGTTACAAAAAATTCATAACTCTAATATATATATATATATATATATATATATATATATATATATATATATATATGAAGAAATATAGTCTTAAGATGTGTTGTATTTATGGGATAAAGTGCTCAATATCAGAGATAGAGCGTGTGCAAATATAAAAGTGAACATAGAAGTCAACACTTTAAGTGTTGACTGCTATGTTCACTTTTATATATATATATATATATATATTTAAATAATATATATATATGTATTTAAATATAATAATATATATATATTTAAATATATATATATATATATTAAATATATATATATATATTTAAATAAAAACAGACCACTTTAAGGTTCCATATAATAAATTATTTCACCACAGCCCTTTTAAAGGACCGCGGATCAAAAGGGCTGTGGTGAAATAATTTATTATATGGAACCTTAAAGTGGTCTGTTTTTATTTAAATTATTAGCTCTCATTTACATTGAGCTCTCTGGATTTTATCCTCCTTGGGTCTACCCATACGGATTACCTAGTTTTTCGTAAACTATATATATATATATATATATATATATATATATATATATATATATATAAAATATGGTATATTGTGTGTGTTTTCATACCCACAAAAGTTATAAGGATCTTTAAATTATAGAGTATTACATTTATCATGAGATTGTTCCCGGTTGGTTAAGGTTCCTACCAGGAGTTCGAATTTCACCAAGATTGATATATCAAGGTGTTGACTTTTTAATAAGGTCGACATACGACACTGTTTGTATGTGATTCAAAACTATACCATCACTACCTGTTCGGGAGCCGTCGATAGATACTCAGGTTTAAAGGTCTGAGCATTACTACCCTTGTTCAAACTGATGATCACGCGATATCATGCATCTTCTCATGCAAATAGTAATTATATTTGTATTACGGCTCTGTGGGTTACAAGTTCAAGATATTAGAAAAGATGCTCCAGAGATGGAACGAATATAGCGGAGAACTGTCCCACGGTGAAGGAGAACAACCGGCAATACACAGAAATATCAACGGACCGGAAAGATTAAAATCTGAAGTGGAAGCAGCATTGGCGAAATTGAACAGAAACAAAGCGGCAGGGCCAGAGGCAATGGTAATACTGGGGACTATAAACGAGTTCGGCATCGACAAGATCACATAAATAATAAATGAAATCTACAATAGTGGTGATATTCCGGAAGACCTAAGTAGATCTATTTCCATAGAACTGCTTAAGAAGCCAGGTGCAATCGAATGATGACTCCATCGGACAATCAGCTTAATGAGTCACATAACGAAACTGATCATCCGAATTCTGATGAATAGAGCGCCCAGCAGTATCAGATCGGAAATAGGACAAGAACAGTGCGGCTTCATCAAATACACTGAAACTGCGTATTTATGCTCAAAATGATATCAGAAAGAGTAATACAGATTACACAAAGGTATTCGATAAAGTACGCCCCAAAAATCTGTTGGAACTGCTCAGTAACCTTGATATATTTAGGAAAGATATAAGAATAATCAAGAACCTATACTGACAGCAATTAGCCTACATACGGATAGAAAATGAGTTCAGCAGATAAACAAAAATAAAAAAGGGGTGTGAGACAAAGATGTGTTTTCTCACCGGAATAATTCAACCTGTAGAGTGAGGCGACTCCGAAAGAACTACAAGTCCTATTAAGACTTCTTATTGACGGCCACAATCTTAACAACATAATGTATGCAGATCTCACGGTATACAAGATACAGAAAGAGTTAAAAACCCCAAAGTGCGAATAGCAAATCAGAGATAACAAAATCTAGCAAGTGCAGAAAAGTGTTTTAACAGAAGACAGAGAGAGAGGGCGACACTGAGATCCGAAGGCGTATTGCGATAGCCAAGGAAGCATTCCAAAAGCTAAGCAGAGTACAAATAAATCGGAACATTTCGTAAGAAACAAAGAAAAGAGTACTAAACTGCTATGTGATATCTGTCCTCCTGTCTCGCAGTGAGTACTGGACGATGAAGAGGGAACTTGAAGCAACAGAAATGTGATTCTACAGAAGGATGCTGAGGATCAAATATGTGAGTAAAGACGAAATTCGGAGAAAATGGTAACAAAAAAAGAAACTAATACTTAACATCAGGAAGACAGTTGCGATTTCTAGCGCATATAATGAGGAAGGAAGGCTTGGAAAATCTGATACTCGTGGGACAGATAGAGGGCAAAAGCGACAGAGGAAGAAAAAGCATAAAATATTTAATGTGCTTAAGTAAATGGATGGCGGAACATGGCTTTGGAGAAATAACAGAAAGACAAAGTTTATTAAGAGCTACAAGAGACATGAAATTGTAGAGAGCCATGATCACCTATGCCCTAAGGGTACACAGCACAGAAAGAAGGATAGACCTTCATATGTTATGGGTTTATTAAAATTCTAAAAATAGCTTTTTAAAACAATAAACATTACCGAGGGTGTTTAAAATAATACGGTGTGAAGGGAATCATCGTCCTCTTAATACAACTTTTTTTTTGCGAACCCTAAGGTTAAACATTGCCAAATTATTAATAATTTTGAGACGTATCATTGCCATTCGAAGTGTTGTTCGGATAATCAGATTCTTTGTTTTGCTTGTTTTTATCATAAGATTTCACCCGAGCCATTCTCTAACCGTATTCAGCTTTTATTTTACTATTATTTTTTTTTTTTACATATTAGATAGAGAACAATGAACAATTGAACGAGTTTAACTATCCGAATATCTTTTAGAATAGGTAAGTTTTATTGATGAGTTATAATTAATAAGATGAAATAGTATTATATAATATTACATACTATCATGAAATATATAATATTATGAAATATATGTATATATTAATATAACTTTAAAAATCAGGAGATCACTTGAATCCGCTACCTTGGTTTCAACCTTATGGCATCTTCAGGCTATTTTTATCAATTGAACTCTCAACGCTTTATTAAAAAAAAAAACAACAAAAATCTAATGAATGCTATATTATTTTTTTAAAAAATTAAAGCGTTGGAAGATCAATTGATAAAAATCGCCTGATGATACAGTAAGGTTGAAACCAAGCTAACGGATTCAACTAATCTCCTGATTTTTAAAAATTAAAAGCTCTATATGTCCTTTTTAATTTAATTTAATTTTTTTCACACGTGTATTGAGCCCTTTTTAATACTACTGTTTCTTGGTCTGATTCAACTTTGACCATTAACCTTTTATGTATTATATTTTAATATATGTAAAAATCTCATTAATTCTTTCGAGGATATATTTTAAAATTTTATTAATTGTCAGAAGTTTTCAAATTGATCGCCCGTGCTTATATCAAAGTAACCAATTTCCCTTAGATAATTTTTCATTTATGCTTTGATAATGCTCCCGTAAAAGGAGGGAAACATTAACAAGAAAAAAAAAAAAATTAAACATCCATCTTGTTTTTACGTATTCCATCTTACTACATTTTTTCCGATATTTCATATCAATCGTTCATGGTAATATTATATATAAATTAAGTATTAATTAATATTTACACGCATTTTATGCACACTTTGAGATTTGAAGTCCAAGGTGTGTACTGACAAACTTTCGCAGAGAATGATTAATGCAGATTTTCGTCCAAGTGTTCGATGAATTGTTATTATTCTCTATCGATATTGTATCGTGATATGTGCAAAACTTTGATAATAGCACGTCATTGCAAGCTAATAAATCGCTGTCAGATATCTACGTTGAGAAACAAAAGAAATATAGACAAATAAATATGATCAATTTTCATGTTTCAAAGCGCTTCCAACGTATTGAATCATATGACACTGCGTAGTTTTCACACCCTCAGCCTACATTAATGGATGACTTCTTTCGTGTTTCTTCATCCACACCTGAAAGATGAGCTTTTAAAACAGACATGTTCAAAACATGCTTTTCATGAAAACTTTTTTTTTTACAAGCGAGAAATATTAGAATACCAATATTAGGTATATGCAAATGTTTGTAACACTTTTAATTCAAGTCAATTAATAATAACTACAATATATATATATATATATATATATATATATATATATATATATATATATATATATATATTACAATGGATCATTCATACAAAAAGTAAATTAGTAAAGTTAATAAGATAAAATGGCGAATTTACTTCACTAACTAAATTTTAAAAATACATTTCGATGGATATTATAATCCTTGTTTTTTTTTTAAATTATAAACTGTATTAGGTCTTCCTTAAATATAAAGTACTTTCGACAGGTACCCGGTCATCATCAGGCATGGAAACTATTTTCTTTTTGGTAAAATTAAGGTAGCATCCGAGACGAAAAAATATAATGCGAACCATAGATGTTGATATGCTGCTATACAAAATCAACCAACCAAAATTTAAATATTTAAATTCCGGCATTAAATAACCCATAGAGGTCGATATGCTGCTAAACAAACTCAACCAGCCAAATTCAAATATGAGAGATGATAAATAAACGTATTACAAACTATTCGAGTGTAGTTTTTATTTACTCAACCCCTTCCCCACGAGGTCAGGTTGTGACACAAAGTCAGTTTAATGTGGGGAGCCCGGGCGCGTACACCCGGGCTAGGAACAATTATTGTCCGAGTCCCTGCGAGCACCGATCCCACTCTCTGGTACAATGAGAGGGCGCGGCCTCGGGCAGCTGTTCCCAGGACTGGGCAACTCAGTATAATTTTTCTCAGTTGCGATTCTGTCCTTTGATGCAGCTGCCCCCTCTGAGCACACTCTGCCCAAAGACAGAGACGCAACTGAAAGATTATAAATATGCGTGTTACAAACTACCCGAGAGAGTAATTTGTATTTACTCAAAACACGAGATCAGGTTGTGACACAAGGTCGGTTTAATGTGGTGAGTCCGTGCGCATACACCCGGGCTAGTAACAAAAATTGCCCGAGCCTCAGCAAACGTCGGTTGCGGTGGCTTCGGCACGATGACAGATTCCTCTTTTTCTTTTCTTTTTTTAAAAATCGGTTAAATGTTTTAATGCTCCGGAGCGTCTACTCAAATAAGTGCATTTACTAAAAAAAAACAAACAAACAGTTTTTTTCGATGAATAATGAATTTTTACAAGAAACGTTTTCATTTTTCATTAAAAATTTAATTATAATAATTTATAAACCATTAAATCTTTTAAATCTATTAATCTATTAAATCTTTTAAATCTATTAATTTGTAGCGTTTAGATGATATTGTTATTATTTAAAAAATATATTTACTAATCATAAATGGAAAAGCTTGCCACAATTTAATGAATCTAGTATTTTAAAAATAATTTTGATTTTTTGTGTGTGTGAGTATAAACGTTCCGATTTTTGTAAATACGGACGTCCATACACGATATTATCAGAAAAGAAATAACATTTCATAAACAAGCGTCTCCGTAAGTAAGACTATAAATCAAAAGTACCTAAAATTCAGTAAAATATTACAACGTTTAAAATATTTTATTTATTTACATTCCTGGGTAGGTAAAAAAACTATCTAAAAAGGACGTTTACGTTGTACTATAATTTTACTACAAGTATTTCCCCCTTACATAAATGTCAGGTTATCGATAGATCTGTTAAGCTATCATAAAAACTCCATGTTAAAAAAAAAGCTTTTCTGCGATATTTTAAACTAAAATTAATATTTGTTTAAATTCAGATGAATTAAACTTTAAATCAGTTCATCTTCAAATAGAATTTCAAAAAAGTACATTTTAATTTTAAAATAATTTTTTAGTAAGGAGAATTATGTTATGTTGATAGATGTCAGCATGGTGATTTTAGCGATTTCCCACCAAAAAATAATTCCAATCAATTCAAATTCGGTTTGAATGCATTTTAAATAGACATCTCCAATAATTCGCCGATAAAAGATAATAGCATGATAAAAATTAGGTCCAAACTTGATAAAAGCAAATTTTTATCATCAAAATCTTTATGATATTATTAAGAGGGAAGAATCTATTTTATTAATTTTTTTAATGCTTCCTAGCGAGTTCGAAATTTTGAATAATTATCTTGTTTTTCTTGCGTCAGCGGGGGCAGAAAAGACATTAGTAAATTATTTATGTAAAAATCCCAGTGATTTGGGGATTCTTGCAAAAATCTAATAATTGTCGGATTTTAATGAAACTTTCAGGACTTATTCACAAATATAAATCATCAATTTTCTTTTTCAAATAGTAGCACATTTAACGAAAATCTGTTCTCAACCTTAAAAAAATGCAATCAAACTAAGACATTATTTAATTAAAACAGCTTTTAATTGTTTTATGAATAAGATATATTATGGACACTATTGTGTTAAGAAAAAAGTGATGAATAATGAATTTTACAAGAATTGTTTACTTTTTAAAAAGTTTAATTAGAATAATTCATGTACGTTTTTTTTTAATCTTTTAAATTCATGTACGGTTTAGGTGATATTATTAAATAAAAACTATATTTACTAATCATTGATTGAAAAGCTTATTACAAATCATCACGCACCAATATTTTTAGTATTTTGAATTTATTTTTA
>OZ038506.1:58614996-58780237 GCA_964036315.1 Acanthosepion esculentum
ATATATATATATATATATATATATATATATTCTTTTTCATGATGATCTCCCGTAGTCAAAATGGTAAAGGTCCTCTTTGGCTATAGGATTTGTTTCTCTGATGGAAAAGGGGAATACAGCTTTGATTCCTGTCGGGAAGCACACTTTTCTTTAATAAGAAGTTTTTATCTTGATATAGGCCGGTTGATATCGATTTCACTGTATAAGAAAATAAAAAAAAGCAATCCTGAAATTTTGGATTCCAAAGTTTTCATTTATGCGATTGTTTTATGTGATATTTGTGTCGAACAATTTTTATAACTTAGAAATGAATTTTGCAATAGTCTAAATTAATCGTGAAATCCAGCGGAAAGTAAGAAACTGCGTACATCAAATTGTCTTTAAATTAAGTGGCGACAGATGAACTATCGTTGAATTTTTAAAATGTAAGTTTAAATATTAATGCAATACTTAAATGGGGCGATCAATTTTGAGTTCTTCTGTAGTTTATTGTTGCCTATCGTATACGGCAGCAGTATGGCTCGCAAAAAGAAATCTTCGCCAACAGAGGACCAGATTGAAATCAAAAGGGGCAAGGCTGCAGCGAGGAAAAGAAAATCCCATGCAAATGAAAACCCAGCTCAAGCGGCAGCCAGGAGAGCTTCCAATGCTGAGAATATGCCAAGACTTAGGGACTCCTGAACAAACCGAAGGCTCAATCAAGAGCCCTCCGCTGGAGTTAGCTTAATTGTCGCCCGATAGAACGGTTTTTAAGCTAGTCGCTAATATGTTCTATCCTGAAGTGGGTACATGCTTTACTATATTTCGTAAATATCTGCTCAAAGGTCAACTGAAATCAATTCCTGCAAAAGTGAGATCGTCTTGCATATATAGACACTGATGTACATGTGAGCATACACAGACCATGTCCATGTAAAATTTCACAGATACACACGTATTCAGTTTTTAAACACACAAATACGTAAACATTTTTGAGTGTCTGCTTCTACAAGTGGAAATCAACTTGTAACAGTCAAAACATTTGACGCCATTTGTTTTCTGATATAAAATTACGTCTGAGGCGCGGCGTGCTTGTCATTTTGAGAAACGTTGGCACATTTGGTACATGTTTAACTGTGGCGAGCGGAATATACCTTCCAAAAGCTAAGCATAATACTAAGAAACAGGGAAAAGTCGTTAGAAACAAAGAAAAGAGTGCTATTTGATATCAATCCTGTTGTATTTAATTTCTCGAAATTTCAGTAATTAAGTAAGGTGGTGGTAACAGATGAAAAAAATCATATTTCTACCAAGATTTTCTAAAAAAAATTTCTAAAAAATTTCAAAAATAATTTCATTCATTTGTGAAAATTTTATTAAAATCCGACAATTATTTGTTTTTTGCAAGAATTTACAAATCAATGGGTTTTTAGCGGAAAAAGGCGCTAAATTTCCTACTACTAGTCTTTGCTGCCCCAACTAACGCAAGAAAAACAAGATTTTTAACCAAAATTTCGAACGCGCTAGGAAGGATTAAAAAAATTTAATAAAGTAATCATAAATACTTTGGTCGTCCTTCTTAATATTTATAAAGATTTTGATGATAAACCTTTTTTTTATCAAGTTTGGGGCCTTTTTTATCATGCTATTATCTTTTATCAGCGAATTATTGGAGGTATCTATTTAAAATGCATTCAAATCGAATTTGAATTATTTTTTGTGAGAAATCGCTAAAATCGCCATAGTGACAACTCTGTCAACACAACATAATTCTCCTTGCTAAAAAGTCTTTTAAAAATGAAATGTACTTTTCTGAAACTATATGTGAAGAGGAACTGATTTAAAGTTTAATTCATCTGAATCAAATCAAATATTACTTTTAGTTTAAAATATCGCAGAAAAGCTTTTTTTAAAGATGGAAGTGGGCGATTTTATGAAGGTTTAACATACTAATTCTAATCTTTGCTTTTTCGAACGTGGTAGGAAGATTAAAAAATTAAGAAAATCATCAAAAAATACTTGGATCTTTCCTCTTAATAATAACATAAACATTTTGATGATAAAACTGGACAATCTGGCTATATTTTCATCTTCTATGTGCCGTAGGACGTTGGTGATCATGGCCCTTCATAATTTCCTGTCCTTTGTAGCTCTTTATACATTTTATCTTTTTTTATCTCCTAAATTTTGTTCCGTCATCCATTTACTCAAACTCGCTGGCTAAGTTATGCGAGGTTTTCCTCTGTCCCTCTTGCCCTCAGTCTATCTTGGGAGTAGCAAACTGGAGATAACAGGTATGTGGCTTTACAGAAGGATGCTGAGAATTCCACTGATGCAAACGATGAAGTCGTAAAGAAAATATTAACGAAAAGAACACTTATACTCAAAATCAGAACGAGACAGCTGACATTTATTGAACGTATAATGAGGAAGGAAGGTTTAGAGAACTTGACGCTTACAAGACACATCGTTAGCAAGAGTGATAGGAGAAGGCAGCGGGACATTTATCTGACGAACTTGTGCGAATGGATGGCGGAATCGGTGGCAGGAGTATTGACAACGGGAGAAACGTTGTTAAAAGATCACAAGTGATATGAAGCTGTGGAGAACATGAAAGGACACGGCACGTAGGAGAAGACAAATAGTCTTTTATCATATCTGCCAACTGTTGTAACGTGACACTATTGGAAAGGCGCTAGTAAATTGAAAAACATTAAATTCCGATAGACTGAAGATATACCGAAATATTAACGAAAAGAACACTTATACTCAAAATCAGAACGAGACAGCTGACATTTATTGAACGTATAACGAGGAAGGAAGGTTTAGAGAACTTGACGCTTACAAGACACATCGTTAGCAAGAGTGATAGGAGAAGGCAGCGGGACATTTATCTGACGAACTTGTGCGAATGGATGGCGGAATCGGTGGCAGGAGTATTGACAACGGGAGAAACGTTGTTAAAAGATCACAAGTGATATGAAGCTGCGGAGAACATGAAAGGACACGGCACGTAGGAGAAGACAAATAGTCTTTTATCATATCTGCCAACTGTTGTAACGTGACACTATTGGAAAGGCGCTAGTAAATTGAAAAACATTAAATTCCGATAGACTGAAGATATACCGATGATCAGACGAAGGAAAATCAAAGAAAAGGATATTTGTTTTGTTATTTGAAAAAAAAAACAAAACAAACTAGAAGAAGGTGATTAAATTTCTCGTTCGCGGGACAGGTAAAACAAAGAAACCACCTGGTTTCAACTAGAACTGAAGCTACGTGACGAACTGTTTTGGAGGACCAACGACCTCCCGGAAAAAATAGATAATATTTTTACGCCCATTGTTTGTGAAGGGGAAAGGACTGACCCCCGGCTGTGAGTTCGACCGATAGATGAGGATTGACTTTTAGAAGCAGACAAATTTCCAGCAGAAGATAGATAAAAGAATGACAAAATTTTCGTCGATTGAAACGTGATAAAACTTCCCAACATCAAGGGGTTGTTGCCTTTTTGCCACTTGTTGACCAAAGGGCTGATGATTAGATAAGAATGATCGATTCCAGATGTGAAAGCAACCACACACCAAAAACACGATAAGAAAGAATTTTGAACAATAATTAAAATTTGGCCGTTGGACTAGACCTTAGGCGACGGGTTTGGTCAGGTGACTATGAAGGAGAGAGCCCAAGTGGAATTGGAAGGCGGAGGACCGCGTATGCCGCTTTGGCAGTAATGGTGAGAGGCACTCACACAAAGCAGGAAGGAGACGGGTTTGATCAGGTGACCAAGAAGGCCAAGTTAGACTCCCCATATTTGGACATTTACAAGGAGAGACCTGATTGCTTGTTGGTATACCCAGAGCATATCATACCCTAGCCCTTGCGCATGGGTCCATAAAAACAGAATACTACGACAGAGAGAGGCAGAGAAAGGCAGAGAAAGCGAAGATACCGCGGACAGACTACGGTATAGAGACCACCGCTTCGCGTGATCTCATGTGACTTGCCTCCCTGAAGAAAAAGCCTCCGACTAAAAGCCTTGTTCCAGAAGTCTCGTTCCAAAGAATACTAAGAACAGTGTCACGGTGATCGGGAAGGGTCGAGAGTTATAGCATAGAGAATATAGTCTTGCTTAAGCTATCAATAACTGTACTATCAACTTTGTATCAAGTAACTGTATATAAATATTATTTTTCTTCTATCCAATTTATTTTTTGTGTGACTTTACTCTGACCGAAACAAAACCAAGTCATCGATTCCAGTCGACCATTCGGACTAAGCCAGTCTTGCGATCAATTAATCACAACGTGGGGCGGGGACAGGACTTGGGCCGAAACGATCAACTCTACGATCAGCCGAGGGGTTCGAACTTGAAGACGGAGCGGCTGGGGTAGACGTCTTTGTAGGAAACATTTTTAAATCTATTACATGTACGTTCTAAAAGTATTTGCCTCCAAATATTTCTATGATTTGATCCTATTTAATGAGTCGTTAGTATCTGGATACTATTAGCTAGAAATATCATTATTGGTATATTTCCCGATTGAGATATAGCAGAAATTATTTTTATATGCTAAAGTTCACTCAAAACAAGGCTTGAAAGCTACACAAGGTAGAGGATTATTGCTAAAATGCTTATGACAAATGAGGTGAGTTATGAGTGAAAGAGGAGGTGGTAGGAAGTGAAGATTATAAGGATAAAGAGGATATATATATATATATATATATATATATATATATATATATATATATATATATATATATATATATATATATATATCCAAGTATAGGATTGGTATATACGGAATAAATTCCAATAACCAACAATTATTATTCTTAAAAGAGTGCTCAATACAGAGTAGAGCAGATATAATTATTTATTTAAATATTATAACATAAATATGTTATAAAATCACTACAAAAATAGCCATTTTGTTCCAACACTTCTGGTGTCTTATCAAGTGATGATGTTGAATGTAGAATAGATGGTTTTAAAAGTTTCAAATTAATTAACGATCCTTCGCTAGGGGTAACCGCTGTTACATAAGCTAGAATGACCAATCAAAATACAAGTATATGGTAATTCAAAAAATTTGACAACGAAGTAAGGTTATCATAGATATTAAAAGATTAATTAATTAATTAATTAATTTGAAACGGTCCTCCTTATAATCTATTGGCTTATTTTTTTTTTGCCTGAAGCAATTTATTAAACGTTTTCATTTAGGAAACATTCAGCATTCTTTGATTGAACAGTTTATGTTACTATCGACTGGATTTTATAATTGTTTTCTTAAAACAGTTTTTCATGAAATTAGATTTCAAGTTCATTGTTTTTGCTCATTCTAGAACTGATCCGAGTTTTATTCCAAAAATTATGACTGAATAATGAGTCTCATCAACACTAGGTGCCCAAAATTTGTGTCCTTGTGTCAAACTAAACAGTAAACAATTTATGATGCCTCGGCGTGCCCAATAGCTGTGAACATGTGATAAAATAAGAGCATCGATACAAAGTTGTCACTGGGGCATATAAACAACAACAACAAAAAATAGCTTGACACCGGGACACAACGATAAGAGAACCTACTACTCTGAAGTAATGGTTATCCCAAGGTGTTCACTGTTGCTGTCTATGAAGATAAGCGTATTTTGAAACAAGTAGAAAAGTATGGGAAGTCGAGTGTGGATCGAACTTGCTACACCACGGTAATGCTGAACCAGACCAGTTCGCTAAATTTTACTTCACCTCGAGATATCCAGCCTTACGGTCATATCACGTTGAAACAGCGGTTCTCAAATGATCACCGGTTAAACCTGGTCAGTACCTTGATGGGTGACCGCTTGGGAATAGGAGGTGCTGTAAGCTTGAATGTGCAAGTGGTGTAATGGTTAATGGCTCGGTATTACTCATCGAAGAGCCGAGTTTCAATCCCCGTTGGGTTCGTTATATTCACTTACACGCAAATATTCTTGGGAAATCGAGGTGTCAACCGTTATTTTTTTTAAATTGATGGATTGGTTCGTTTTTTACTGCTTATTAATCATTGCAAGTTATTTACAGCTATAAAATATATTTATATTGTGTTATATACCGTACCTGTGAACACTAACGGGTATGTCCCAATTCTCATAAATACGTTGGACACTATTATAAGTGGTTGTAATACGCTAAGTAATCCACCACTAGCAGTGGTTTACCTACTTCACGCCGCTGGCGAGTATTGTATTTTGTTGATGTTATAAAGATTACCATTTCATTTGCAACCTCCGTTTTGGTTATTCCTTATTCAGTAACCCTTTCTAGGTTACAAAAGTTTTTATATATGTATATCGATGCAGAATTTCTGAAATATGGATGCACAGACTGATAAATCCATTAATAAATTAATAATAAAATAAAATAATAGATAGATAGATAGATAGGAATCAGACTGAGATAGATAGATAGATAGATACATAGATAGATAGATAGATAGATAGATAGATAGATAGATAGATAGGAATCAGACTGAGATAGATAGATAGATAGATAGATAGATAGATAGATAGGAATCAGACTGAGATAGATAGATAGATAGATACATAGATAGATAGATAGATAGATAGATAGATAGATAGGAATCAGACTGAGATAGATAGATAGATAGATAGATAGATAGATAGATAGATAGATAGATAGATAGATAGATAGATAGGAATCAGACTGAGATAGATAGATAGATAGATAGATAGATAGATAGATAGATAGATAGATATGGGCAGACTGAGAAAGAAAAAGAATGAAAGAGGGTGAAAGGTGAACAGACGGAAATGGATAGATAGACAGATAAATAGATAGAAAGATAGTGTTATATACCGTACCTATGAACACTAATGGGTATGTCCCAATCCTCATAAATACGTTGGACACTATTATAAGTGGGGGTAATACACTAAGTAGTCCAGCAGTGGTTTACCTACTTCACACCGCTGGCGAGTATTGTATTTTGTTGATGTTATAAAGATCACCATTTGATTTGCAACCTCCGTTTTGGTTATTCCTTATTCAGTAACACTTTCTAGGTTACATCACATTGTAAGAACATTTTTTCGAGATAATAATGGCTTGATGGTATAAGTCGATGTCAACTGGAATTGGAACTCGGGTCTCCGATTAACAATTCCGAGCCATTATCCATTACACTACCCTCACATCCAAGCTTACAACACCATGTATTCCAAAGCCGTCGCCCATATAGTTTCTGACCAGGTTTGACGTTGTTTAACTTCAGTGATCGTACGCGGAACCGGTGTTTCAACGTGATGTGGCCGTAAGTCCAAATTGTTTTAATGGTATATCCCTTAAGAACGTGGGTGATTATGGCCCCTACAAGTTTCGTTCCTTTAGCAGTATTTTCTTGGGAAAGGTAATGGAGTGGTTTCCAGTTATCCTTCCACTAGACTACTTACCAACCAAGGCTGTAGAAGGGTGCGAGATGGACTCATACATTTCCCGGGGATATTTTGTGTGAAAGTGAGCGCAACGCAATCATTGGGAATATGAACGCTGAAACCCGGTTTCACTTTCTGCGCAGTTAAACGTTACGCTAGGCTGTTTTAATGTATTACAAATTTTCCGATGAGCTACTGAAAAAAAAGACTCGTGAGAAATATTACTAAATTCATTTTCTGATATTACAGATGCCATCCTGCTGTCCGCTTATCACGAAGTGTCGGCAACTTGTACGAATTGTTCGATGTATTTGGATTTTACACTTTGGAAGCCTGTCTTGAAGAAAATTGCCGATTTCCATCTGTTAACCATAACTGACCGAGTAACAACTTGCAAAATAAACTTTGGAGATTCGAACACTAAACAAAAAAGAATAATCCCGGGTTTGAAAAGTCAACATGTGGTCCACACTTATCAGGATGCTGGCCCTTACGTTGTCATTTGCACATGCCAAAATGTCACTCAGACTTTGTCTATAGTAGCTACAACCAGCACATCATCGACTTTAAAGTTTGAAGCTGAATACAACGCCAGCCCGTCACTTGTAAATCTAAAACTGAAGGTAGACTCGGGCGATTGTTCGGATACTGTTAAATGCAATATATATTTTGGAAAGCAAAATATAGGCCCTGTTACTGTAAAGACCCTACGTAGTGGCTTCTCAAAGAAACCCAAGGTAACTGGTTTTCTTCGCGTTGGTTTAAAATGTCCTTGCTCTCCCGACATTATATACATGGAACAAACAATTCGAGTCTATAATGATTGTTTTGAAGAGTACTTATTTCGGTCTTTTCCGCAGACCTCCGAACAAGATCCATTTGTAATCTATGAAAATAGCAATCTGCTTATTGAAGTGTCTCGACCAATAACGTGTGCAACAGATATAACAAGTCGTGAGTGGATTATTAAGAAAAAAGTTGGAGCCATATTCGAACCAGTGAAATGGACGTTTTCAGATATAGCGGCTTTTCCTGAAAACGCTTCATTCGGTCTATATAGCATTGAACTGAACGCCAGTACTGAACAGACGAGTCAGATAGATACCTTATATTTGCTTTATAAGAAAATAATACGACCTCTGAATGTCTATGGTGGCTCTTTTCAGTCTATGGACCCTTCTCAGACCGTTAGTTTGTCTGAAGAAGAGGATCAAGAGGGTGTTCATTATTTGTGGTGCTACCATAAAAATGCAAAGGCAATTAATATTACAAAACCTTTATTCAACATCGGACTTCAAGGAAAAGTCAACTGTGAACCGTTTACCCAAAATAAATCCATACAAGTCCCAGCGAATCTCGTTGGAAAAGTGCTGTTTATTGAAGTATTCGCGATTACGGAAACGGATTTCAGAGAAGGTCGATCGGTCATAAAATTGATGCCGATGGAAAGGTACAATAAGATGCCAGTGAATATCAGGTAATGTAGACAATTATATAATTTTTTTTTATTATCCAGTACCGCTCGAGTAAATAGACGACACGTCCTGCTAACCACTATTATTACAAGAGTCAGATCAGACCAAAAATTTATTATTGCAGCTATATATAGTCAGAGGTTCTTCCAGTCTCGATAGAGCCCAAAAGGGTCCCTGCGTCCTTGTCGGTGATGAATTATTATGCGATCTGCAACCACATTCTAACAAAGGAAACATCGCAAGACTCTCGTTACACAATCGATGTTCCCATGGAATGTGTTCAAACAAACTACATTCTTTAATTTCATCAGTTCTAAACTTTACGGCTAAGACCCGTTATGCCACGCACATTGTAGCGAACAACCATAATTTGTTTAGTATTGTTGTGGTAGGATCCACCTAATTTGCATAGCGGAGTACCGACGATATAAATATGGTTGGTACCGGAAGACAGGGAGGCAAATCAAGAGATCCAACTAGAGACTCTGCCCGACTGCGACTTAGTCAACACATTCTCCAGGAACGGTCTTCCCAGAAATATACAAAAGACTATATATAAATATTGTGTACACTTTCTTGTTTCAATACATTTTATTCTAACTACATTTTGTGTTTGCATTATTATTCCATGCATTAGTCAAGTTTCAACAAGTATTAAATCGATGAAATCAAATCAATCAATTTCTATACACTGTATTCAATTCAACAGTCATCAAAAAGCTCTATATTGAGAAATATCACACATATATTAGAGTTTTACGAATTAGGATTAGATCAGTCTGGTTCACCAATTCTAACATTTATGGCTTAGACACGGCGAGGCAAGTACATTGTAGGGAACCACACTTATTCCATATCCAAAATCAAATCAGTCAATTTCTATACGCTATATTAAATACCAAGAGCCTATATTTAAAAGCTCTATGTTTGTACAAAACACACATATATTAGATTTATAATAATTAGGAAGAGATCAGTCTGGTTCACCAGTTCTAACATTTACGGCTTAGACCCGGCGTGCCACGTACATTGTAGCGAACCACACTTATTGCTCTCATATTCCATAGCCAAAATCAAATCAGCAAATTACTATACGCTATATTAAATAACAAGAGCCTATATTTAAAAGCTCTATGTTTGTACAAACCCTACATATATTACATTTATAATATTTGGAATAGATCAGTCTGGTTCACCAGTTCTAAAATCTTTGGATTAGACTCCGGGAGCCACGTACATTGTGGCGAACCACACTTATTTCTTTCATATCCCATAGCCAAAAATAAAATCAGTTAATATTGATACGCTATATTCAATTCAAGAGCCTATATTTAAAAGCGCTATGTTTATACAAAACCCACATATATTACATTTATAATAATTAGGAATAGATCAGACCAGTTCACCAGTTCTAACATTTATGGCATAGATCCCATGTGCCACGTATATTGTAGCGAACTACAATTATTTCTCTCATATCCCATAGCCCAAAATAAAATCAGTCAATTTCTATATGCTATATTAAATACCAAGAGCCTATATTTAAAAAGCTCTATGTTTGTACAAACCACACATATATTAGATTTATAATAATTAGGAATGGATAAGTCTGGTTCACCAGTTCTAATGTTTATGGCTTACACCTGGCGTGTCACATACATTGTAGCGAACCACACTCATTGCTATCCTATTCCATCGACAAAATCAAACCAGTCAATATCTATACGATATATTCAATTCAAGATCCTATATTTAAAAGTTCTATGTTTGTGCAAAACACACATATATTAGATTTATAATAAATAGAAATAGATCAGTCTGGTTCACCAGTTCTAACATTTACGGCTTAAACCCGGCGTGCCACGTACATTGTATCGAACCACACTTATTGCTCTCATATTCCATAGCCAAAATCAAATCAGTCAATTTCTATTCGCTATATTAAATACGAAGAGCCTATATTTAAAATTTCTATGATTGTACAAAACACACATATATTAGATTTATAATAATTAGAAATAGATCAGTCTGGTTCACCAGTTCTAACATTTACGGCTTAAACCCGGCGTGCCACGTACATTGTATCGAACCACACTTATTGCTCTCATATTCCATAGCCAAAATCAAATCAGTCAATTTCTATTCGCTATATTAAATACCATGAGCCTATATTTAAAAGCTCTATGTTTGTACAAACCACACATATATTAGATTTATAATAATTAGGAATAGATCAGTCTGGTTCACCAGTTCTAAAATTTAGGGCTAAACCGACCATACCACGTGCATTGAAGCAAAATGCTCTCTTACTTTCGTAATCTATCGCCGAAATTAAATCAATCAATTTATAAAAAATCGACATTCAATTCAAAAGACTTTTTGTTACAGATCTATATTTGTACAAATCTCACATATGTTAGATTTCGATTAATTAGGAATAGATCAGTCTGGTCTACCAGTTCTAACATTTAAAGCGAACTCTCTTCATGTCACGCAGATTCTATTGAACCACACCCAATCCTTCTTATTCCATAGAGGAAACCAAAGCAGTCAATTCATATAAACTATCTCCAATTCCAAAGCATTTTTTTGCAAGCACTATATTTTTGCATATCACGCATATATGAGATTTCTATTAATTAGGTATTGATCATTCTGGCCCGCCAGTTCTATACCCTAAGGTTAAACCCATCATGCCACGCGCATTGTATCGAAACGCCATTATTCCATTCATATTCTACCGATGAAATCATATCAATCAATTTATATAAACTATATTCAATTCAAAAGCCTTTTTTTATATAAAAGTTCTATATTTGTACAAATCCCACATATATTATATTTCTATTCATTCAGAATAGATCAAACAGGTCCACAAGTTCTAATTTTTACGGCTAAGACTCAGCATGCCACGAATATTGTAGCATAAAACACTCATTTCTTTCGTATTCCATCGATGAAAACATCGATCAATTTATATAAACTATATTCAATTCAAGAGCTTTTTTTGCACAAATCACATAATAGATTTCTATTAATTAGGAATAAATCAGTTGTGTTCACGAGTTGTAACCCTTAAGACTACGCACCGTCATGAAACGGGTATTGTATCTATCCACTCCGATTCATTTGGTATAACATCGATGGAACCAAATGAATTAATTTTTTAAAACTATATTCATTTCAAATGCTAATTCTGGAAAGCTTTATGTTCATACAAATCACATATATATTGGATTTCTATTAAACAGGAATAGATCTGTCTGGTCCACGAGTTCTACACTTAAAATCTAAGACCCACCATGACACGCAGATAGTAGCGACCCACGCCCATTCCCTTCGTATTCCATTGATGAAACTAAATCATCCAATTTATATAAACTATATTTAATAGAAAAATCTATATGTCTTCCGAATCTCTTCATATATTAGATTACTTTGATTAGGATTATATCAGTCTGGTCCGCCAGTTCTAACGTTTACGGAAAAGAACTAGCATAACACGCAGATTGTAATGAGTCAAACGTATTCCTTTCGTTTTCCATCAGCGAAATCACATCAAACAATTTATATAAACTATATTCAATTTAAAGACTAATTTTGGTAAACTCTATATTCGTACAAATCACACATATATTAGATTTCTATTAATTAGAAATAGATCAGTCTGGCCCACCAGTTCTAAGCTTTACGGCTATGACCGTTCGTTATGCCACGTAGATTGTAGCGAACCACCTTCATTCTTTTCGCATTGCTTAGATGAAATCAAATCAATCAATTTCAATGAGCTATATTCAATTCAAGAGCTTTTTTTTAAAATCCTGTTATTATCGCTCTCCCGTCGAACTCGACGTATGAGGGTCAGACAGATCAGTTCCCAGAAACTGAAAGCCCGACAGCCACGCAGGATTTGATTATAGTGGTGAAGGTTTTGTGCAGGGCCATCCACACTTTTTGGAGGGACGAATACAGGGACCTGGTGCAACGGATGCCACAAGGTCCCCAAACGACCCTTCGAAGGTTTTGAATTCAGAGTTGTCCTTCTCCTAGACCAGTTGCCATCCAAGGCTATAGAACCCAGTCTGTCCTGCTATTTACCCATAGTTGGAGGGAGAAGAAGAGGATTCACACCTTTCCCAAGGGTATTAGCACGTAAGTGAATGTAATGGAATCGACTGGAATCCGAACTCGGCTCTCCGATTCCTCAATCCAAGCCGTTATCCATTACTCCACCGTGCCTCCTAAATCCTGTATATTTGTACAAATCACACACATATTAGATTTCTTTTAATTAGAAATAGATCAGTGAGGTTCACCAGTTTTAAACTTTAAGACTAAATCCCGACATGACACGCAGATTATAGCGAGCTTTATCCAACTCCTTCGTATTCCATTCATGAAATGAAATCACTCAACTTATATAAACTATATTCAATTCCAAATGCAATTTTTGAAAGCTCTATATTTGTACAAATCACACATATATTAGATTTCTATTAATTAGAAATAGATCAGTCTGGTCCACCAGTTCTGTACTTTAAGTGTAAGTCCCGTCAAGCCACGCTGACTGTAGCGGACCACCCCCATTCCCTTCGTATTCTGTCGATGCAATGAAATGAATCAAAGTTATAAACTATATTCAATTCGAAAGCCTTTTTTTCCAAAAAATAAAACTCTATATTTTTACAAATTACACATTAGATTTCTATCAATTAGGATATATCTGTGTTGTCCTCCACAGCTCTAACCTTGACGTACATGACCTGTCTGGATTTCCTTCGTATTCATATAGATGTAAGTTCCACTCCGGCTGCTTCTTTTCACGAACGTCTGCATTGTGAAACTGACTCCCAAGTGAATCCTTCTTCGATCACTGCAATCTTGGCTTGCGTAATTCTAAGGCCAGCCTTTATCTTTCCCAAATATCTCTATAACACACGCATCCTTATCTGTAACCATCTACCTTTGAAGATTATATTTAACGTGGAAGCAAGTAAAGGGAAGGGAGTTCCACGGACGGGAAGTGCGAGAGAAGGAGCTGTTTGAGTAGAAGAGACGGTTACATTTAACCGTTTAGACAGTGAAAGGGTGGGACCAAGATGCCAGCATGGTAGCTCGCTTAAATTCATGCAGTCCGAGAACCAGCGAAAGTAGCTCGTCGGAAAATATTTGGTGAAGAGACAGATTGAAGCCACGACACGTCAGTGGGAAAGAGATTGTAGACTAGACACCAGATCAAGACCTATCATATTGCATATCCAGTCTGAAAGAATTGTAAAATTGGTGTGAGTTCGACTTAATATATTTGTTCTAGCATCACATACTACCTGTTTCAACAATTCTCTTAATGCTGGTCCAATTTAAACAATTAGAAGTTATTAAGTAGTCCCAACTCCCAAAAGCAGGATTCTAACGTCTGGCCATTGAAATACTAATTTTAAATTAGCCGGATTAAGATAATTTGGGCATCCCGTCAGAAAAAAAAAAGATGGTTGACCGAAAAGTAAGGAACGAAACAACGTGAAAGCTGTAAGCAAAAACAAGTAGAGTGGGTGTGAACCATTCCTTCTAAAAACAAGAGCGGCATTATTAATAGAAATAATATTATTTCGAAATTTTCTTCACGTCCCGATTAAATTCTACAAACTAGCCAACTGTGACAAACAGTGTTTAGTTAGGTGTGTTCAAAGAGCCTTTAATAATATCTCTCCTAGAATAACAAATGTCGGTAGGTCAGCTTATTAGATATTAGCAGCATGGCCCGGCGTTGCCCGTGCTTGATTAAAAAATCGTACGATTCATACATCAATCGCTATCAGTTGACTTAAAATATTTTTGCCCTTCCTTGCCTTTAAAGGAGTGCCCTTTGCCGTGCTGATGTTGCTACATGCCTTACTTCTTGCCTATCTCACACTGCGAATTTTTCTAAGCTCTATACTAAACATTAAATATGTTACGAAAAAAGAACTAAACAAAATGAACACAAAACGATCAGCTTTAAAAAAGGTTCGTAACTGGAAAAACTGAATGAAAGAAGAATGTTAACAACAAATACTTTTTCACGCCCAACCCAGTTCTGCGGAATCAGAATCGACGTTTAAGCGAGCGAATGAGCCAATTGGAGTAAAGTGCCATGCGGATTTAAATTTTTCCCTTGTGACGAATGCAGCTATCGATTTTTTGCATGCTAGCAAGCTAGTTAACATTCGTGTCAGTCAGCTGTTGGCTCTCACGCTGGCCAACAGAATCTTCCTGCCTATTCGTGGCAGCTAGCTATAGGCTCTCACTCTGGCCAGTAGAAAATGGCCACAAACTACATGAACACTACCATAGAAGCATGAAAAAATCGATTATTTCCACTCTCAGTGGGAGTTGGGAAATGCAAAGTCGGTCTTGGCCTTTCCACTAACTTGGATCATGTACATGTAAATTTTGGTGCAAATCCGTCGAAAATTGCGGCCGTGCATTCGTCACACACACACACACACACACACACACACACACACACACACACACACACACACACATCCTGCCTTTTATAGATAGAGATAACCTCGTGATATACTAAAACTGCAATCATCTAGGACAGTTATAACTGCTGATCCTAAAAAAAAGTCTCAAAACTTCTGGAATGCACGTCGTAAGTATATACGTATATCGGTATTTACACTGGTATCTCCACTGAGACGAGATGTGACATAAGGTCGGGTTTAACGTGGGGAAGATGAGCACGTACACCCAGGCCAAGGACAAAAATTACCCAAGTATTTTCAATCTTCTTCCAAGATCATCATCAGGGTTGCAAGTAGTACAAAATTATACAAAACTTGCAACCCTGAAGATGATCTTAGAAGAAGATCGAAAGTACTTGGGAATTGAAAATAAAAGAAATTTAAACAGCTATAGCGCATTTCTCTCACCCTTTAACATCAATACACGGAAGGTTATTCGTGAGTATGAACGGATTTTGTAAAAAAATAGCAGTCATAATGTCTGTAATTTATTCAATCAGACATATATATATATATATATATATATATATATATATATATATATATATATATATATATAATTTGAATAAGATATGTTTAAGTATTAATTGGAACAAGTTTAACAAATAAGTGCGCACAATGTCAGTTCGTTTATTTTTTTATTGTATTTTTCCAATTTACGAATAAAGTATTGATTATTGGAATCGGATTTGGGGAGAAACTGTCCGGAGTTCACGTTGTGTTATTTTTGTTCAAATACTTTTGAACGTTTCAACCATTTTCAAGACCCAATGTCGTGTCCGTGCGGAAGAGAAAATTCCTTTGTCTACATCCTAGTATTCCTTGAAAAGTGAAAGTTTGACACCATATTGGTTCTTAAAAATAACGTAGACGCTCGAAAGATCTTGAGCAAGACAACACTGAGAATTGAGAAAGAATTGGGAAAGAAGAGTGCTTTTTAGAAATATAAAATAATTCTAATTATGAATCCAAACTCCTTTATTTATATATTGTTTCTATTTTTCTTTAGATGTATCTACAATTGTGCCGGTCAAGTTTCGACAAAAATGAACTTGGTTTTAAGTTCGGAAATAGATGAAAATTACAGCCAGGAGAATTCATCGGTTACTTATACATGGTCTATAATGAAATTTGAATCAAATAAATATGTTGTATTTAAAGGACAAGGAATTTGGTCTGAGGGTAAGTTAAAAAATGCTTTATATAACAAATCTTCTCATGCGGTTGCAAATTCTGTCGATAGTCTAGCTCAACTAGAGCTATAGTTGTATACCTAGTCAGGCTGATCAAAAGGCACAGCTCGAAAATAATTAATGTGAAGAAAAAAAGAGAACAGTTTAAAAGTAATTGCAGAAACCTGAACATTTGCTTACTTGATAGGAAATGCCTTACCGAATGTGCTATATATAAAGCCACAGTGAAAGCAGATGGGCCGGGCGAAAACATTTATTTCGAGTCGACCAAGCGACTGTTCAAACAAAAATATAGAAACCACAAAATGTATTTCATTGTGGGGAGATACAGGAACAATATTAATTTGTTCAGCTATTTATGGAATATTACAGAAATTCGGGGTGCATGTATAAAAGGAAAGAATAGTTACAGCAAAAGGTACAGTTATATCGATGATAGATTTTGTCGGCATTACTTGAAAATTGTAGCATGTACAGAATCGAATAAATTTTTGAATGCCAAGTCGGAGGTAGTGTCAAAGTGCGGGCATGCGAGAATATTTTTGCAGAGTAGCCGGGTTTGAGAAAATATATACAGTTCTGGATTAGTTCCCATCCTGTTCCAGTAAAAGTGCATCGGCAGATTCTGTGGACAGTGGTAAGATTTCGAAAATATAATGGTACTATTTATTGAAAAAGTACCGTGTAATATCTTATTGATTTTAACACTCGAAACCTGAAGAGCAAGTCGACAAATGTTATCTTACGAGCGATATACTGTGTAAATGTTATTTATTTTAATTCGATATTAGGTTGCTCTGCCTTTTTAAAGTATAAGAGTACCTTTTTACCTTAGAGACTTAGACTCGGGGGGAAACAAGGTGAGCAAGAAATGAAAGTACTATATGAAAGTACTATAATGAAAGTACTGTATGAAAGTACTATATGAAAGAACTATAATGAAAGTACTATAATGAAAGTACTATAATGAAAGTACTGTATGAAAGTACTATATGAAAGAACTATAATGAAAGTACTATAATGAAAGTACTATAATCAAAGTCCTGTATGAAAGTACTATATGAAAGAACTATAATGAAAGTACTATAATGAAAGTACTATATAAGAGCAAGTCGAGATATCTGTAGACATGGATAGCGGAACGATCTTCCCTTGTAGATTAAACAAAAAGTTTAGTTCAGAATCCCCTGAAAGTTACCCAGACCAACAAGTATCTGAAGAAGACCTGAGTGGAAACAGCAGAAACATTGTGATAAAAATAACAAGGATGAAGACTTTAGTCCAAATGTAAATAACGATCAAGGTGCATGTATAACATCTTTATTTTTTAATTCGTAATTTCAAGAAGTCGGATGGGCACTGCGATGGCCACACTCCGGTCAATGGCATCAACCTGCTAGCTAAATTGTGTGCGAGTAGTCGGAAGGGTTTCCTGACCCAACCAGTGAAGGAGAACGCCTCTCCCCAACCCACATATGCCAAGCAGCCATCGATCAGTCGCCTACATGGGCGTAGGAAAGGAGTGCGCTTCTGAGATCAACAGCTTTACCAATGGGCGGAGCAGTGATGTGCAGAGGTTTGGTGATACCCAGAGGTTAGGTGATTACCTTGATTGTATGCCCCTAAGACACAAGGAGGAGGAGTGGGACTACTCTGGTCTCGCTTATCAAAACATAGATCCATCTTCACACAAGCGTGTGGGACCGTAGGGCACTTGTACAATGTAGTTAACAGGGATAATTTAAAAAAATAAATTTTTATCTCACTTTTTGATTGCATCCAAATCTGATGTGGATGCACAGGGTCATTGCACACTCTCTACCTTCTTTCTGAGTGCTACTAGTGAAATAAACTAAATGGAAACGCAAATTTTGGTTTTTTATTTATTCCTTCTATGACCTGCAGAGGTTTGATGGTGTTTGGTGATGCATGGGGCCAACTCCTTGATTGCATGCCCCTAAGAATCAAGTGGGGGACGCCTATAGATCCTAGTACTGAGAAATGTGAGGAAGGAAGACATTTTAATTATTTAAAACAGATGAAACATTAAATAAGCACTTTATTCAAATTAAATATAAACTATATTATTATTCTCCCCCGATATGGATGCCCCGGGGCCGTCGCACCCTCTACCCTACTTTTTCACGCTACTGGGACAGAGAAAGTTCTAAAGAGAAGAGATCGGGTAACCTCAACATATATTTTTGGATGCCCTCCCTATATGGATCCCCGGGGCCGTCGCACCCTCTACCCTACTTTTGCAAGCTACTGGGGCATAGAAAGTTCTGAGAGGAGGGACGGGGAAACCTCAACATCCTAGGTGAAAAAGGAACCCGCAAGCCATTGCACTATTTTGACTTGAATGTCACCATGAACCACAATTACAACAGAAATAGGAAGAATGGTGACAATAGCGGCGCAAAATGCGATAAATGAAAAAATAAATGAAGTCCAATTAATTCTTTCTTGGTTTTGCAAAATGCCTTTTCAGATAATTTTCTAAAAACTTTCCTAATAATGAAATGACTTATTTCATCTACAGTATATGCTTGAGTACAATACGACTGGACGTATAAGACGACCCTCAAATTTTCAAGTTAAAACATCGGTTTCGGGCTAAATTCGCCGTACAAGATGCCCCCACCAAATCCTATTTTAAAATGTATTGAATTTATTGAATGAATTCAGTAACGATATACTTTCTTCACACTCAAATCATCAGGTCATCCCATAAGTTCTGTCCGAATTTTGAATTTTGAAACAAGTGACCAAATGTTACATTTAATTACAGATTCAATCAACAATGTATTTTCCCTGATTATCTATGACTTCCTTCCATCTATTAACAAGCTTACTAATTCCATTACTGTAAAATTCTTTTGGCTTTGATTCGAAGAACTCACAAATGTCAGTTTTAACCGCTTCCTGTGTTACAAAAGCTGTTTCTTCCAAATGATTCTGTATGCTACGAAACAAATGGTAGTCTGGAGGAGCAAGGTCGGGAGAATAAGGTGGATGAGGAATTTTCTCCCAAGCAAGATCTTCGATCTTTTGTGACGTGATTCTTGCTGTGTGTGGTCGTGCATTGTCCTGATGAAACATCACCCGTTTTCGATTCACTAGATAAGGTCTTTTTTTCCTCAAAGCTTGGTTCAAACGCTCTAATTGCTGACAGTATATTTGAGCATTAATTGTTGCATTAGGTGGTAAGAATTCAAAGTGGATTATTCCTTGGCAATCCCACCAGATTGAAAGAAGAACCTTTTGCCCATGAAGTTCCCTTCTCGGCTGTGGCTGGGGTCCTTCCCCTTTACCAAGCCACTGTCGACGACGCTTGACATTTCGATAAAAGATCCATTTTTCGTCGCCAGTCACAAGTCTATCCAAAAATGGTGAAACAAGTTGGCGAGAATGGAAAGAAGAGCAGATGTCAACTCGGGATTTGAGGTTGTTTTCAGACAATTCATGAGGCACCCATTTTCCAAGTTTAGAAACTTTTCCAAGTTGCTGAAGATTACGATGAACAGTTGTAGGGTTTGAACTGAGAACCACTGCCAATTCCTCAAGTGATAAAGCAGGATTTTCTTCAAGGGCTGCTTCAAGAAGCTTTTCATCAAACTCAACTGGACGTCCGGTTCAATCTTCATCTTCAAGGGTGAAATCTCCACCTCTGAATTTTGCAAACTATCTTCTGCAAGTTCTTTCATTCACACATTCCTCTCCATAAACTGAGTGAATGTTTCTAGCCGCTTCGGTTGCTGAGTTTCCTTTCTTGAACTCATAAAGCATTATGTGCCTCAAATGATTCTTGGGTACTTCCATGTTAGCAGGGTTTTAATAAAAAAAAATTTATTTTATTGTTTTCTGAAATAAAATTTGATCCGTTTAAATGCATCTAAACATAAAAATAATGTTCAGCTCCATTAGACATTATAAAATACTTTTTTAAATTTCGTTCATTTTAACAAAAAGTAAAAATCGGGCAGAACTTGAGATGACCTAATATAATGAAAAAACGGGTAGCAAGATATTGTCAATTAACTACCACAATCTATAATACCTCATGAGTTGATGCTGTGTTTTCGGTAGGCTATTACGGTCACCTGAATAAATTTTACCCGCTCATTCCACTGTTTTCGAATGCGATCTTTAAACGTCTTCTTGGGAGACACATTTTATACGTGGTGTATAAGACGGCCCCATCTTTTGGGGAGGGAAGTATAAAAGGTCGCCTTGTATGGTGACATATACGGTACTTAATAGATTTTATCTTTATTTTTTCCTAGGTTCAGACACGTCAACATTTACAGTGATAGGCGACAATTTACCTCCGAATACCTGGATCAAAATCTGCGTTAGAATCAAGAGCGACTCATTGAACGGCTTGACATGTAACGAGGTATTCTGCGGATCGCCCCCATCAAACGGTATATGTTCGATTTCAACTACAAACGGAGTTGCTCTGGAAACTAACTTTACCATAAATTGTACTGGTTATATTGACGACGGAGTCGAAGCCTTCAGAGCGTTTGCAAATCCACACCCGTCTTATGCTGGGCTACTATATGTCGTCCTATTTGTATCAGACGAAAACATGGTAGTTATTTATTATGGAGGTAAGCGGATTAATTGCTTTATATTTGATTTAACTTTAATTTTAAAGCGTTCATTCTATATTGATTCGTCTTCTATGTGACGGGATCCTTCAGAAGATTGGCAATCATGGCTATTCAAAATGTCCTGGCCTTTTTTAGCCCTCAGTAAATATTGTCTTTTCGCTATCGCTCATAACTCCTGTTCTATCATTCATCTACACAAGCTCGTTAGGTAAGTTGTGCGCCATCCAGGGTATGACGATAAATAATCTCCGTCAGGAAGGTCTCAGCTTTTGAGGAGCGTGGAACCACCTCTTAATTGTTGTTGACAGGTCCACCCTGACATGAGGTTGTAGCACCTGTTAGGGTCCCAGCTATGAGCATATAGTTAACCCCCAAACTGGGGTCAAAACACTATGAAAATTTAAAAATAGGTTTTTATAGTAAAAAATACCAGTAGTACTTTTTTTTGAAAAAAACTATCACCAGAAATATATTTAAAAAAATATTGCTATTAATACATTTTTGCAAACGAATATGACCAGCAATACATTTGACTCTCGACAAAACCTTTCTTATGTCAATGAATCCGGATGTACAAACTGATTTCTTACAAAGAATACGTATTCTATTCATACTAACGTACCCTAAAAATCTTGTCAGCATTAAATAACCCATTGATGTTGATATGCTGTAAAACAAATTAAACCAAACCAAAAATACGTCAATGAAATCTGATCTACAAACTGATTTCTCACAAAGAATACGTATTCTATTCATACGAACGTACCCTAAAAATCTTGTCGGAATTAAATAATCCATTGATGTTGATATGCTGTAAAAAAAATAAAGCATAATCTAGGTTATGCACTGATTTACTCTGTCCGTCTTGCCTTTAACATGTGAGAATTATATTTTTAAGCCCTCGTTCCTCATTATGTTCCCTAGAAATTTCAACAATCTCTTCCTGGTGTTAATTACAAGTTTCTCCTCGTTTCCATTTTCTCAAAACATTCGTCTGTATTCACATGTTCGGTCGATGGTATCCTCAGCATTCTTCTGTAGTACCACATTTCATTTGTTTCTCCAAGTCTCTTCATCTGTGAGATTGTCCTGCATTCACTGCCATATAGGAGGATTGATATTACTCTTTTCTTTGATTCTAACGAGATTTTCCTGTTTTTTCATAGTTTGTTTAGCTTTTGGAAGTCAACTTTCGCTATCCCAATGTGACTTCAGACTTCGGTGTCGCGTTTTCCGTCCTCTTCCTAGATATTTGAATTTTTGTACTTGATTTCGATATCTCCAATTTGTAATTCGCATTTTGGGCAGTCCCTTTTGCTGACAACCAAATTAATTCCGGTTTTGATTGCATGTCTCTAATTCCTCTTATGATGTGATTGGGTAACAGTATGACTGTTTTTTTTTCAATCTATTTTATACAAGAATAACTAATTTTCTGTCCGTCGCATGCTATCTGCGTCTGGTTTTGCAAGCGCGTATGGAATGTACATGCGTAAGCCTATGTTGTGCGTGAGTGATAATGGAACAATACATTATCATTTTACTCAGTCTGGACAAGCTCTACCCTGAGAGAGCAATGAAATCATAAAGTTGAAAACGAGAGGGAAAATATTAATTTCTTTAAACCCTAAAAGTGAAATTTTATTGAACTTTTCGAAACTTAATTCGGTGATAAATAGAATTACTTTAATTGAAAAAAAAAATTAGAAATGTTTTAATATCTGAATATAAATATACCTGTGCACACGCAAATGTACATGCACACAAATTGAATGAAATTGAAATGCACTTCTATGTTGTGAAGTTTAATTTCCCAACTACCTCTTCTACTCTAACAGCTTCTTCTCTCGCACTTCCAGACAGCGGAACTCCCTTCCTCTTACTTGCTTCTCTGGTAACTATAATATTCAAAAATTTAAATGTAATGTCAATAGACATCTTCTGACGCTTTGATCTCTGTTCTTCTTTTTATCCTTTCCTCGCCCCCCATACCCAGTCTTTTCCCTTACTTACACAGTCTGTAGCTTCTTGCGTACTAGTGGCACTCCCGCCTTGCTTGGGGTGAATTGCTTAAAAAAATGGCAACAACTCCTGGGTAACTGGAAAAAAAGTATAAGCTGAAATGTATGTCCCTTTGAAATCATTTTTATAACTCCTTTTCAATTTAAACCAAGTCTTCTTCTTCTTCTTCTTCTTCTTCTTCTTTTGTGTGTAGTGTCCCTTCTGGTCGTTAGCGATCATGACTCTCCACAATTTTCTGTCCTTTGTAGCTCTTACTAACTTTTGTCTTGTCTTTTTGCCATCTCTCCCTAACCTTGCTCCGACTTCCATTCGATCAATCACGACAGGTAGGTCGTGCGCTGCTTTGCTCTGGACCTGTTATCTTCGATTTGTCCTGTGAGAATCAACTTTTCCAACTTCTCTTTCCTCACTATGCGCACCAGAAATTTCAACTTTCTCTTCCAGATAATTATCCTGTTTTGTTGCCATTGTTTCTAGAACTTCGTCGTTGCTCACATGTTGGGTCCATGGTATTCTCAGGATCCTTCTCTAAGAACCACATTTCTGTCGCGTCAAGTCTCTTTTTTATCTGTAAGGAGATTGTCCATCACTGACTGCCAAACAGGAGGACATATATCACGTAACAGTTTAGTTAGTTAGTTAGGTTTTCTGGCATATCATGCCAGATCCTGTTATATATATATATATATATATATATATATATATATATATATATATATATATATATATATATATATATATGCAGAAATATAGTCTTAAAGTGTGCTATATTTATGGGGTAAAGTGCTCAATATCAGAGATAGAGCGTGTGTAAATATAAAAGTGGACATGGAAGTCAGCACTTAGAGGCGACAGTCTGTTTCATGCTAGTGCAATCGCCTGACGATTGCACTAGCATGAAACAGACTGTCGCCTCTAAGTGCTGACTTCCATGTCCACTTTATATATATATATATATATATATATATATATATATATATATATATATATATATATATATATATATATATATATATATATATATATATATATATATATATATATATATATATATATATATATATATATATATATGTGTGTGTGTGTGTTCAGAGAGTTCCATAAGATTTATACCGATCCCAGCATTCCCTGCCATAAAAGATACATGACTGACGAGGCAGTAGGTTGCTATTTCTTTCTGCGGTAGAGCAGTTGCCTATTTACCCATAGCTGGAGGAGAAGAAGAGGATTCATACTTTTCCCAAGGGTATTAGCACGTAAGTGAATGTAATGGACTTGACTGGAATTCGAACCCAGCTCTCTGATTCCTCAATCCGAGCCGCTATCCATTATTCCACCGTTACACACAAAACAGTTCTTTGTCTCTGACGACATCTAATACTTTGCTTAGCTTTTCGGAAAGCATTCTTCGCATCCTTATTGGGCCTTCGGCTATGAAATTTGATCCTCTTACCGTCAGCAAAGCGACAGATACCGAACTAATATTATTTAACCACCACCGAATAAACTTTGAATACTCTTCAACCACTGCCAATGGTGATACACTCAATGAGGCACCGATGCGTTGAACGACGTCTGGGACACATTTTCACTCCAGACCTCAAGGGGAACTCATATATAAAATCCATTGCTAAAGATGATAGAAATATGATCGGCTCATTCTATCACTCCAGAAAGTAACAGATTCAATCTTCCATGTTTTATATTTTACAAGAGTCAAATTGGACCAAGAACAGAGTATGCTCAATCCTTTACACCACTATCCTTGATAGGGACCAAATCGTTTACGCGGTGCTGTAGGAGAATGCTTATTTTCCACTATGCAGCCTCTTTCCCCACAGGTGCAACGTTGTATATGCGTCATTACTCTATCGCTATTTCAAATGGCAAATGTTCAGATAAGCGCCACATATTTTTTGATATTTTTTTTTATCATTTCACCCCCAAGTAAAGGAATAATGTGACTAAGACGAAAAGGGATTACTGGGAGTGGAAAAAACTGAGAAGGTTTTTTTGTTTTTTTTAGAAAGGACCGGAAACAAAATCCTGAAAAGGAAACAAGGGATAAACCTGTACGCTTATTAAAAAAATTAAAACACAAAAAATGGAGGAGTGTTTCACCAGTTCAGACGTTTGCTAGATTCTCCTGCACACACACACACGCACGCACACACACACACACACGCATACGAACACATGCGCATACACACACGTACACACATACACACGCGCGCATATACACAGGTACACACGCATACACACATCTAATAATATGAGAGATCAAATATTTTCGTAAAAAAATATAAATGAATAAGCTTGAATTATTTTTTTCTGTTTTAGTTTTTCCACAAATTGGACCGTTTAATCTTGGCAGTGGAGACAGCGGCACTCATCAGGCAAACCTATATATACGTGTCTATGATATGTATTACTCATTTGACAATACAACAGTTGACATGACGGTATGTATTTCGTTTTATTTAATACATTGATTGATTGATTTGCTTTTTTACGGCTTATCAACCTTTTGCAGGTTATTAAAAGCCAGAAAATATTTTTGCATTGTAAGCATTTTGGGGAAGATAATAAGGATTTTCCAATACAAGTCTTACAATTTAACCCAGAACTTGGAGGAGAATAGGTTCTGTTCCGCACGATCATAGAGAGTGTAAAAGACAGCAAGAGAGCCGCGCTGATCAATTTGGATCAGTCCAAGGTAACTGACAGGATTGACCATCAGTACCTGGCTGCTGTCCTGCAGGCCGCCGGATTTGAACCCGATTCTGCAAGTGGATTAGCCTCCTGTATCGCTCCCCCAGTGCTGTGGTACAGGTAAACGGAAGGCGATCAAGCGCCTTTGCACTGACTCGATCGGTCCGATAGAGGTGCCCACTGTCGCCCTTACTGTACGCTTTGGCGTTGGAGCCCTTCCTTCGCCGGTTAAGGGACAGAGCGTGCAGTCCGGTTCTACGCGGAATCGACGTTTTCCCTGATAGTGGTCGAGCTAGGGTTTCTGTGTACGCCGATGACATATCCATCTTCGTGCCGACAGCGACATAAATGTGGTACAGAAGGCGCTTGAACGGTACGAGAAGGTGACTGGGGCCAAGAGTATCCTCAACTAGTCTTCCAGCTTTCGGTTAGGTGCCTGGAAGGGGGTCGCTCTTCCAGGGCGCTTCGGCTGGACTGATGGACCCGCCCGCATCCTTGGGGTGTGGTTCGGGCCCGGACCCCGGCTGAAGAAGAATTGGTCAGAAGTACAGGCAAAGGTCGGAGCGTCCGTTCGGACTTGGCTTCGAAAGTAGTTGTCCTTGAAGGGTAGGGCTGAGGTGTGTGCCACTTACGTCTTTCCCTTCATCCTTTACCGCTTGGCTGTACTTTCTCTTTGCTGGAAACGTATGGTGGTGATCGAGCATTTGTTGATTACCCTCTTTTTGGGTGGTCACAAACACTGGGTCCGTAAAGAAGCCTGTTACCAGCGTCCGTGTCATGGGAGTGCTGGGATTGCCACAACTGGCGAGTCATCGCCATGCCTCAAGGTTGGCTTTTCGACGCCGCATTTTGACGGACGACTCGATTTGGGCGCCGAGTGTTAGGTACGCCGTCCTTAGCCATACTATCACTTTCCCCATTTCTTAGGGTAAGCGCCGTCGCAGTTGTGGAGGGTGGTCGAGTTTCCTCAGCGAGTGTCGGTCGGTCTTGAAGGTCATTCCTCGGTCCAGTGACCTTTCTCGGCCTCGGAGACTATTGTATCATGAATTAGTGGAGGGGGTCGCGAAGGATCCTCTGTGTGACCGGCTCGGCTTGTCGGGATCAGAGTTGCGCTCTTTTTGGTCTTGGGTGCCAGCGGCGGATTATCTCAGCAACCCTGAGTTTTCGCTTAGCTGGCGATTGAGTCGGAACGTGCTACCTCTCAATGACGTACTCTTCAGATGGAGCGAGGCAGATTTACCAGATTGTCATCGGTGTGACCTTGGTTTAGAGGAAACAGCTTAGCACGCCTTCTAACATTCTCCTCAGGTGCGCCCTTTCTGGGATTATGTCGGCGAGTTGACGGCTCGTATCGCTCTCGATCAGATCGTGTCCATCGATATCGCGTACGCGTGTGACAATGTGTTGCCCCCGTTCTCCGGGGTAAAACAGATGGTATTTTGTGCGTTGCTAGCCGTAGCGAGAATGGTTATGTATGTGGATGTGACGAAAGGAGGGAATCTTGCGTTATTCGTATCAGGATCTGATTGTTTTCTCTAAGCATCAGCTTAAGGTGAAAATCAGATCTGAACGAAAGCGTTTGATTTCGACAAATTTCAGTGAAAGATGGGTGACTGTGGCGAGCCTGGTTCGTGTGGACGTGGCTAGGCTTGATTTTCTTTTTTTAAGTCCTCTTAACGCAACGGGGCGATCTCCTGTCCCCCCCCGCCCCGGTTAAGCTAGACACTATTTTGTGTTCCTAGTTAATGTGAATAAGTGTTTTTTCTTCTGTTATGACCTATGTTGAGATTCTCAATCTCCCCAGTTTGATTTTGTACCCTTCTTTTCAGCTCGACAGGTTCAGTCTTTGATTTTCCCCATTCTGTCATTTATTTTTCCCTCCCCATTCCATTAGTGAGTGTGCTTCTTGATTCTATCTATCGATAGAATACAGCGGCCACTCTTATTATTTTGAGGGGTGGACGGTTCCTACTAACATTGTTTTGTTTTTGTTTTATCTTTGGGTTACATTTTGAATTTCTTGTCTGGGTTCATCTCCCCTCCCTATCCTTTGAAATATGAACATTACAAATTTTTACATCACGCGGTGTTTTGTAGGTCCCTTGTGAATATGTGGTACTGTGGTGTGTGCAAGATTGAGAGGGGGTGGATGAATTCTTGTGGTGAATGTGTAATTGTAACGAATAAATGGGTCATGATTGTATTCAGCTAGGAATAGGATAGCTAGTGAAAGACCAGCTTTTCCACACCTCTCCTTAAGCCTTGTGCTACAATTTTGTATTTTTATACAAAATAAATATAGTCCTATCTTAAAATTTCATAATTGAATGCAGTTACTGCAAAATGCCTACGAACTCCCGCCTTAATTAAAGTGAAAAAGGAAAATTTCTGCCTATAAACTGGAAGGAAAATCTGTAAGTTTCATTGCAAGAGAACTGTCGAGGCCCCGAACGGTTGTGAGAAATTATCTAAAGAACCCTGAATTGTATGGCACCAGAAAACGTCCAAGTCGTCCACCTAAAATTACAAATGCAGCCAGACGTCAACTTTTTCGAGAAGCTTCTAAAGGACAATCAAGCTCAAGAGATCTTCAAAAATCTCAGAATTTACCCATCACTCCAAGAAGAGTTCATCAACTTCTCCATAAATCGCCAAATCTCGTGTATCGAAACAGGAAGACAGTCCCTGCTTTAACTGCTAAACACAAGAAGATGCGCGTAGATTAGGTTAAGAAAAAAGTAACATGGACAAAGAAGAAATGGGAAACCGTGGTGTTTTCTGATGAGAAAAAGTTTAATTTGAATGGGCCCGACGGCTACCAGTGTTATTGGCATGATTTAAGAAAGGAGAAGCAGCTTTTCAAAAAAACCATTTGGAGGAGGATCTGTTATGATTTGGGGAGACTTTTCTGCTGATTTAGTAGCGATGGCAGGGAAACAAAACTCTGCTCGAGATATCAATGTGTTGGAAAAAAAGTCTTGTCCCACATATGAATCGTCTAGATACCAATACTACCATTTTTCAACAGGAAACGCAGCCATACACACTTCTAAGTTCCCGAAAGACTGGTTTAAAACAAAAAAATATTGAAGTTTTGGACTGGCCCACTAAGTCTCCAGATTGAAACCCAATAGAAAATTTGTGGGGAATTTTGTCAAAATATAATAAACGTCAACTTGAAGATAGAGAAACTTTAAAGTGATTGAATTAAATAGTATTGGAATGAAATTCCATCTGAAACTCTCAGAAAACTTATTGATTCAATGCAAAACAGGTGTGTTGAAGTATTAAAATTGAAAGGGAATAAATGTAAATATTGAATTTTGTACAATTTCACTGTTAAATACAAATTTACAAAACTGTTTTATGCTTATTTCCACCCTTGAAAACATATTTTCGTAATAACTTTTTTTGGTGGAAAGTTGTTATAAAATCGAATATGTATACTAATACCATCGGAGCTAGTTACCAAACACAAATTTTCAGAGGACTTCGTGCAGCAAAAAAGAAAATTATTAACAATTTCATGGGTTCTCATATTTATTTCCACCACTGTATAAGGCCACACATTATCCTCTACCTTGAGTGGCTCTTGGGCTTCGTTTTGGGTGAACATTTGTAAAAATAACAAAAACAGAACAACAAAAATGCACAATGTATGCATATTTATTCTGTAAACATACCTGAGAAGTATAAGGCCCCACCACCAGCTCCACCTGACCAGGTATTGCATTTATTTGGTATGTGGTCTATTTTCGCTGACTTTATTCAGTCAGTGGCATCAATTGTCATCTCATCTATGGCATTGTCATATATACTAATGTCATATATACTAATGTCATATATACTAATGTCATATATATTAATGTCATATATATTGATGTCATATACTAATATAAGATTTCCCAGTATCGCAAATACTATGAATGTTTTGATTGATTTGTGCTTTACGGCTTATCAGTCTTTTGCAGGTTATTTAAAGCCAGAACATATTTTTAGATTGTAAGAATTTTTTTTTGAGATAATAATGATTTACTGACTGTGATTGAGGAATCGGAGATCCGAATTCGAAATCCAGTCGAGTTCATTACATTCACTTACGTGCTAATGCCCTTGGAAAAGTTATGAATACATCTCTTCTCCCCCAGCTATAGGTCATAGAGGTTAGGACAGACTGGTTCCTATAGCCTTGTGTGGCAACCAGTCTAAGTGAAGGAAACTCTGAATTCAAGTCACCTGCTGCTTTGTAGCTCCTGTCTCTTTAGACAAAGGCTAGAAGAAAGTAGCTTAAAAAACAAATCTACTTCGTGGGTAGCCTCAACATCCCCGGTACAAAAGGAATCGGAAAGACATTGCACTATCCTGCCTTGAATGCCACCATGAACAACAGCTGTAAAATGGCGCTGAGTGGTGACGACAGTCGTGCAAAAAGTGCTAACGGAATAATTTATTGATAAGTCCTACTAATTAACCCATAGATAGAGGGAAGAAGGGGGTGGAGCCAATTCTGAGCCATTATCGATTACACCACCCATATTATCCATTACAGTACGTAGCATTCCTAAATATTCACCCATCGAGGTAATGACCAAGCTTGACGTTGCTTAACTTCGTGATCGTACGAGAACCAGTGTTTCAACGTGTTTATGGCCTATAAACCACTATGAGAGTTATCTTTTTAATTAGGATCTCATAACGATGTTATTTTATATTTTGACTTTTCATACATTGCAGGTGAAAATTCCGTCTACAATGGACCGTTCAGCCGAAGACATTGAGAAATATTTGCTGGGGCGGATTTCAAATATAGATAATCTTCCACGTCAAGATCAGTTCAATATCATGAATAGTGTCTCTGGAGTGATCAATAAAATGGTAAAATTCGTCTGTGTCTGTTTATATCGATCAAGAAAAGAATAGTTTTTCTTTTTTGAAAAACACCATTTATATAAGTATGGCTTTATTGTGCTGCAGCAATACAAGCCAATTAATAAAAAAAATGTTTTAAATACGCTAATTCGAGTGAATTCATATCATTTATTAGTAATGCCTCCTCTTAGACAAACGGAACAATAGCATTTAATAATTGCCATGTAAAAATATAATGAATATATATATATATATATATATATATATATATATATATATATATATATCTGGATAAAATAAATGAAACAAAATTGGGTGTTTTTTTTATGAAAGTATTTATTTCTGTGTTTTTGTATATATTTATTTATTTAATATTTCAGACCACCTAGGTCTTTCCTCAGAAATCAAATCACCTAGGTGGTCTGAAATATTAAATAAATGAATATATACAAAAACACAGAAATAAATACTTTCATAAAAAACACCCAATTTTGTTTCATTTATTTTATCCAGATATTATATACATATCAAGAAAGTATACGTGGCCTCTCATTATGCATATATATATATATATATATATATATATATATATATATATATATATATATATATAGATAGATAGATAGATAGATAGATAGATAGACACTTTAAAAAGAAGGAGGTCATTTGATTTCAACCTTACGGTATCCTCAGGCGATTTTTATCAAATGACCTCTTAACGCTTTATTATTTTTAAACTAATGAACGCTATATTACTATACTAGAAGTATAACCCGTCTTTGACCGGCTCTTTCATTACTGAGAATTTTTGCCGTCCAATTGGAGCAGTTTAAGTTTAAAGTTAGCCCACCCGAAAATCAGTATTAGGAACAACATTTGGGTGCAACTGAGGCGCATCCCCAAATGGGGAGGGGTTTAGTAATTTGAATGGGGGTGGACCTGAAAAGGGAACTGTATAATGATAAATAATATTATTTTAATAATTTAAACTATTTGTTTTTATTAAAGTTTTTATGAAAGATACATATCCAGGAGCAGATAGTAAATAGTAAAATGATGCTGAGTTATAGTGAACAAGAAGTAGTGGAGAGCCATTGTCGCCAATTTGGACTCAAAACTGGCACTGAAGAATTATCTATCAAACAAAAAAAAAATTCATCAAAATCGGATGAAAACTGTGTAAATGCATAAACAACATCCGATAACACACACTTACATACACACACACACACACACACACACACACACATTTTGAGAATTATAGATATAGATCATTTTAAAAAATAAATAAATAAACAAAAGTACGACGTTGAGTGTAATAGAAAGGAGAAGGAGGATATGAAGAAGGAAGGAGAAGAAGAAAAGGGAAGACAAGAAAAACATGGGTATTATAAAAGTATCGAGGCTGGGGTGTAATTGAAATGTACAGTTCTTTTAATTTATTTATTTTTTTGTTTACTGGTCTGATTCAATTCTGAACCCTTTATATATATATATATATATATATATATATATATATATATATATATATATATATATATATATATATAAGGTAACCAAAAGAGTTCTGTCCGTTTTTAAAGAAAAAAAGAAAACGCTTCACAGTATGTGTAACTTATATTTAGTCTTTGAAGTAATCACCATCGGCATCCAACACCTCCTGCCAACGTGTCTCCATCTGTTCAATGCCCTTGCGGTAGAACTGGGGGGTTGACGCAAAGAAGTCCGTGGTGGCTTTGCGCAAGTCTGCTTCATTAGTGAAGGATTTCCCACTAAGATGATTACCCAGGGAGTGGAAGAGGTGGTAATCGGATGGCGCATGGTCAGGTGAAGAAGGTGGATGGCACAAAGTCTCCCACCCAAGTTGCTGTATGGTATCCCTGACCACTCGCGCGACATGCGGCCTGGCGTTGTCATGGAGGAAAAGCACACCTTTGCGATTCACCAGTGCTGGATCCTTCTTGCGCAATGCCTGTTGCACACGTTTCAATTGCTGCGAGTATAGGTCTCCAGTGACCGTTTGGCCCGTTGGTAGCAGTTTATAATGAACCATTTGACGACCTGTCCACCAGACACAAAGCATAATCTTGCGTGGGTGCATAGGCGGTCTTGCGGTGTCTGGGACGCTTGGGAGTTTCGTACAGAACCCACTTTTCATCACTGGTAAGCACTCGATTGAATAAGGATGCGGTACGGTGGCGAGAAAGCAACGATATGTAGGCTGCCACTCGTTGTCCCTTGTGGACCTCCAACAGCGTTTGCGGAACCCACTTGCTCAGTTTGTACGTCTTACCTAGGCGGTGCAGGTGAAGTCTAACTGTTTCATCGGAAACGTTGAACTGTCTTGCAAGTTCACCACACTTTAGACTACTGTCCTCTTCAATGGCCGCCTTCAGGACTCCGTCATTCAAAACCTGTGGTCGTCTACTGCGAGGCTCATCATGGAGAGACAAATCTCCCGACTTGAATTTTCGAAACCAACGCCTTGCAGTACGTTCATCCACAGCACTATCCCCAAACGCTTGACACAAGCGGCCACTTGATGCAGCTGCTGATAAGCCCACTTTGAAGTCGTAAAGCAAACAGTCCCGAACGAGATCTCTAGACACTTCCATCCTTCTCGCAGCTGTCCGGTTTATAACTGATGGCTGGGCACGGTGCGCATGTTTTTTTATAACATCTGATTTCGCATTTCGTATATATTTCAACTTCATTCAATGATTAATCAAAAAACGGACAGAACTTTTTTGGTTACCTTATATATATATATATATATATATATATATATATATATATATATATATATATATATATATCTGGTGCAATGGATAAATTGTCATCTAAATTAAAACAAAAACGAAAATAACACTGATGTCTCATATATTTACCAAAATTACACAAAAATATCAGGAATTACTAAAGAGACAATTTATTCTTTAAAATCGACATTGTCTTCTACCACGATGTCCAGATGATTTCGGAATCTCCTGCAACTCTTCTGCGTGGTCTCACTGTTTAAGTTTGTGAATGCTGCCATAATCCTGGCCTTCAGTTTATATTTTGGTCTTACAAGGAGTTTTGTTGGTCTCTCGCTCAACTGCACCCACGCAGAATCAAGGGAGTTGTAGTCTGGGTAGTTAGGTGCCCAAATGTAAGATGTAATGTGGTCGCAGAAATTGTCTGGCAGCCATGACTGGGTTCTCCTGCTTGTGTGGTATGGTGCAGAGTCCTGTTGCCAGACCGAGTGTCTTCCGGAAGTCACCCTCTTCACCCAGGACAACACTGCCTCCTCAATGCACTTGATGCAAGCCTCCGTGTTGAGTTCGAGGCCCAGTGGAAAGATGAATGGAGGCATAACGTCGCCATCACTATTGATCACCCCAAACACCATGATGTTGACTGGATATATCGTCCAACTCTTTCTGGGTCCTCTGCACAGTCACCCAAACACCGAAAAGTTCATATTGTAGCTTCAGGTGCGAATGTCAAGCGGTACAGCATGCCGTTTCAAAATTTCTGGTGGAGTGAATTGCCTCATGATGCTCTTTTTCTCACAGACGGTGCCCAACTGACCCTACTATACTGTGCAGTCGATAAAATAAATAAAAAAACTTTAAAAATATAAAATGGCGACAATTTATCCATCGCGCCCTAATTACATTTATTTTTATTTATTATTTTTACTTCCGCTGTCCACTTAAATCATATAGGCTGCACCACTATCAGTACGATATATATATATATATATATATATATATATATATATATATATATATATATATATATATATATATATATATGTATGTATGAAGATTTAAATTCTATAATGGTCACTTTTCAAGCAGAAGATTGTGCTGTGGAAGAAACAGTTGTGGAACCGCCGAAGAAAAAAAATTATATTTATTATTATTATTAATATATATATATATATATATATATATATATATATATATATATATATATATATATATATATATATATATATATATAAGTGGACATGGAAGTCAGCACTTAGAGGCGGCAGTCTGTTTCATGCTAGTGCAATCGTCAGGCGACTGCACTAGCATGAAACAGACTGTCGCCTCTAAGTGCTGACTTCCATGTCCACTTTTATATATTGCACACGCTCTATCTCTGATATTGAGCACTTTATCCCATAAATATAGCACACTTTAAGACTATATTTCTTCATATATATATATATATATATATATATATATATATATATATATATATATATTAACGCTGTATGGTGACTGTCATTTTCATGCCCAGGGAGTTTTTAGACTAGGAATATTTATTAATATACAGTTTTTCTTCTTAATGTGCCGTGTCCTGCCAGGACGTCGGCGATCTGGGCTCTCTAAAATTTCCTGTCCTTTGTAGCGCCTAATAAATTTTGTCTTTTATAATTCTCCTAAAGCCTGTTCCACCATCCATTTACTCAAGCTCACTAAGCTGACTTCCTCTTTTTCTTTTGCCTTTTAATCTGTCGTGGGAGTATTCGATTTTCCAAACCATCTTTCCTCATTATGTCCCGTCGAAATTTCAACTGTCTCTTCTTGATGTTAAGTATCAGTTCCCATTTTATTTCTATTTTCTCTAAAACTTCGTCGTTCCTCCTGTCATCGGTCCATGGTATCCTTCTGTAGAACGACATGTCTGCTGTCTCAAATTTCTTCTTCGGTTTTAATTTATAAAATCTTACTCTTAAAGCCAGTTGATGTTATTGCTCTTTCTAGTACTGATTGTGGTTCCCTTCCTAACTTTGTATTCGACGTCGTGTGGAATGTCAACATCTTGAGTCATTGTTTTCTTTTCGAGTTAGATGTGATGACCATTTTAGATGTTTATGCTGTTGAAAGTCCTCAAATGATTTTTTTTTTTTTTGTTATCTAGTAAAATTCTCGTAAGGTTCGAAGAAGGACGGTTTTCACCAAGATACACGGGCTTTATTTGCTCAAAGACATTTTTAAGTATTGATCTTAGAAAGTGGTTGTATACTGCTGAAAGTTTAGATATTTCTGAACGGGTTCGTCGCCATGCCGGACATCCATATGGAAATCTCGTTCTAACGATGCTATTTAAGAACACGACTCGAGTTTTCGGATTGATGATTTGGTGTAGTAACAATTTGCGGTGCTGGGTGAAAATACCCACAGCTGAGACAGGTTGTAAAATTAGGAAATGCTAAACGCATCAGATACCTCGGCGTATGTATCAGTTATAACAAATTAAATATAAGAGAAAAAGAAATTGAACATAGAATAGGCAGTGCCAGAAGTAGTTTTGCCCAGCACCGCAAATTGCTACGAAGCCAAAGTGTCAACGAGAAAACTCGAATCATAGACTTGTCAGATCGACCCTTTCACATGGATGTCATGCGGGGCGCCAGACCTGTTCAGACATATTTGAACTATCAGCTATATACAACTTTCTAAGATCAATGGTGAAAAAAAAAAGGCTTTGAACGTGTAAGGCCTGGGGGTCTTGGCAAATACGATACTTCCTTGAACATTGTGGATTGGCGCTACAGAATTACAAAGAACTGTACTAAATAACAAAAAACCCACATCATTTGAGGACTACCAGCAGCAGCAACAACTGAAATGGATAGCAAATGTAATCGAAAGAGAAGAAAAAATAATGGCATAATTAAGGTGTTTCCATTCCCACGCCACTTCAAATAGAAGGTTCGGAAGGTAACCCCATCAATATTGGAAAGTACTTGAGAAACCTGTTTCCCTAAAAAAATAATTTAAGAGGGTGATTTTATAGATTTCAACCGAAAATAGTACTGGCTGCTCGATCAATGACTGCCAAATGTTTCCTTATAGGGAAATGGCTAATATTACCATTACCATTCTATGTTCAATTTCTATACTAAGTTTATTATTGGCAGGTGATCTGTTGTGAACTGAAGCAATGAATGGCTTAACTTTACCGCCTCCAAAATGAAATGTGTCTTTATTAATCACCTGAAAGATCTCTTCCTGCCTCCCATCAGCATGGCTGATGCTAACCTCCACGAGAGTGATTCGTTTCGCCTTTTCGGCTGATATGAAGTGGAAAAACTATATTGAATCCATTGCTAGGTGTGCTGCTAGGAAAGTCGGTTCACTGTGTCGTGCTAGACAATTTTTCTCGTCAGAATCTATCTTGCATATTTATAAGTTTACCATTCGCCCATGCTTTGAATATTGCTGCCAGATCTAGTCCGGTCCTCCTGATGTATATTTAGAGATACTTGATAAAATCCAAAGAATAATCGGCAATGTTATTGGTTCTGACCTGGCGTCTCGGCTTCAGTATCTTTCTCAGCGTCTCAATGTAGCTTCCCTGTACCTTTTCTATAAAAACGTTCCTGGTAATTGTCCGGATGAACTCTTCGCTCTGGTAACTTCTTCTTCTTTATGTGTCCTGTCTATTCAGGTCATAGGCGATCATGGCTCCCCACAACTTCCTGTCCCTTGTTGCTCTTAATAAATTTTGTTTTTTTTTTGTTATTTCTCCTAAACCCTGTTCCACCATTCCTTTACTCAAGCTCGCTAAGTATGTTATGCGTTATTTTTTTTCTCTCTCAATCTTGCCTTCAATCTGTCCTGTGGTTTTCAGATTTTCCAAGCCCCCGGTCATTATGAGCCCTAGAAACCTCAGCTGTATCTTCGTGATGTTAAGAATAAGTTTTTTTTTTGTTTGCATTTTCTCTAAAACTTCTCGCATGTACGGTCCATGGTATCCTTCTGTAGAGCCACATTTCTGTTGCTTCAAGTCTCCTCTCCATCTTTAAGGAGACTGCCCAGTACTCACTGCTATACAGGATGACAGATATATTTCTTTTCTTTTTACGTGCAATCATGGCTCTCCACCCCTCTCTATCCCTTGCAGATCTCAACAAGTTCCTTCCCCCTGCTTCCTCCTCCAGACCACGTTCTGTCATCCACGTGCTTAAGCCCGCCAGTTATGTCACGCATTGTTTTCCCTTGTTTCTCTTTCCCTCTATTCGACCCTTGAGTATCAGATTCTCCAGGGCCTCCTTTCTCATGATATGTCCCAGAAACTTCAGCTGCCTCTTCCTGATATTAAGTATAAGCCTCCACTTTGTTTGCATCCTCTTTAAGACCTCATCGTCGCTCACACGTTCGGTTCATGATATTCTTCGCATCCCAGATATTTAAACTTCCGCGCCACGTAATCGTTAGTATTCTTTTCCTTCTTTCTAACGATGTTTTTCTTATTTAAACTTCCGCGCCACGTAATCGTTAGTATTTCTTTTCCTTCTTTAACGATGTTTTTCTATTTCACTTTACATATTTGGATTTCAGTGTCACATTTTCCGTCCTCTGCTAAAACATTTCCCAAATATAGTCTTCCTAAATCCTGTTCCGTTATTGTTTCTAACGATGTTTTTCTGTCTCTTAATATTCTGCTTAGCTTTTGGATGGCATCTTTGGCTATCTCAATGCGTCTTTGGATTTCAGTGTCACATTTTCCGTCCTCTGCTAAAACATTTCCCAAATATAGTTTTCTGTCTCTTAATATTCTGCTTAGCTTTTGGATGGCATCTTTGGCTATCTCATGCGTCTTTGGATTTCAGTGTCACATTTTCCGTCCTCTGCTAAAATATTTCCCAAATATAGTCTTCCTAAATCCTGTTCCTTTATTGTTTCTAACGATGTTTTTCTGTCTCTTAATATTCTGCTTAGCTTTTGGATGGCATCTTTGGCTATCTCAATGCGTCTTTGGATTTCAGTGTCACATTTTCCGTCCTCTGCTAAAACATTTCCCAAATATAGTCTTCCTAAATCCTGTTCCGTTATTGTTTCTAACGATGTTTTTCTGTCTCTTAATATTCTGCTTAGCTTTTGGATGGCATCTTTGGCTATCTCAATGCGTCTTTGGATTTCAGGGTCACATTTTCCGTCCTCTGCTAAAACATTTCCCAAATATAGTCTTCCTAAATCCTGTTCCTTTATTGTTTCTAACGACGTTTTTCTGTCTCTTAATATTCTGCTTAGCTTTTGGATGGCATCTTTGGCTATCTCAATGCGTCTTTGGATTTCAGTGTCACATTTTTCGTCCTCTGCTAAAACATTTCCCAAATATAGTCTTCCTAAATCCTGTTCCTTTATTGTTTCTAACGACGTTTTTCTGTCTCTTAATATTCTGCTTAGCTTTTGGATGGCATCTTTGGCTATCTCAATGCGTCTTTGGATTTCAGTGTCACATTTTCCGTCCTCTGCTAAAACATTTCCCAAATATAGTCTTCCTAAATCCTGTTCCGTTATTGTTTCTAACGATGTTTTTCTGTCTCTTAATATTCTGCTTAGCTTTTGGATGGCATCTTTGGCTATCTCAATGCGTCTTTGGATTTCAGTGTCACATTTTCCGTCCTCTGCTAAAACATTTCCCAAATATAGTCTTCCTAAATCCTGTTCCTTTATTGTTTCTAACGACGTTTTTCTGTCTCTTAATATTCTGCTTAGCTTTTGGATGGCATCTTTGGCTATCTCAATGCGTCTTTGGATTTCAGTGTCACATTTTCCGTCCTCTGCTAAAACATTTCCCAAATATAGTCTTCCTAAATCCTGTTCCTTTATTGTTTCTAACGACGTTTTTCTGTCTCTTAATATTCTGCTTAGCTTTTTAATGGCATCTTTGGCTATCTCAATGCGTCTTTGGATTTCAGTGTCACATTTTCCGTCCTCTGCTAAAACATTTCCCAAATATAGTCTTCCTAAATCCTGTTCCGTTATTGTTTCTAACGATGTTTTTCTGTCTCTTAATATTCTGCTTAGCTTTTGGATGGCATCTTTGGCTATCTCAATGCGTCTTTGGATTTCAGTGTCACATTTTCCGTCCTCTGCTAAAACATTTCCCAAATATAGTCTTCCTAAATCCTGTTCCTTTATTGTTTCTAACGACGTTTTTCTGTCTCTTAATATTCTGCTTAGCTTTTGGATGGCATCTTTGGCTATTTCAATGCGTCTTTGGATTTCAGTGTCACATTTTCCGTCCTCTGCTAAAACATTTCCCAAATATAGTCTTCCTAAATCCTGTTCCGTTATTGTTTCTAACGATGTTTTTCTGTCTCTTAATATTCTGCTTAGCTTTTGGATGGCATCTTTGGCTATCTCAATGCGTCTTTGGATTTCAGTGTCACATTTTCCGTCCTCTGCTAAAACATTTCCCAAATATAGTCTTCCTAAATCCTGTTCCTTTATTGTTTCTAACGACGTTTTTCTGTCTCTTAATATTCTGCTTAGCTTTTGGATGGCATCTTTGGCTATTTCAATGCGTCTTTGGATTTCAGTGTCACATTTTCCGTCCTCTGCTAAAACATTTCCCAAATATAGTCTTCCTAAATCCTGTTCCGTTATTGTTTCTAACGATGTTTTTCTGTCTCTTAATATTCTGCTTAGCTTTTGGATGGCATCTTTGGCTATCTCAATGCGTCTTTGGATTTCAGTGTCACATTTTCCGTCCTCTGCTAAAACATTTCCCAAATATAGTCTTCCTAAATCCTGTTCCGTTATTGTTTCTAACGATGTTTTTCTGTCTCTTAATATTCTGCTTAGCTTTTGGATGGCATCTTTGGCTATCTCAATGCGTCTTTGGATTTCAGTGTCACATTTTCCGTCCTCTGCTAAAACATTTCCCAAATATAGTCTTCCTAAATCCTGTTCCGTTATTGTTTCTAACGACGTTTTTCTGTCTCTTAATATTCTGCTTAGCTTTTGGATGGCATCTTTGGCTATCTCAATGCGTCTTTGGATTTCAGTGTCACATTTTCCGTCCTCTGCTAAAACATTTCCCAAATATAGTCTTCCTAAATCCTGTTCCTTTATTGTTTCTAACGACGTTTTTCTGTCTCTTAATATTCTGCTTAGCTTTTGGATGGCATCTTCGGGTTTCGGTGTCACATTTTCCATCCTCTGCTAAAACACTTCCCAGATATTTAAGTTTCCACACTTGTTTGATTTTGGTATCTCCGATTTGCAGTTCGCATTTAGGGCTCATCCTTTTGCTACCAACCATGCATTCTGTCTTCTTGCAGTTGATATTTTATCCTTTCTTCTCACTTTCCTTCACTGTAAGACTTTTTCTAGTTTTCTTTCTGTGTCTGCAATCAAAAGTGTGTCATCTGCATATCTTATATTGTTAAGATTTTGGCCGCTAATAATGAATCCCGGTAGGAGTTCTAGTTCTCTCGGAATCGCCTTTCTGTTTAGGTTGAAAAAGACCAGCGAGAAAAAACACATCCTTCTCTTATATCCCTTTCTATTTTTGTATCTCTGCTGAACTCGCATTGGGATAGCCAAAGATGCCATTCATCTATCTGTATGCAGGAATTTTACTGCCACTCTAGATTCTTGATTATTCTATCTTTCCCAAAAATATCAATGTTGTCGAGCAGTTCTAATAGAGCTTTTTGGCGCACAGTTGAATTGGCTAGATTTAACCGTAAGTTCTATGCTAACAGTTTCTTTTTCTCGCACTTCTCGTCTGCGAAAACTTCTTCCAGCTTCATGGTTTTCAGCCAACTTTGATCATCAAAACTGTACGTGCAATGTCAATCGTTATCTACTGTCTTCCTGGTTCCACTTCTACTCTCGCCTCTTAATGTTTCTCTTTTTCTTCTTATTCATTCACACTCACTAGCCTCTACTGTCTTAGTGGCTTTACTGCTTTGCATGGGATGATATGATTAAAAAAAAACTATATTGTTTGTTATAAAATACACCGTTTTCCAACCATGAGACCAGGGTTCGTATCGTGGTGTCTTTATTAGGGAGATGACTATTTGATGTTATCGAACGTTGAGCGTACCGAACTTTTGGAAAGTGCCGAAAAACGATACCATCTGTTGACCCAAGCCTTGTGAGTTAAATTCGGCAGACGGAACTATGTGGGGATCCGTCCATGTTTGTGCTAGAACGAAATCGCAAGTCATCGTGACCGAGGGTACTGGCCTTGTTCAGACTGTTGGTTACAACAGAAAACGCACTATCTCCTCCAAAATTTGTAACTAAGGCTCGCTCACCATAGTTGCAGTATAAAGGTGGGATCTGCGGGTGTTGAACAAAAACAATCTGTCCGAGCAGGCGACTGCAACAGCGATTGGCTATCAGCTCTAGTAGACAGGCATACTGGGATACAAGCAGCCAGCCACCACCACCGGTGTAGACATTGAAAGATAAACAAAATAAATTATAATTTCTCATTTGTCAGACTAATATTGATTATTTTGAAGTTTGATTTCATGGTTCTGTTCATCCTTTATTTTTATATGTAGATGCCGTCCCGAGATCACGAAAATAAACAGTAAAATATGAATAAATTAACTACGACCTTCTTTTTTGCTAATCCAATATTGATTATCGAGAACTGTATAATATTTTTCATATTTTGTTCTTTGCCGTGTTTTTTTTTTTCATTCAGAAAATAAAAACTTTAATGCAAAATATTGAATACAACGTGAAGGATATGATTCATGGGAAGTTCATCGACTTTGATTTGGCGAAAGACGTTTTCAAAACCTGGGAAGACATGACGGAACTCATAGCAGACGAAGACAACATAGTGAAGATCATGCTTTATTCAAAAGTAAGTGTTTCACAAAATTCTCCCAATTACCTTGCAATACAATCTGCAAGAATAACAAATTCTCAATATCACAAACATCACGCACATGGAGTAATGGTTAGCGCCTCGTTCTGAAGAATCGGAGAGCCGGGTTCGAACTCCAATCGAGTCCATGACATCCACTTACGTGCTAATATGCTTGGGGACGGTGTGCATCCATCTATTCTCCCCAACTATGGTTATTATGGGGTCCTATAGCCTTGGTTGGCAGCCAATCAAGAAGGACAACTCTGAATTCAAACTAGCCTGGAGTGGGTTGGGCTCCGTCAGGCTATTTTGCCCAAGACACACCACTTCTACTGCAGTTGCAGTACATTTAGTGCCCCTACGACCCTAATGGGTCACGGGACTCGTGACCGTTTATATCTATCTCGTTCATGTCTATCTGCTTATCTCAGTCGGCTCATATATATCTACTTATCCCGGTCTCTCTCTCTCTCTCTATATATATATATATATAACATATATATATGATATATTTCATATACCATGTGCATGTGTAGTCACAACAGCGTCAACAGACCCAGTCCGATTTTTTTTACATTCTGTCTTACATTTTCGTCAATATATATATACATATATATATATATATATATATATATATATATATATATATATATATATATATATATATATATATATACTCAGTACATATCTCATTTTGATGTTTCTATCTCCATTGCGCTGTATACTTCTACCTTCCGTCACTTTACTACTTAAAATCTGACCAAATGTCCAGATACTTTTTTTCCCAACAGTTTTTGCTTAGGCCGATAATCTTAGCACCATTATTATCTATCTGTATGTCTGTATTTCTATCTGTTCGCTTGTGTGTATGCGTTTGTCTGTTTGTGAGGTGAGGGTAGACTGCTTGATGACATAGTAAATTTGCCTCTAGCGTTTAGAATCGGTGTCTGAGTGAAAGTAACTTAGTTACTGATTTTTACTGAAACTTTACTCTCTTTATTGAAAGATAACACTTTAAAATATGCTAGTTTTATCAGGACATTGGCAAATTCCACGATGATCGTGTCTGTCTACTCGGATCAGCTTAATGCCTGAGACAGTAACGAGTCTCTGTTACTGGTAATCTTTACTGGCCATCAGCCAAATTTCAACCTTTTCTAAACCTGAATTTTCAAAGAAGACAGGTAACTCCTATCGACTTGATTATCTGGCGGTGTAAAATCTTCCACGGTTAACAATCGTATAGTTCTAAAATGCGCGATATTTGGCTGGCGTGAATATCTATTTACTAAGATTTAATTGGTTACGACACAAGGTCACAGTTATGAGGTATCCCGTGGGGATTGAACACTCTGCAGCAGTAACGGTCTGTACGGATCCTGACTGGCAGCCGCTACAACCACGACGTAAGGCTTTGATGTCAGTCGCTATTATTTTATTTCCATAATGAAGTAACGTGTTTGCCATGACTTCAAAAAATCGTTAGCCTACCTTAAGAAAGCCTACCTTTAGATTAAATATAGAAAGATAAACTATACCTCTGTAAGTTTATCTTTCCTATAACCATTAATATCATACGGTTTTATTTATTAATAAATATATAATCAAGCTTTAATTATATATATATATATATATATATATATATATATATATATATATATATATATATAATTAATTTTTAAAGAAAAGGAGAGGACTTGAGTAGTAGAAAAGTCAGTGGGTGGCGAGAATAAAAGCTCTATTTCTTATTGTTGAGTCTTGACTCATTGTTGAATCTCGCCTAATGCATGGAATAATAATGCAACACAAAATGTACTTAGAACAAGAATGTATTATAACAAGAAAGTGTACACAATAAGTACATATAGTATTTCTGTATATTTCTGGGAAGACGTTCCTGGAGAATGTGTTGACTAGTCGCAGTCGATCAGAGTCTCTAGTTGGATCTCGTGATTCCTCCCCTCGTCTTCCGGTACCAACCATTATTTATATAGTTGGTAGTCACCTATGCAGATTAGGTGGATCCTACCACAACACTTATATATATATATATATATATAGATATATATATATATATATATATATATATATATATATATATATATATGAGAAATAGAGCTTTTTTAAGTATGCTATATTTATGGGATAAAGTACTCAATATCAGAGATTGAGCGTGTGTAAATATAAAAGTGAACACTGAAGTCAACACTCAGAGGCGACAGGCTGTTTCATGCTAAACGCAATCGCCAAATAGCCAAAATATCCGTTAGAATAGACTACCCATAATGCAATAGACTACCTACAGTCACTGACCCGTATATATAAATAGTCAAGAAAAAACAACGTATGTGGTTTGACGATGGTGCTTAGAAAATTGGCACCTCGGCGAAATCCGACGTCGAATTCTGTTGTGATATGGGGTCTGGCAAGACACAACACTTAACTCGACCAACCAACTTATACAGTCTTTTTTTAAAGAGTTGCTAATAGCGTCTGTAGTATGCTGAAAGTGTAACCTTTTTATCAGGGTTATATTTAAATTCGCCAATAGCATTTACTACTGAGTCCTGTGAGTAAAAAGTAGACATGTTTTCGTTACTTTTACTCTTCATAACAATTCTAGCATTTTTTGCTGTTGTTCTTGTTGGCTCAACAGTGTTTCCTGGAATTTTTATTACTGTTCTTGTTGCTATTGTTGTTCTTGCTGTTGTTTTATTAATTTCAACATTACTGCTTTCAAGTCTTCCATTTTTAATTGCTTGACTTGAGAATTTGCTTCCAATATATATTTCAGATATTTTAATGTTCCATTGTTTCCGGCATAAGATTTTTTCCCGATTTACTGATTCAACAAGTTGAAAAAACCGAATCTTTGTCCACCACTAATATAATAAATAGTGAATCATCCTCGTCGCCAACAGTTGTAATGGCAAGACACAACACTTAACTCGACAGAGTCAGTCGTGATAGTAATATTCAATACTCAGCTAGAGAAATCACTGCAATAGTATTATCTTCTTTTTCTCTAGACTATTACCCAGGACCACCTATCATGAATGGACTGATCCATTCATGATAGTAAAGAGGGTAACTGGTTGTTACCACAACAAATCAGAAGTACTCTTCCCAGTTATACCGATTAAAGGCAACAATCGGAGAATAGCATCCGGAAAAAAAGGTGTCGTTTTCCATCGAGACAACGCCAGACCTATCGTCTCTTTGTAGATCCGGAAGAAACTGGTACATTTTGGCTGCGATTTTCAACTACACCCGCCGGTGTCATTTGACCTTGCATCTTTCGTATTATTATCGTCCTGGATATGACGATAAACTACATCCGGTAGCAAGGCCTCTGATCTAGACGTTTTGAGGGGCGTGGAACCACCTCTTAATTGCTATTGCTCACAGGTCCCCTGACCCGGGGTTGTAGTACCTGTTACGGTCCCAGTTATGGGCAATTAGCTTAACCCCAAACTAGAGTCAAAACACTGAAAGTTTAAAAATGCATTTTTATACTAAAAATACCAGCAATGCATTTTCATAATAAACAAAAATTACCAGTGTTGCGGGAGTATGCTGGTCGAGTGTTTAGGTGGAAAACACGTGACCCCTGGTATATTTATCTCACAACAAAATGTCGGACTCGAGATGTGACTCCGGATGATAAAATGACTAAGTAACAACAAAACTCTATCTATAAACAAACGATAAATATGTATTAACAAAACAAAGGTATACGTAAGCAATAACACATTGTTGCGTATTACAAAACAATGAACATGACAGAAGAAAACAATTAAAACTAGTGAAGGTGTGGCGAACTTCACCACATTAATTTAACTTTAGATGAGGAAACAGGGCTCACGTAGAAAAGGATAACCAAAAGACATTGTTACATACAAAATATGTATTTAACAAGATGTACAATATCAAATAACGATGTGAAGGAAAGCATGCATTTAAGTAAGAAAAGGTTGAATTAACCAAGAGTTATCTCTCTTTAACTGTTATATTAGTGTCCCAAAGTTCACTAGAAGAATGTTCATGAGAGTCTCTTGTAATGATTGTTCTTTAAAGATTTTGCTGTGTAAGAAGAGTTTATGTGAGTGTGTACAAGGTATGTTCACCATTTGAGTGGTGTGTCTGAATGAGAAAGTTGTCGCATGGTTTCAACTGTCGTGGATTCGTTTGGCAGTTGGAATTTTCACGAATGCGATGAAAAAGACCTTAGCTTATGTAATCGACTGTAGGCTCCAAATCGCTGCGCGGGAAGAATTATTCTTCACGTGCAGACGATCTGATTGGTTGGCATCGACCAATCAGCGAGTGAGCTTTGGGGAGACTTAAGAAAGCTTCTGTGATCCGTTTCTCCCAAAAGTGCACAAAAAAACTACTTAAAAATAGAGCGATTACAAAATTGTCGCATTGCTGCGATTTGTAAATTGCCTATAATAATGTAGTGGTGATTAATTAACCAATGAATGCTTGGCATTATATGTGAATTGTATTTTTGTATGTATGTATGTTCGTGCGTAATAGATCCGCACAAAGGTGTTTGTGTAGAAGTAAAGGCAACAAGCGCGTGTGATAGACACATGTTTATATATATATATATATATATATATATATATATATATATATATATATATATATATATATATATATATTATAAATTAATAGATTTAAAATATGGTTTTACCGCTACACAGTGATAACCATGTTTCAGAAATGGAAGCTAAAGCCCCTGAATTTAATTTTGTTATTAAACCAAAGACATTAGTTCCATTTCCTCATCAAGCGAATTTTGGAGTAACTTACTTTTTAAAATTTACGGTTGTTAACGGCACAGGAAAGATTCATAGTTTGAGGGTTTCCAAGGTTACCGATAAATCCATTCATCTAGACAAGGGGTGGTAGAGGGTTCAATTTTTAAAAAGTAAGTTACTCCAAAATTCGCTTGATGAGGAAATGGAACTAATGTCTTTGGTTTAATAACAAAATTAAATTCAGGGGCTTTAGCTTCCATTTCTGAAACATGGTCATCACTGTGTAGCGGTAAAACCATATTTTAAATCTATTAATTTATAATATTAATGCTCTGTAAATTTAAATTTACATAGAGCACTATTGTGTAAAAATAAAAATATCTATAAGAACACCGGATTTTATATCTTACTGTTCTTTCCTTTTTATTTATATATACATATATATATATATATATATATATATTCAGCGGCAGCGTTCTTATCTACGTACGGCCTACATCTTACCGTCCCTGGGTGAAATATGGAAAAGAGGATGACAATGTAATTTCCTATTTATAGGCTTAGAATTTTGTTCTGTCCATAAATATTGCGTATGTTTGTTTTGTCCCACGTGGCTAAATAGAAAAAAGAATCCCTTGTGGCTGGAGAAAAAAGAGTCGAACAGTGTGGTTATGATGTGTGTTTAAACATGTCCGAAGTATTATGCCATCAGGGTATATAATTTTCTAGTGGGTTATGAGGAACGGTGGAGTAATGGATAGCGGCTCGGATTGAGGAATTCCAGTCGAATCCATTACATTCACTTACGTGCCAATCCCCTACTTTTTTCTTGACTTGTATCGGTTTTCACCCCGGTCGGGTTGAACTGTCTTCCTCCCGAGCAAGTACAGCATCTCGGACCATCGCTGCCCACGCCCGTCGATCCTGAGCCAGGTCACACGAAATGGCGAGCCACTCGCGATTCCATCGTCGAAGACCAACTACTTGCGGACCCGATAGTACTGCTAGGTCATCCTTGATCGTGCTAGCCCACGTCTCCAGCTGCCCACCGACACGTCTTCGCCAGCCAGGAAGAGAAGGAGGGAGAAGTACATCGCGGATGAGCTCTCCCACCGTGCGTCGAGCTGCGTGCCCGAACCATCGAAGACGACGCTGGAGCAGGACGGGTGGAAGAGGACGGAGACCCAGGCGACGACGTAGAGTGGTTGTGGACACACGATCGATCCGGCGGCATCGTAGAATGCAGCGAAGGCAATCGTTGTCGAACACTTCAAGCCTTCGTAGGTCAACCGCTCTAAGTGGCCACGTTTCGCAGCCTGATAGAAGCGCCCCTTCGTAGCCTCGGAAATCTCTCGTCGCCCCCATAGTGACCGCTTGAGACGTTATACCCTAGGAAAGATATGAATCCTCTCCCCTCCCCCTCAGCTATAGACTTGGATGGCAACTGGTTTACGCAGAAATAAATGGCAACCTACTGTGAGAAAAAATCTGCTTCGTCAGACATGTATACATAAAGATACATGATCGCCTAAGCATGTATCACGCATGGCACTGATTGAGTGGGTCAGAGTCGTGGCATGCCCTGGAAGATATGTCGATAGAATGTTCAGTATTAAAATTTTGTTATTTTCCAATGCTCCACGTTGAATTGATTTTGTCTGTAAGGCCTGGTTTGTTTGCTGTGCGGGGATGATGTTCGCGCACAAAATTTTAATAGAAGAAGTGTCGATTTGTAAAGTTGTTGAGTTGATGTTGATGAAATTTCTACCGAATGTCGAATACATGTTTGCGAGAACATTTGAAGATATCTGAAATTTTTGCCGATTTTTTTTTATTTTATTTTTTTTTTTTACGGAGATGCAACTATTTCCGTGTATTATTTAATCGCACTTGCAGATTTCTTAGTTAGTTCGTGTTAACATCTTTGAAGAGCAAAAAAGGACAGTGAGTCGCCTTTGTAATGATTTCACCCTTTATCTGTTGAGGATTGGAGAAACAGTGATGTTTAAAGTTGAGAATGGAGTTGACTTCCATGATGTTTGACTGGTATTCTTGGAGAAAATGAGCTGAATCTTGCTTGGCTCAAACTTGTAAGATAAAAGTCGTATTTTTTCATTTTGGTGGGTTTTTTTTGTGATGTCTTCCGGTAGAAGAAGAAATATGGTTTGATGGTCTGTGGAGAGCGAAAGAGTCAAGCAAAAAGTGGCAGAGATGAGATGCGTTATTTATTTTATTTTTTATTTTTTGCCTGCTGACCCCACCATCGTAGTAGTAATTGTAATGACAATTTGGGCTTTTGGGGGGTCACACGTGTTGCAAAGAAAATATTTCTTGACTTGGGGAATATCGTGTAGATGTGTTTTAAAGTTTTGAAATTTGTGATTTTGCTCTTTACATGCGGTCTAATCCCAAATTTTGTAACTATTGTAAGTTATTTTTGTTGGCAGTTTTTTGTGTCCGTGTGCATAGGTAGGAGTTAGTCAAAGTTTTTCTTCACTGGTTCTCGACTTGAAAAGTATCTAAAGTATGCATAGTTGAGTTTATATAGTTTTGTATTTTTTTGTAACGAGGAGAAAAATGTCGCGTCGTGGTCACCAATCTGTTGCAGGTGACATGACAATGATATATGAAAGAAGAAAACATTTAAAGACTAAAGAATGTGCTTGTGTGTGTGTTTGTAGTTTGGTGGAGGAGAGTCCTAGAAAAAATGAAGTGAAAGTACGCACGTGCGTGAGCACGCGTTTGTGTTCCCCAGTGGGAATACGTTTTCCTCGTTGAACCTACATCTTACCTCTCTGAGTGAAAAATAAAAAAAATGGATGACAGAGAATGTCACTTCTTATTCATAGGCTTAGAGAGCGTTCCCTAGCAGCGTTTCTTTAGGAAGTTAATGAGGTAACTCCACACCAGCAATACATTTTTGTAATTAAACAAATATTACCAGCAATACATTTTTGTAAAGAAAATTTCTAATGTTCCCAAGAAAATTAAATTTCGGCATTAAATGATACAAGGAGTTGATATGCCGCTAAACAATCAAAATTTTGTATTACCACTTATTTTGATCAATGCAACGTTCTCTTAGTGGGAAGAACTTCAATTCTCTGTAAGCCTGTAAAAAATTCTTAGACCAGTTCGTCACTCAGAAAGATGTCAAGTTCTAGGAGGTTGGACTCATGAAGCTGCTTCAAAGATGAAAAAAGGCTAGTGGAGCAAAACAGTACATTTGTTGTTAAATAAGACTAGGTAAAAACATCTAAATATTGTCCTTGAAATTCAGTTAAAAATGTTACGAACTTTTATTCTGACGCAATAATTAGCTCAATGTCATGCTCAATGAGCAGGCATATAGTCTAGGCAGTTAGTCTGAATACGTAGCAAGTGTAATTTGCTAGTTAAATCGTACATGAAAGATATAAAATCTTTTCCAGACTGAAATTAGATCGAATCAGTTTATCAGTTTTCTCCTTCGTCCCCAAGGACGTAGGCGATAATGGCTCTCCCCATTTTCCTTCGTAGCTATTAATAAATTTTGTCTTTTTGTTTTTTCTCCGAAACCTTCCCCTCATCCATTTACACAAGCTCACTAATTATGTTATGCATTGTTTTCCTCTCTCTCGGTTGCCTTCAATTTTTCCCGTGAGTATCAAGTTTTCTAAGACTTCTTTCTTCATTAAGTGCCCTAGAATGTTCAACCAGCTCTTCCTGATGTTAAGTATTGGTTTCCATTTTGTTTCCATTTTCTCTAAAACTTCGTCGTTGCTCGCGTAATCGGTCCATTGTATCCTCAGCATCCTTCTGTAGAACCACATTATTGTTGCTTCAAGTCTCTTCTTCATCTGTGAGGAGATTGTTTAGCACTCACTGGCATACAGGAGGACAGATATCACGTAACCGTTTAGTACTCTTTTCCTTCTTTCTAACGTAGTTCTTCTGTCTCTTAATACTCTGTTTAGCTTTTGGAAGGCATCTTTGTCTATCCCGATGCGCTTTCGAATTTCAGTGTCGCACTTTCCGTCCTCTGTTAAAACACTTCGCAGATATTTAAATTGTTGCATTTTTTGATTTTGGTATTTCTTGTTTATGTAATTTGCATTTTGGGCTCATCCTTTTGCTAGCAACCTGGCATTCTGTCATCTTGCAGTTGATATTTCTTCATGCTTTCCTACAACACCTGTAGGAGTGTTTGTATTTTCTGTGTCTGCTACCAACACCGTGTTACATGCATATCTTACTTTGTTTAAAATCTTATGGAACTCTCCTGTCATTCTGTTCATTGCCCCGAGGCAGGAAGATAGTAATTTGCATACATAACGATCATCAAGCGTTTTAACGGTCAAGAAGGTCGGTAGATTCTGAAAAAAATTTTTCAGAAAGTTCCATGGGATCTATACTAAGCTGTTTGATTAATTCCTCTTAGTAACGAATCAGCGAACGGAAAATTCCAAGATGAACATAATCGCCATCATGTTAAGCCCGTTTCACTTGCATGTCTTCACGTTGGTGGCGTTTCATTCATTTTGACGTTTTGATTACCAGTACAGCCGTTTTTTCATTACAAGACAAGCAACTTTTTTTTGTGAATGCCCTGTGTGTGTGTGTGTGTGTGTGTGTGTGTGTGTGTGTGTGTGTGTGTGTGTGTGTGTGTGTGTGTGTGTGTGAGGTATTTTGGTGTATGTAGGAGCGTATGGTAACGGATAAATTCTTATGGTGACTGAGCAAATTGTAACGAATGAATAGGTCGTGAATCTAATTAGCTAGATATAAGATGGTGTCGACAGCCTTGACCCATTCCCCACTTTTTTCGGCCTTGTGCCACAATTACTGCATTGAATCAGTAATAAATCATAGACAAGCAATGTTTGTATAAAGACTTATACTTTTTTGTAGATTTATATACTTGAACTTTTTAAAAAATATAACTTGAAGATGTCGAAACATTGTCAAACACTGTTTTTTCATTTCTTAAAATGAGCTCTTCTCTTAACTGTTGAAAATATCGGAAGAGTTACGTCAACCATTTTGGCTGTTATTATTATTATTATTATTATTATTATTATTATTATTATTATCATTATTATTATTATTATTATTATTATTATTATTATTATTACTATTATTATTATTATTATTATTACTATTATTATTATCATTATTATTATTATCATTATTATTATTATTATTATTATTATTATTATTATTATTATTATTATTATTATTATTATTATTATTATTATATAAATTCTCTTAAATTAAATCTGAAAACTTTCATAAGAAATCAAATGAAAATTTGAAAGCTGCCAAAGACTATAATTATAAAGTATACGTTTGGAAAGGGAAATTTTCACAGAAATATGTCGGAAGTTTTCATTTTTAAAAAATAAATAAATATAAAAAATATCAAGAAAATACTAACTTTCAGTAAAATAGTCGCAATATATGGAAAAATGAAAGATGGTCTTTTAAACTGACGCCAAGACTGAAGATATAAATTACTCGGGCCAGCATCTTTATTGTTATAGTTAAGAGCGCGTTGCAAGAAAAGAAAACAGTGTTTGACAGTGTTAGACAATATTTCAACAGAATTCCATAATTATGCAGAATTCCATATACTAAGCTGTTTGATTAATTCCTTTTAGTAACGAATCAGCTAACGGGAAATTCCCAGATGAACAAAATCGTCATCATATTAAGCACGTTTTACTTGCGTGCATTCACGTATTGTTGGGTGAAAAGGATGGTGTTTCTGACGCTGCTGGTCACGGCTAAAATGGTGATTTGGACGACGCGAATGGAGTAAATCTTGCAATGTGATCGCTATTTTTATCAGAATCTAATTAAATTCTTTGAATATCAGTTCCGAATGAAGATTAGAACTGGTAGAAAGCTGTTGGTATTGACATATTTCAGCAAAAGTTAGGTAACTGTGGCGAGCCTGGCTCGCGTGAACTGGGCTAGCCTTGATTTTCATTTTCAAGTCCCCCCATATCACAAAGGTGCGGTTTCCCAAGGAGCTCTCCCACAGTTAAGACAACTCTTCTTAGTGTACCTAGTTAATGTGAGTAAGTGTCGTTCCCGGACGGTTCCCGGTTTCACCCTATGATCCAAATAGAGATTCCCAACCTCAACAGTTTGTTTTGGCCTGCCCATTTTATCTAGACTGGGTCAGTTTTTGAATTTTCTAATGACCATATTTTTTTCCTTCCCTGTCCCTTAGCGAGAGAACCTCTTGATTCCTTTGGAAGACAGAATACAGCGGTCACTCTAAATTTTTGACTAGTGGACAGGGCCCTACTAACATCATTCATTTTCAGTTTTTCGGGGTCACCCCACCTCATCATTTCATTGATATAATTTTAATATGTATTTTTGTATACACAATTGTACATATTGAAATTTAAGTTATGGGCTGTTTTTCAGTAGGGGCCCGGTGTGTGTGAGGTATTTTGGTATATGTAAGAGCGAATGGTGACGGATAGATTCTTATGGTGAATAAGTAAATTGTGATGAATGAATGGGTCGTGAATCTGATTAACTAGGTATAGGATAGTTAGTGTCGAACAACCTTGATCCATCTCTCCTATTTTTTTAGCCTTGTGTCACAATTACTGTATTCAGTCAGTAATAAATCGTAGACAAGACAACATTTGTACAAAGACTTATCAGTTTTTGTAGATTTATATTTTTTATACGCGAAACTTAAAAACAAATGACTTAATGACAGACATACTGTTGAAATATTGATTAATATTGTTAAACATTGTTTTTCTTTTGTTTTTCTTTTCTTAAATCAAGATCTTCTCTTAACTGTTGATTATTATTGTTTTTATTATTATTTATATTATTTCGGACTATTGTCCTCATCTTTGTTGTTGTTGAGGACCATAATCCGAATATAAATAGTGATAACTCCTCATCCCAGAAATTCAGACAGATATTATTATTATTATTGTTTTTAATTTCTTTGATATCTGGCGTTTACACATTTCTTTCCGGGTCTCGCCCAGGGACCTAAGGTTAGAAATGGTATCATGACACTTTCCACTGAAAAAAAAAATGACATAGATAAAGCCCTTCGTAAAGTGTGGGCTGTACTTGTCAGAATAATTTTTTGTATCTCTTTGAGGCATGGACTTCCAGGGATCCCTTCAATTAGTCTACTGGAATCTTTTCCAACCAATCCTAAGGCTCCAACTACAACAGTGCCACATTTTTGAGATTTCTATTTCAAGGTCCTTGTATTTTGACAGCTTTTCGAATATCTTTACATTGCAGTCTGCAGGGACTGCCATGTCAATAAGGAGACTTTTTTGTGATCTTTAATAACAATGTCTGGGCGGTTGGCTTTGATTGTTCTGTCAGTTTGTATTGTGTAGTCCCATAGAATTGTAACAGGTCCTATCTCCGTAACCGGGTCTGGGTGGTGTTCGTACCAGTCTCTTTCAGTTTCCTTCCCGTAGAAGCTGCAAATTTTCCAGTGCAGATATTGGCCCAATCTGTCATGCCGGTTTTTATATTCAGTGGGTATTATTATTATTATTATAATTATTATTAATATTATTATTATTATCGATCCTTCCTTAATTAGTTAGCACATACATTGCCTCAGATAAACAATGAACCATTATTATCTGACTGCGAGAATAGATTTGTAACAGCCTCCCTATCCTGTACCTACAAAGAGGAAGACAAGATATATCAAAGGGGAAAGAAAGAAAAAAAAAGACATAATTATTTGTTTTTTAAGGCTTATCAACCCTTTGTGGGTTATTTAAAGCCGAAACACATTTCGGATTGTAGTATGATGCTTCCTCTACCATGTGTTCCCAAGTGGTTTCCAAGTAGTGATGGGGCTCCACGTCGCTTACCTTTGGTGATCGAACGATAATCAATGCTTTTCAGCGTGCACTGACCGAAGGCCAAGAAGAAATGAAAGAAAGATGAAGAAAGTGATAATGCCCTCATGTGTTTAACGTCTGCTGCAGTGAAATGGAAAAAGTTGTCAATTTTGAATCTTTTCATTTGTACCCTCTTACTTCTTTAAATAATGACCTGCATTCATATTTATGATTGTTATTGCAATATTTTGTTAAAGTTTTAACAACTTTAACAAATATTTAACGATGCAATTGGGGAATTTCTATGGCTATTTTAGTGTTGGAAATCGCCATGAACTTACTCACTCATTAACTTAAGAATTAAGTAGGATTCATCAGAAAATTAAAATAGGAAAACCGTGATATTTTCACGGGTCTTTCTAGTTGTCATTATTATTGCAACTGTTTAAATTATAAATAATAGAAAGTAATATATAAATAATAAATAAAAATAATTGTCAAATATTTATACGGTCAGTTATTATTATTATTATTATTATTATTATTATTATTATTATTATTATTATTATTATTATTATTATTTCCTTTGATTTCTGGTGTATACCCACCTCTTTCGGCCAGAAATGGCACCATGACATTTTCCGTTGAGCATTTTTTATGAAAAAAAACCCTAAGATTTCACATATTTTACATTGATAAAGCCCTTCGTAAAATGTGGGCTTTACTTGTGAGATCAATCTTTTGTATTTCTTTAAGACTTGGGCTACCAAGAATCTCTTCAATGAGTCTATTGGAATTATTTCCAATAAAACCGAGGGCTCCAACTACAACTGGAATTGTTGATATCTTCATGGGCCACATTTTGGTGATTTCGATTTCAAGGTTCTTGTATTTTCATAGTTTTTTGAAAATCTTCAAAGATATTATTATTATTATTTTTGTTGTTGTTGTTGTTGTTACTGTTGTTGATGGAATTGTTGATGTTAAAACGATTCATTAATAGAAAAATAATTGACTATACATAAATAATAAAAATAAACATTACAAAATAATGGTTAACATTCGAGACATAGGATTATGCTCAGACCATACGGCAGAGGCTCTTCTCTATAATAGTTTCCATGGAAACCGAACGCAATAAGATATCATTATCGAGTCCGTCTGGAAAAAAAATGTTAATAAAATAGAATAATGTAACGTTTTTACATGTGCGAACAACTGTACTGAGATTCGGAGCTAGTGCGCATGCGCTATTTATTGTGAGACGTTGCCAATCATCGGATTGCTAACATTGCCAATGAATGATTGTGTCTGAAGATTCCTCACATGCACGGAATAGCAAACAGCTGCGAGAGCATTTCCGGATTTATGGATATCTATTCCAAATCCATTAGTCTTTTGTTTTTTTTTCAATTGTTTTTTCACTTCCTTTTCTAATCAACATATTTCCTCCTTTCGTGAATCTGACCAAGGAGACGGAGTGTTAATGTCTTTGGGCTTCACATTCGAAATATTCGGATATAATTATTTTTTAATTATATTTACGTAGTCAACTAATTGCGCGTACAGAATTAACGCTTATTACAATAACTGATGATAATATTCTATACAAATATGTAGATCACGCAAAAGGTGCGAACAGATGTCGAACCTATTCGATGAGCCTCGTTGTGAAAGTGTTTGAAACGACTCCAGAGAACCAAAGGAAAATCTGTGACAACTGAAAATTTAAGGAAAATTGAGATCTTCATCATTCTCGAAACAATTGAAGGGGGTGCTGAAGTATATTATGGAGATTTGTTGTCACTTAATCTCATGGGTAAGCAGGTTCAGAATATCTTTTAGACTAATATAGGCTTCAGCAGAGGATCCCTCAAACTTTTATAAAGCAATATTTTTAATTTTCAAGATGTTATAACTTCGAAATAGTTTCATAAACTGAAAAGATATCAATATGAAAAACTTATATATATTTAACTTTGCAGGAACCAAAGCAAGGAAAATAATGTTTTAATTTGTACCATTGTTTCAAGTAGATAACATGTTTAATTTTTGTTCAGAATGTTTAAGTTTTAGAAACTTTTATAAAGCAGTGATTTTAATTTTCTACGTGTTATGAATTTTAAATAATTTCCTAAACTGAAATGATAACAATATGAACAATTTATATTTATTTGGATTATTTTATTATTATAATACTGTTTGTTTTGCTTTTTATTGATCGATATCACCCTAAGTAAGGTAGTAATGCCACTAAAACGCAAGGGATTACAGGACGTGGAAGAATTAGGGACAAAAACATTAATGGACAGGGAGAGACAAAAGTAATCAGGAGGACAGTACATAACGATTGACATTGCATTTAAAGTTTTGCAGATTAAAGTTGTCCGGAAAGCATGGAACCGGAAGGGATTTCCACAAGTGAGAAGTACAAGAAAAGAAACTGCTAGCATAGAACTTGCGGTTACATCTAGTCAGCACAACTGTAAATTGATGAGATTTTAACGCCACTCTAGTACTGCGCTTAAATTTAAAAATAAAGTTTAGATACCATAGCGAACAATTACCATGAAAGTGTTTATAAAAAAAGACATAGCGAGGCTACCATACAGATACAAAACTTGTCTCGCACGACAGAGTGAACTGACTTTCTTAGCAGATGACCTAGCAACGGATTATATTAAAATAATCTGTTTGTTTGTTTTTTTACTATGGTTCTGTTGAAATATGTGTTTGCAATAAATAGTAAAATAGTGGTATGTCTAAAAGAATACTTTTATTGACAAACAAAAGATAGCTATTCTGGTATCAAACTATATAAATATCACTAAAATATATCACGAATAAAACTGTTCAAGACGGGTGCCGACGAGTCAAAGCATAGCTCCGACTGAGGCGGGGAGGGGCATAATTTCATTAGCCTAGGGGACCCAAAAAGTCAAAATCTGGCCTTGCATATAAGCCACCTTCTGCGAAAATGTCTGTGTGTGTTACACTTTTTCAATTAAAGGGGCACAACTCTGTAACTTTTAAATATCTTCTATATAATAAATGCGAAAATATCTGTCTGTGTCACATTTTTTCAATTAAGGGGACACAACTCTCTAACTTTTAAATATCTCATTTTCTCCTTCTATATAATAAATATATAATAAATGTGAGAATGTCTGTGTGTGAAACTTTTCAATTAAAGGGACACAATTTTCTAACTTGTAAATATCTTATTATCTTCTGTATAATAAATGCGAAAATGTCTCTCCGTGTGTGTCACTTGTTTTCAATTAAAGGGACACAACTCTCTAACTTTTAAATATCTCATCTTCTTCAAATGAAATTTCCTCAAACAGGATTGGAATTGAATCTTCAGATTGCTAATTTAGTTCTCTGTGAAATTGAAGACAACGTGGTGAACTTGGCTCAAAGAGATTTTGGTCTGCTAAATCCAAACAGGGAAACTGGACAAAGCAACAGAGAAATTTTGAGAGAAAAAGGATACGACATGGAAGAACTGCGGTAATAAGTTCAAAACAATGGGTCCATGTTGAACCAAGAACATCGGCAAGTGTATCTGAAAATCCTTGATGACATTAGCAACACCAATGGAGGGATTTCCTTCTTGGGTGCACCTGGAGGTACTGGTAAAACTTTTGTAACTATCCTTCTTTTATCGGCAGTGAGACTCCAAAGAATAGAAACCCTATCAGTTGCATCATCTAGAATTGCTGCTACCCACTTGCCTGGATGACGTACGGCACCTTTCACTGGATTTGAAGACCCCGTTTGCAACATCAAAAGAGGAACCAACTTGGCTAAGCTATTGGAGGAGACAAGCTTCATTTTCTGGGATGGAATGTACCATGGCGCACAAGCGAGCATTTGAGGCCCTGAACAAAACACTCAAAGAGATTAGACAGAATTCAAAAATCATGGGAAGTATCAGTGTGCTATTCTCTGGTGACTTTAGACAAACATTACCACTCATTGCAAGAGGAACTCCAGCTGATAAAATCTATGCTGGCCTGAAAAACTTGTTATTGTCGTTTATCTTTAGCTTTCTGTATTACTGGTTTCCATAGTGTATTCATTTCTATGCTTGACCGGCTTCAGAGATTTTTTGTGGCTGATTCCTTAAGTTTTCGTATTTTCCAGTAATGTTCTCTGTCTGTTATTTTCAACATTCCAATCGCCTGAAGAAGGCCGGAGAGTTAACGGCCGAAACGTCGTGAATAGCTCATATTACAATTTTTTTGTTATATTACTGGTTCCCATATTGTATTCATTTCTATGCTTGATCGGTTTAGGAAAATTTTGTGACCTAGCATATGCACCGAATCCTTAAGTTATCCGATTTTCCAGCGATGTTCTCTGACTATTATTTCAGCTTCATCCCACAGAGATCGGTGATCTCCCTTTTCCCTCTACACACACACACACACACACGCACACACGCACACACACACACACACACACACACACACACACACATATATATATATATTTTTTTTAAAAATCTTTTCACCGTTTCTTTTTTTTTTGTAAGCAGTTTTGTAATACTTTTGCAGTGAAACTTACCCTGGAAATTAGATTTTTTTTAAAACTTGATTTTTGTCTTATCTCTTTTGTAGATTATATCGGAGTCTGTAGTAAAAATCGACAAGCTTTTAATAGATAACGACAGCGCGATTGGCCTCTTGGCCGCATTGGGAACGCTAAATTTAGCGGTCAGTTACCATCCATACGTATCCCAAGTCACCATGGTAAGTAGATTGTGTGTATATGTGTATGTGTGTGTATATGTGTATCTGTGCGTGTGTGTTATTAGCTTGGACGATAAAGAACAGAATTAAACAAACACAGATAATCGTTTCTTTCGCTCACACTCTCTTTTTTTTCAGGTTATCGAGTATTTCGTCTTGTTTGTTTAACGGCACATCAACTCCTTATGGGTCATTTAATGCCAAAATTTTATTTTCTTGGGAGTTCTAAAGTAATAAAAATATGATATCTTATTCTGTTTTTACAATGGTAGAAAATTTACACTATTGTCCTCATCTTTATTGTCATATTCTTGACATTTCGGCTCCACAGCCTTCTTCAGATGATAGGGGTTGTAATTTTGAACCGAACCTTTTATTTCGTCCACCGGTGGAGGTGGGGGTAGATTGTTTCTAGTTCCACATGCCATGCCTTTTCTGGATGCCTCAGTTTCAGTTATTTCCTTTTAGTAACTCAACCCTCAAAGTTTTGTTCACATCTGCTGTTGCCAGGTACTGAACTCGCAACTCTTTGGATTTCTTCATCCAACGTCTTTATCCACTGAGCCACGTGATACATGAGGACAACCGCCCGAACAATTTCAGAAATATAAGCATAGAGGGTAGAATATACACAGATTTTGTCCATTGTATGGACAGAATTGGGAGGCACGGTGGAGTAATGGATAGCGGCTCGGCTTGAGGAATCGGAAAGCCGAGTTCGAATTCCAGTTGAATCCATTACTTACGTGCTAATACCTTTGGGAAAGGTATGAATCCTCTTCTTCTCCACCGACCCTAGCTATGGGTGAATTGCATGACAGACCGGGTTCTATAGCCTTGGATGGCAACTGGTCTACCGCAGAAAGAAATGGCAACCTACTGCGGGAAAAAAAATCTGCCTCGTCAGTTATGTATCGAAAGATATATGATCGCCTAAGCGTGTTTCTCGTGTGGCATATAACTGACTGATGGACATAATTACTAGAAGTGGTGATATATGTTTTATGTTGTAGTCATCTTGAAGTTATATTTTGGAATACAGTTTGACTTCTTCAAGAAATTGTATGATACTATATGGATTAATGTCGTGAAAGAGTTCTTACATGTTGGTGCTTTTTGGTTGATTTTCTTTAGCGGCATATCAGCCTCAATGGGTCATATAATGCCGAATTCTAAATATGTTGAATTTTATGGCTTCAACTAAAGATATTTTGAACGCAATTGCATGCCTTTAATTAGAGATAAAATATATTGTTGCTAATTCTATTATAAAATTATTGTTGGTCATTTTACTATAAATAGATATTGTTGGTAATTTTACTATAAGAATGTATTTTACACGTGCATATTGTTTTGTTTTAATTTTGGGGTTCACTATTTGCCTATAGCTGGGACCCTAATAGGTGCTATCACCACGGATCAGAGTGGACCTGGAAACAAAAGCAAGAGGTTAGATAAAGTAAAACGGGATCAAATGAAACAGTTTTGATAAGCAGTAATAATTCATTAGAATGCAAGGAAGCCACATCACGGCTATGGGGTAATGACTGAAGCCGGGACCGATAACATTACAGATCCTTTTTTTGGATGTTGTCAAGGAACTCGAGATATATAACATGGGCACCAGACCAAATGTGGTGGCAATATTTAATGCACGGACGATTTTTTAATCGGTTTCACCCCATTCAAGGGAGTAAAGCCACTAAGACACAAAACGTTACAGAGTGTGGAAGAATTAGGAACAGAAACATTAATAATGAACAGGAAGAGAAGAGAGTAATCAGGAGGACAGTAGATAGAGATTGACATTGCATTTAAAGTTTTCAGATTAAAGTTGGCTGGAAAGCATGCAGCCAGAAGGGTATTCCACAAGCAAGCAAGAAGTGCGAGAAAAGAAACTGTTATCATGGGATTTACGGCTACATCTAGGCAAATCAACTTTAAATTGATGTGATCTCGTCGCCAGTCTAGTACTACACTTAAATTCAAAAAGTCTAGATGTCATAGCGAAGAGTTCATCTGAACAATTACCATGAAAGTATTTATAGAAAAGACACAGGGAGGCAACCTTAAAGCGGTGGGAAAGTGACTGAAATTGAGCCGGGCAATATTGCTGATTCTTCTTTGGATGTGGCTGCAATATTCTAAGCATAGACGAATGGTAGATTTATAAACGTACAAGAAGGGTTACTGAATGAGGAATAACCAAAACGGAGGTTGTAAAACAAAATACAATACTCGCCAGCGGCGTGAAGTAGGTAAACAACTGCTAGTGATGAACTACTTAGCATATCACCCCCACTTACAATAGTGTCCAATGTTTTTATGAGGATTGGGGCATATCCATTAGTGTTCATAGGTACGGAATTTAACAGTATGTAAGTTAGATAATATGTAAGATAGATTTTTAACGGGAAAAATTGCCTTGTGCGACTCAGTGAACCAATTTTCTTGTTGGCATACCTAGCAATTGATTTATTATATATTTTTTTATTTTTTTTAATTTTAAACTGATTTTATTTTTTATTACATTTTTTTTTAGTTACAAAAAATAAGTAAACTTTAAACGTCTTTATTGAAAGTAACTAATAATAACAAAACAAAAGGCATTGAAACAAAGCAAGTTCAGTCGACCAATGATGACAATTCCAGAAGAACGTAACTATAAACAATCTTTTCTATCCTCTGCCAGCCGCTATGATGGAGAAAGCACTACCACGAACCGTCGCCAGTGAGACACGCTGCAATTTATTATATTATTTACACTTCATGTTAGTGGAAAACGTGCGACAACCTATCAGAAAGTGTCACTTTCCGAGTGGATACTTGCAGATTCGTATATAAACCAGATCTATATCTATATAACTTTTAATTCACTAATTTTTATCATGTTATCATATTTGTTCTACGGGTCTGAAGAACATCTTTTACAATTCATCATAAACTAAGCCAACAAACTTTGATATGTTAAATTAATCCACCTAATCTAACAATTTACTTTCAGGCAGAATGTATGAATAGTTCCGCCTCTCTTCTCCTACGTGCCTTGCAGCTATGCCAGAAATCCCTTATCAGTGTCTTCATGACGGACATTACTGATTGTAAGCGAGAGCTTTCATTTTTATATTTATATATATATATATTTATTCACATTTTTGAGGGGTAAATAAATTGTTTCATACTCATTTAATTTATTTTCATATTTCTTTCAATCTTTTGGTCACAATGAATTATTTTCATTTATTTTTGTTATTATTTTGCTATTGGAATTCATTGCTTTTGTATTTGTGTGTAAATATATTGGTTGGTTGAATTTGTTTAGCGACATATCAACCTCTATGGCTTATTTAATGCCGAAATCGACATATTATTAACACAATTTTATGGCTTCAGTTAAATATATTTTTAACGCAAATGTATGCCTCCAACCACAGATGAAATGTATTGCTGGTCATTTTGCTATAAAATGTATTGGTGGTCTTTTTTTATATAAAAAGTGTACTGCTAGCATTTTTACTATAAAATTGTATTTTTATACTTTCATAGTGTTTTTTTTGGTGGTGGTGGTGGTGGGGGGCTCACTATTTGTTCATAGTTGGGACCCTAACAGGTGCTACCACCCCGGATCTCAGTGGCTCTTGGAACAACAGAAATTAAGAGGTGATTCCACGCTCCTCAAAATTTCCAATCTCCCGATCAGAGGCCTCGCTACCCGATGTATTTATCGTCATACCTAGGATTGTATGTTATTATTCCCCCCCATAGGAAAAATACGTTATTCTGAAGAAGCCCCAACGCTGTCAAAGAATGAATGAAATATCAATAGAAATTAAATTAAATTTGATGTTAACGCTTAGTGAACATGTGAGCAACGATGAGATTTGGGAGAGGATGCAAACAAGGCGGAAGCTTATACTTAACATCGGGAAGAGGCAGCTGAAATTTCTGGGACGCGTAATGAGAAAGGAGGGCTTGGAGAATCTGATACTCATAGGGCGAATAGAGGGAAAGAGGAACAAGGGAAAACAACGCGTGGCATACGTAGCGCGCAAGTGGATGTAGCAAAAAGACAAAACATATTGAAAACTACAAGGAATAGGAGGAAGTGGAGAACCATGATCGCCTACGTCCTGAAAGAAAAGGGCACATTAAAGAAGAGATATATATTTTTATTAAGATAACTCTTTTTATTGAATTTCTGGGATAAGGAATTAACTTTATTTACACTATTTATATTTGGCCGTTGTGCTCTCTGGTCTTCCTCAGGTGTATATAGTTGTGTTCTCGTTCCACTGGTCATGTCTAGGGATATTGTCCTTATTTTATTTAGTACTGTTCAGTTATTGCTCGCACGTTTCTACCGAATGCAAGTACACACTGCCCTAGATATTCCTAGGCATGATCAGTAGAAAAAGAACAGTCTAACCCTGTAGATTAAATAAAGGGTTCAGTTCAGAATTCCCTCTAGTTTACACGGAACTATATATACCTGAGAAAGGGCGGAGGACACAACAGTAAAAACGTTGTGACAACAATAACAAAGATGAGGACAATAGTCCGAATATAGATAGTGATAAACAGATTTCTTTTATGTCTTTATGTTTTCAATTTCCAATTGAAATTTACTTTTGTTATAGCATACCTACGAACGATAATGGGAAGTCCCCATTCACATTAATACAGTAGTAAATACTGTATGTTGGTCTGCAGTTGGAGATTCATCTCCAGCTGTGCTGGTCAAACTCTCTGCCTCCAGGCAGAGAGGATCCCCAGACGAAGCTATGTCGAAGGGTAGAGTCTCGTCTCGGGAAACAGATACCCGACCCCGTTTTATACGGGGTTTACGGAGAATTTTTGGCCGAGTATACGGGTTCGAATACCCCACATTAAATTCAGCCTTGTGCCACATCTGACTGCGTGGGGCGGTTGGTAGATATCTTGCAGTTAGGAGTCGCCATGCCGTGTTCACGGCAGCAAACCATCCCCCATTCCTTTCATGTTCCACTCAGACAGCTTCTTCCTCAGAACTGTTACTTTGTGGAACAAACTTCCGAGGGAATGCTTTTCTGACATCTACAATCTAAGATCAACCGCTATCTATCCTACACGTCTTTATAATAATCTATTACTCCCCCCTTCAGTGTCACTTAGTAATCCTCTACCTTGAGTGACCATTGGGCCTTGAATATGGGTGAACTATCAGTAAATAAAAGAAATCGTCATAAAGCTTGTCAGCAGACGGTAGTGTGCGCAAAAAATTCCCTGCTAGATTGTTGCTTTAACTTTGGGCGTGATAAAACAGTTGGCCAGCATCAACAGGTGAAAAATTAATACAGTGTAACCCGGATATAAGAGAGTTGTCGGGACCGGAGAAGAAGTCTCTTATATCCGGTTTTCTCTTATATCAGGGTTTCTCTTATATCCGGGTTTGGTTTATTATATGTATATACATTAACACAGGCTCTAATTTGGGACCAGAGAAAATCTCTCTTATATCCGAGTTTCTCTTATATCCGGGTCTCTTATATCCGGGTTACACTGTATTAGACACTTCCACTCTTCCTCCACACTATAGGAAATTGATTTCCAAATGAAATGCAAAAGTTTAGTTTCATCTGCAAAGAAGTAACGATCAAATCCAGTTCTTTTTCTCTTCAGCTAAGCTTCTGAAATTGTCTCTGGTTCAGGAATGGCTTGACGCCAAGAGGGCATCACTTGTAGGCCATTTCTTGAAATTTCTTCAATCGGCTTTGCTTAACAATCTTCCCAAGGCTGTGTTCATCCCTCTTTTGCTTGGGAAACTTTTCCTACCACACTTTTCCCTAGAACAAGTCAACTTTCCAAACCAGGACCAATAACATTGCAGATTATTCTTTGTATTTTATCAAGAATTTCTCAACACATAACAGAAGCACCAGACCAGACAAGACCAGAGCAGATAATTAAAAATTGTTGTTGTGTTAATTTTGCAATCAAGATAAGTTTTGAAAGCATTACATATTTAATGTTTAAATAAATGTATTAACCCATGTATTCAAAATGTATATTATTAATAATTCTGTTATAGAAATGTTGACATTGCTGACAAGCAGATAAATATATTATTTGTCTATATGCGATATTTTTAATCGATTTTAAGTCTTTTGAATATCGTAAATTCCTAACGCTATTAAATATATAGTTTCAGTATCACTTTCACTTTCAGTACATCACCAAATTGTGTTATTAGACAAATATAATAAGAATCTGTTCGGGTTGTGTTTAAAACTGTTGTAAAGTCTCTTCAAGAGCAACCAGGAAAGATTCACCCAAAACATACGAATTCATCTTCAATGTTAAAGAAATAAGCTAAGAGAAAAAAGTATAAACATAACAGAAAACTAAACAGTCGTTTTTATCCAATAGCTCTTGATGTGACTCCATAGGCACAAAAGCAAATTGTCAGAAACTTGCTTACGGTGTGTTCATATCTAATGCCATAAGCCGACAATGTAAGCGACGAAAGGAAATTCGCGCGTTCTGTATCGATTAAGACCTTCCATGCGAGACAGCCACATGCCTCGTTGAACTGATCCATTGATAAATCGATAAGCCTATTGAATACCTAGCTACGGAAATGCCGTGGAGAAATTGAATTGGCAGAATTCGATTATGGGTGCGTTCTTGCATTCAGTTTGGCTTCTCTCTCTCTCTCTCTCTCTCTCTCTCTCTCTCTCTCTCTCTCTCTCTCTTTCTTTCGTTTTTCTTTTGCAATTATTTCTGTTTCCAATGTGATCATAGAAAGAAGGAAGCCAGAAATTTCATTTTCGTGGCATTACATTTTCTCTTTGATATTCTGTGATTTTAAAGATTTCTCCATATTTTTCAATAGATTTCATATCGCCATAGTTCTTTACTTCTTTGATCTCACGCCGTGATGTAATAGCTCGCGTATTAGTCTCTTACGTCTTGCAAACGTGCTTCTTACTGAGCGCCTGCCAATTCTTGAGTTAGTAGAACATATGTTTATGGGCACGTGGCCGATTGGTTAGAAATGTTCGCTTTCTGACCATGTGATTTAGCATACCTACGGACGATAATGGGTATGTCACCATTCACATTAATACAGTAGTAAATACTGTATGTTGGTCTGCAGTCGGAGTTTCGTCTCCAGCTGTGTTGGCCAAACTCTCTGCCTCCGGACAGAGAGGATCCCCAGACAAAGCTATGTCGAAAGGCAGAGTCTCGTCTCGGGAAACAGCTACCCGCCCCCGTTTTTATATGTGGTCTACGGGGAATTTCTGGCCGAGCCTACGGGCTCGGATACCCCACATTAAATTCGGCCTTGTGTCACATCTGACCGCGTGGGGCGGTTGGTAAATATCCTCAACTTGATGATTCATTGTGGAATTCACTTGACTCACCTCTAGCAGTTGACTACTACTTCTACGCGCCGCTGGCGAATCTTATATGCGTTGTTCGTGTCCTAAGTATTATCGTTCATTTCAAACCTTCGTGTGATTATTTTATTCAGTAACCTTCCCTAGTTTACAACACCATGAGACGCGGGTTTGAATCTCACCATTGTCGATTTGTCAGGAAGGTGACTTCTTGATGTCATCGCTCTGGGGGAGGCAATCAAAGCGCGCGGTACCTTTGGGAAGTGCCTAAAAACCATACGATGGGTTGACGCAAGCCTTGTGAGTGAAATTGGGTAGACGTAGCTCTTGGTTGTGCTAGCACGAAGTCATCGTGACCGAGGGTTTGAGCGTGCTTGCCTTGTTCATACTGTTGATCACACTACATAACGCGCTCTCCAGAAACTGTAACTAAGGTCTGCTCATCATAGTTGCAGTATAAACCACAGGTGGGTTCTGTGGATGTTGAACAAACGAAAATGTGCCTGTGCAGGCGTCTGCAATGGAGATTAGCTAGCCGCACTAACAGACTGGCATCCTCGGATTCGTGTGGCTGTGCCATTTACATTATTTTTTAGGACTTGCGTTAAGCAACGTCGAGTCTAGTCAGTACCAAGATGGGTGACCGCTTGGGGGTACCACGTAAGCTTGAATTGGGGTTGGTGTAATGGATAATGACTTGAAATTGTTAATCGGAGAGCCGAGTTCCAATTCCAGTTGGGTTGGTTATATACACTTACGCGTAACATTATATTTAGATAATTCAACACTAAAACAATGGGACCTAATTGCCAATCTAGTAGTACGTTTAAATTAATCCAGGTGAGATGTAAAGGAGCAGTGCTCATTAGAACAACTGCCATGAAAATATTTACAGAGAAGACAGAGGGAAGACATGACACGGCGATGGGAAAGCGATGGTGAATTTAAATAAACCAAAAAGGGTTGATTAACCGCAAAAAAACAAAAAACAAAACAAAACAAAAAAAAACATTTCAATCATTCAAACAACCTACGGACTCTCCTCCCTCGACGACAATCAGCAGACCAACATTTAATCATTGTATACAAAGGTTAGTCACTTATGCCACTTATATTGTAGCAAACCATCCACATTCCTTCCGTATTCCATCGGTGAGAAGTAAGCTCCACCTGAACAGCTTATTCCAGCGAACCACTACTTTGTGGAACCGACTCTCAAGAGGACGTTTCCCTGATCGCGACAATCTTACCCTATTGAAATCTAGGGCTAACCGTTATCACCCCCTATCCGTATGAACTGTCTCTTAATGTAACCCTCTGCCATGAGTGTCCTCTCTCCCGAACCTTGTACAGGGTAAACCTTACTGTAAAAAAAAAAAAATCTAAAATTCAGTAACAGCTCGGTACTTCAATTTCCCTAACAATGTCCTTAACACAATATCCATGACGAAGCGAACATGCCAAGTGTAGAATCACTGCTGGCAGAAGCGAGACTAACATGGACTGGGTATGTCTATCGTTTAGACGGCTCTCGATTGCCGAAAATCGCTCTGTATGGCGACCTAAAGCGCGGGAGGCGACGGCGAGGTGATCAAAGAGTTCTCTATCAAGAGGGACCTGAAAGCGATGCAGATAGTTATTAACAACTGGGAACAACTGACTACTAACCACCCTGCATGGCGCCGAATGCTTCATATTGGAGGAGCAACAATCGTGGCGGTGAGACTGGACAATCGAGTGTGTTGATGACTTCCAATTCGGATTCCGACTTTCGCAGTTCATCACATTAAAAAAATTGTATTTTCTGAAATATAAATAACTAGAAAATATGCAGAGCAATGAAATTATTCGCATTTCGCGAAAGATATAGATATAAAGATGTGCAGGTCGTGGCATAGATATCAACAGAAAGATTGAAACTGTAGAGCCGAGTTCATATCTCCGCCTAGCCTGGTGAGATTACTTTCATTCAAATACCTCTAATCCTTGGCTGGCAACCAGTATAGGAGAAAGACAATTTTGAATAAAAAAGTTAACGGAAAAGTACCTGATTATCTTTACAAAGACGTTTGATTTGGTTTGTTTTGTTTTACGGCATATCAACCTCAATGGGTTATTTAATGCCGACAAAACCTTTATTGCTGGTAATAATTTCTTTCTATCTATCTATCTATCTATCTATCTATCTATCTATCTATCTATCTATCTATCTCAGTATATATTGGTTTGGTTTGTTTTACGGCATATCAACCTCAATGGGTTATTTAATGTCGACAAAACTTTTATTGCTGGTAATAATTTCTATCTATCTATCTATCTATCTATCTATCTATCTATCTATCTATCTATCTATCTATCTCAGTATATATTGGTTTGGTTTGGTTTGTTTTACGGCATATCAACCTCAATGGGTTATTTAATGTCGACAAAACTTTTATTGCTGGTAATAATTTCTATCTATCTATCTATCTATCTATCTATCTATCTATATATCTCAGTATATATTGGTTTGGTTTGGTTTGTTTTACGGCATATCAACCTCAATGGGTTATTTGATGCCGACAACATTTTTATTGCTGGTAATAATCTTTTCATAAATGTATTGCTGCTAATATTTTTTCCCAATTTAAAATAAGAAAAACCGTGAAATGTTCGCGGCTATTTCTAGTAAACTATAATATGAGAATCAAACGGAACAATAATTTGAAATGATTTGAAAAGGGATCATATCTTATATATCTCTCTCTATACATATATATTAAAAGGGTTCTCTACTTTCTTTAGCTCCTCCCTCTGTAAGTGATTCTAAAAAGATTGGAACTATGCATCTCGGTTAAAAAGAGATAGTTATAAAAACGGAAGAAGAATGCAATGAAAAAAAAAATAATCATTGTTTCTTTCGTCGGTTGTTCTTAACGACTCCACCTAGACTCCACATTATCCAGAGCAATCCAGTCGTTATTTTGGGTCCATCAATAGGCACAGGAATGAGATCAAACAGCTTAATGTAATTATTACGATCAGGAATGATGATTAGGTCGTAAAGAGACAGTTATAATTAACTCGTGAAAGTTAACAATTCTTTGCGTTAAATGTATCAGCTGAGGCAGTTAAGGTGTTGTACTCTAAATAGAACTGCCGTAGACTTCTTCTAATGTTCAAGCTCTGAAGCACGGCCATCACACGTTGAAACACCAGTTCTCGTTCTATTATCGAAGTTAAGCAACGCCGAACCTAGTCATTACCTAGATGGGTGACCACTTAGGAATACTAGGTGATGTAAGTCCAGATGTGTGGGTGATTATATTAGGTTGAAGCACTGGTTCTTGTGCGATCATCGAAGTTACGCAACGTCGAACCTAGTCATGACCTAGATGGGTGACCATTTAGGAATACCAGTTGATGTAAGTCCAGATGTGTGGGTGATTATATCAGGTTGACGCACTGGTTCTTGTGCGATCATCGAAGTTACGCAACGTCGAACCTAGTCATTACCTAGATGGGTGACCATTTAGGAATACCAGTTGATGTAAGTCCAGATGTGTGGGTGATTATATCAGGTTGAAGCACTGGTTCTTGTGCGATCATCGAAGTTACGCAACGTCGAACCTAGTCATTACCTAGATGGGTGACCACTTAGGAATACCAGGTGCTGTAAGTCTAGATATGCGGGTGTTTATTACACTGAAACAGCGGTTAGCGCACGATCACCGAAGTTAAGCAACGTTAAACCTAGTCAGTACCTAAATGGGTGACCGCTTAGGAATACCAGGTGCTGTAAGTCTAGATGTGCGGGTAACTATATCACATTGAAACAGCGGTTCTCGTACGATCACCGAAGTTAAGCAGCGTCGAACCTGGTGTATACCAAGATGGGTGAACGCTTGGGAATACCAGGTGCTGTAAGCTTGGATGTGCGGCTGGTGTAAATGATAACGTCTCGGAATTGGAAATCGGACAGCCAAGTTTCGATTCCAGTCGCGTTCGTTATATTCACTTACGCGCAAATACCTTTGGGAAAGGTATGAATTCGCCCCTTCTCTCTCCAACTATGGATTAATTACTAAAACTAATAGTAGTTAATTAGTAGTACTAATAGACGGTAATTAAAATTATTGCCTCTCTTACTCCAAACATCCAAACGCATTTTCCTTAGAAAGTTTTGTTTTCCATTTCGACCTGAAGAATCCGAGGCCAATAAGTAAATCATTATTACCTCAGAAAAATTAAAATCTAAAAATATTTGCTGCTTTTAAATAATCTGCAAAAGTATTTACATTAGTCGGACTATTGTCCTCATCTTTGTCGCCATATTTGTCACAACGTTTCGGCCGTTGTACGCTCCGGCCTTCTTCAGGTGGTTGGAATTTCGAACCGAACCCTTTATTTCGATCACTGGGGTAGACTGTTCTAGGGTTTGGTTCGAAATTCCAACCACCTGAAGAAGGCCGGAGCGTACAACGGCCGAAACGTTGTGACAAATATGGCGACAAAGATGAGGACAATAGTCCGACTTATGTAAATACTGTACATAATACCTTATCTCAGAAATATAGACAGAATCTGCAAAAGGTTGATAAGCCGTAAAAAAAGCAACAATCGATAATCAGTCAAATTAGGCAATTCAAAACATCTCGTAATTTAAAGGATATTCAGTGATTGTTTGGCATGATCAATGACATAAAACATCCGCCTCTGGGGGGGGGGGATAGAATTGAGGCGCGTTTATTATTGATGCAATTTATTGATATTTAAATTCAGATGAAGACACGATTTTGAATTCTGATTGACATGACAATCTTGTTTCATTCTCTCGAAAGATATGGGTCATAATTCTTCATACTCCACCTCCAATTGATTTTATTGTACTTCCAAAATATACAATACTGTTTGTTTGTTTGTTTAGTGGCATATGAACACCTTATGAGTCATTTAATGTAGAAATTTAATTTTCTTGGGTGCATTACTAATTTCTTTTGCAATTTCTTTTTATTGCTGGTATTATTTATTTAATCTTTTATTTATTTATTTTTTACAAAAATGTATTGCTGGTGTTTTTACGATAAAAATGTATCTTTATACTTTCATAGTGTTTTGTTGACAGTTTGGGGATTAATTATTTGCCCACAGCTGGGACCATAACGGGTCAGGGTGGACCTAGGAACAACTGCAAGGCGGTGCCATGTTTCTCAAAACGTCCCGATCAGAGGCCTTGCTGTCGGATACAGTTTATCGTCATACCGAGAACGAATACTAACTGCAATTTAATCCCTTTGTAATAAATGACATATCTACTTCTGTTTGTTTACATGGAATTTCTTTCGTAGACACACACTTTTAGTATCATGTTATTCATTCTTTTTTTTTATTTATTCTTTTCATCCTAAGGAAGGCAACAAAGCAGCTAACACGCAACGGGGTTATTAAATTCACTTTTAATCTTCATTTTTTGAAATAACTGACAAAAATATTGAGCTCTACCACAATATTCTAATTTTTTATATGTAACTGTAAGATCAATTTTGTTGTTATAGATTATCTTTATTTTCTAATTTTTTAATCATTTCGCCCAGAGCAAGGCAATAAAGCCACTAAGACGCAAGGGGTTACCGAGTGTGATAGAATATGAGTAAAAAACACTATTAAGGTGAGAGAACAATAAAAGAACAGAAATTAAGAAGTCAGAATATATACATTGATTTAAATTTCTGAATATCAAACTTGACTGGAAAGCAAGAGTTTCACTAGCGAGAAGTGCGAGAAAAGAAACTGTTAACATAGAATTTACGGTTACATCTAGCCATTTAAACTGTAAAATGAAGAAAACATAACTTAATCTCTTGTACAAGGCTTAAATTCGTACAGTCGAAGTACCAACAAAGAATTTTCATCAGAACAATTATATATATATATATATATATATATATATATATATATATATATATATATATATATATATATATATATATATCTGTGTGTGTGTGTGTGTATGTGTGTGTGTGTGTGTGTCTACTCACCGGTCACTTTAATCGGGACACCCCTTCTACTTTTAGAACCGGCACAGTTCTTATTGGCAAGAAGTCGATGATGTTTTGGAAGCAATCTTTCAAAATTTCGATCCGTATTGTTAACAGGGTACCTCGCAATTCTTCAAAACTGGTTGGCTGCATTTCCAGGATTAGAATTTGAAAAATCCTAAATGCGCTTTATGGGATTGAGACCTATTGACCATGGAGGCTACTTTAACCCGAAAAACTCCTTACTGTGTACCATTAACTAACATGTCACCATATTTGATTTATGACACAGTGCGTTGTCCCAACGAAAGTTAAAGTGAGTGCACTGTAGTCCTATAGTCATAAATTGCAGCAGATGATCAACCTCAATACCAAGGTAGGCTGAGGGATTTAAATGATCTTTTATTGGTATCAAGGGTCCCAATACATGCCAAGGAAATGTTTCTCATGCTATATATAAATATTTACATATGCTCTATCTCTAATATTGAGCACTTTATCCCGTAAATATAGGACACCTTAAGACTATATTTCTTCATATATATATATATATATATATATATATATATATATATATATATATATATATATTCATTCAAACAGGTTTGGTTAAATAATTTAGAGATATCATGTTGATTAGTTTTCGTTATGATCCTTTGAAGTTCACAGATTATTTATAGTTTCCAAAGTACTTTCAATCACATATGCAGCCATCTTCAGGCGGTTAAGTTGTCCGTGAGAATGTATATGTGTTTCTGTAAATTCAAAACATTTCAACTGTTCGTTTTTACTGCTTATGCAGCGTTCTAGATTTCAAATGTCAAAGTTTATGTGTTTTTGCCTCAGTATAAGGGAAGTAACTTTTCTATTTTTGCGCATACGTACATAATTTTTTTTGTAAGCATTTAAAGACTTTGTTGCTTTACTCATAGTTGACTTCATTTAATTTTTGCTTTAATTCTCTTATATAAAGGGCTTCAAGGATTTTTAGACTTTGCTTATTATTAAAACTATTTGAAAGAAAATTTTGGTATTTTTCTTAATCAATTTTCTAAGGCTACCAAGAAATTAATCCGTGAACTCGAAAGGGAAGGATCACAACGAAAACTAATCGACATGATATGTTTAAATTATTTAACCAAACTTGTTTGAATATATATATATATAAAAAGAAACAGAACTAGGGACTTTAATTTAATTCTATAATTGAATTTGAAGTTTTTAGATTCTGTTTTTGAAACATAGTAATTCCTGTGCATCGATGGAACCATATTTTTAAACTAGTAAATTTATAATGGAGTATTGTTGTCATATAGGGACAGGAGCTGGCCAGTCTTCACTTTTCAGTTTTGATAGAGTCCAAAAGTGTCAACGCGTCCTTGTGGGCGACAAATCATTTTCCACCTACAGCCCCTTTTTTCACAGAGGACACGTCGCAATCTTCTCGCTGTTCTGTCGCTATTTTTATGAAAAGTGTTCAGACGAACTACATTCCTTACTTCAACCAGTTCTAAACTTCACTGCTAAGATCCGCCATGACACACACTTTGTAACGAAACAACCTCATTCCCTTCGCTTTCAGTAGGTGAAATGTAAGTTACACTTGAGCAGCATCTTCCTACGAAGCGGTGCTTTGAGGAACTGACTCCCAAGAAGATGCTTACAGGATAACCACAATCTTAACCTGTTCACGTCTAGGGATAGCTGTTATCTTCCGCATAAATTGAGCCAGTTACTCTGTCCACATCTACTGCGAGTGGCATTCGGGCCTTGTACAGGGTGAACATCATAGCAATATATATATATATATATATATATATATATATATATATATATATACTAGTCAGCTGTCAATATACCTCATAACACCCTCGAGCGCTTAGCCTTGGAGCGAGTAGAATGGAGATCAACGTGTTTTAGTAGACTCACCAGTTTTCAATATGCTTGTCTAAAAGGTCAGCCAATCTAACAGTGATCTCACCCCACAATCCTCACTCTTTCTACGTATGCAGCCTCCTTTGTAAATCACTAGCGGGTCTTAAGTGCCACTTAAGATTATCGCCCCAAAATTCATAATTGAATCAATTAAATTGTCAGATCCTCATACGTCGAAACCGACGGGAGAGTCCATTATTATTATTATATACAGGGGAAAATTAATTTAAAATTATAAAAGTATTTGGGGGGCAAAACTTGGAGAAAATTTCAACATTATTGTAGAACTTCAGTTTATCAAGACCTCTTATATTTCAGATATGCAGGCTGCGATGTGGTAGCACTTGGCAGGGTCACCTGGAAGAGTGGGGCTGATGCTTTTAGTGACTCTAATGATACCAGGAATAAACTTTCATTGATGTGTTACTCGGCGCGGCGTAGTAGTGTTTGAAATAATCGTAGAACTTTTTCAGTTTATCAAAACGTCTTATATTTCAGATAAGCTGGCTGGGAGATGATAGGTCCTGGCTGGGTCACCTGCAAGAAGGGATCTGATGTTTTTAGCGGTCCCAAATCACTAATAATATGAAGAATAATTTTTCCAGTTCATAAAAGCCTTTGATTTCTCTATCTATTGTATATTTTAGGCACCGAAATCATGTTGGGTCGAATGATGTCTATTATAAACACGGATCAAATTATATTGGCAAGAGAGGGTTTTGAGTGGGACAAAATTCGCAAATACATGGACAGGGATCAACGGTACGTCGGGTCAAGAATTGTAGATACTGCGATGGGGAAATCACAGATAGACGAATTCGAAAGGTATTATATCCTCCAGAAAACTTATCTCAGATCCAACATACTAATTGATCGGAAGCGGAATCAAGTGAGTTTACTACTTTTATTCATATTCCTTATTTACCTTATATATTAGGTCATCCCATAAGTTCTGTCCGAATTTTAACTTTTTGTTAAAATGAACGAAATTTAAAGAGTATTTTATAATGTCTAATGGAACAGTGGAATGAGCGGGTAAAATTTATTCAGGTTACCGCAATAGCCTACCGAAAACACAGCATCCACTCATGAGGTATTATAGATTGTGGTAGTTAATTGACAATATCTTGCTACCCGTTCTTTTAGGTCATCTCAAGTTCTGTCCGATTTTTACTTTTTGTTAAAATGAACGAAATTTAAAAAAGTATTTTATAATGTCTAATGGAGCTGAACATTATTTTTATGTTTAGATGCATTTAAACGGATGAAATTTTATTTCAGAGAACAATAAAATTAAATTTTGTTTTATTAAAACCCTGCTAACACGGAAGTACCCAAGAATCAATTGAGGCACATAATGCTTTATGAGTTCAAGAAAGGAAACCCAGCAGCCGAAGCGGCTAGAAACATTCACTCATGGAGAGGAATGTGTGAATGAAAGAACTTGCAGAAGATGGTTTGCAAAATTCAGAGGTGGATATCTCACCCTTGAAGATGAAGATCGAACCAGACGTCCAGTTGAGTTTGATGAAAAGCTTCTTGAAGCAGCCCTTGAAGAAAATCCTGCTTTATCAGTTGAGGAATTGGCAATGGTTCTCAGTTCAAACCATACAACTGTTCATCGTCATCTTCAACAACTTGTAAAAGTTCCTAAATTTGGAAAATGGGTGCCTCATGAATTGTCTGAAAACAACCTCAAATCCCGAGTTGACATCTGCTCTTCTCTCCATTCTCGCCAACTTGTTTCACCCTTTTTGGATAAACTTGTGACTGGCGACGAAAATGGATCGTTTATCGAAATTTTAAGCGTCGTAGACAGTGGCTTGGTAAAGGGGAAGGACCCCAGCCACAGCTGAGAAGGGAACTTCATGGGCAAAAGGTTCTTCTTTCAATCTGGTGGAATTGCCAAGGAATAATCCACTTTGAATTCTTACCACCTAATGCAACAATTAATGCTCAAATATACTGTCAGCAGTTAGACCGTTTGAACCAAGCTTTGAGGAAAAAAGACCTGCTCTAGTGAATCGAAAACGGGTGATGTTTCATCAGGACAATGCGCGACCACACAGCAAGAATCACGTCACAAAAGATCGTAGAACTTGGTTGGGAGAAAATTCCTCATCCACCTTATTCTCCCGACCTTGCTCCTTCAGACTACCATTTGTTTCGTAGCTTACAGAATCATTTGGAAGAAACAGCTTTTGTAACACAGGAAGAGGTTAAAACTGACATTTGTGAGTTCTTAGAATCAAAGCCAAAAGAATTTTACAGTAATGGAATTAGTAAGCTTGTTAATAGATGGAAGGAAGTCATAGATATTCAGGGAAAATACATTGTTGATTGAATCTGTAATTAAATGTAACATTTGGTCACTAGTTTTCTTTATTCAAAATTCGGACAGAACTTATGGGATGACCTGATATATATGTGTGTGTGTCTGCATATGTATGTATATATATATATATATACATAATATGTGTATATATATGAGTATACATACATATATAAAAATGTTTTTAAATATTACTGAGCACTTGCCAGTTTTTGAGTTTGTATGGCTTACCTTAAGCAACGCCGAGCCTGGTCAGTACCGAGATGGGTGACCACTTGGGAATACCAGGTGCTGTAAGCTTGGATATGCAAGTCGTATAACGGATAATGACTCGGAATTGTTTATCGGAGAGCCAAGTTCCAATTCCAGTTTGGTTCGTTATATTCACTTACGCGCAAATACTCTTGGGAAAGATATGAACCCACCTCTTCTCCCTCCAGCTATGGGTTAATTAGTAAAACTTCTATCACTAAACTCTTATTATCTAACAAAAATATTCCTACAATCTAAAAATATTTTCTGGTTTTAAATAACCTGTTGATAAACTATAGAAAAACGAATAAATCAAATGTTCTTTGAACAGTATGTTTAAAATGTTGATTCTATTGTACCGACGTAAGATCCTATCATAAGATCTTTCCGAAATTTGGAAAAATACATTAAAAAATTAAACTGATAGATCTCGCGGGTGAAAGAGGTATATCCTACACAATGGGATGGAGGTTCGAATCCTGTCGTGGAGCATATTCCTTTTATTAAGTTTTTTTTTTCTTTCTGATGAGCAGGCCGATCGTCATAGCTCGCACTGAAAAAAAATATTACATTAGAAAAAAAAACGAAAAAACAAGGCCTCTATTCAAACATGGCAAAATAATCCAAGTCTATGTTTATTTATGTATTCAAAATATCCAAAATATTATATTTCTTGAAAAGACAAGACATCTAATGTTTTGAGGATTTTTTTTTTTCTTTCAGGCAAAAATACTGAGTAATAATCTTGTGGACACTCATCTTCATTATCTGAAAGCGCTGATCGACGCTATCAGCACTAGTGGACGAAAAAGTAAATCAAAAACAGGAACTTTCATATGCGCTAAAAAAACGTCCGGAACTAAAAATCTCGATGGCATTGGATGTGGCCAGCTGAATGTTAAGATGGAAGATAATAATTCCTCGGAGTCTGAAAATGTGGCAAACATTCAGGTATAACCATTTTACATAGCACCGTTTATTCACATAACTTCCCCTTTTAATAACCATGAAGAAACTTTTCTGCTTGCCATCAACATGGCTAACACTCGACACTGGAGAGCAACACACTGCGCCTTGTTGACCTCAAGTTTTCAGCCGACTTGGAGTGGAACGATTACATTGAATCAATAGCTGCATCTACTGCAAGGAAAGCAGGGTTACTGTGTCGGGCCAGAAAGTTTTCTCGTCAGAGTCCATTTTGCTCATTTACAAATCTGCCATTCACCCATGCATTGAATACCGCTGCCATATCTGATATGGTGCTCCTGTTATTCACCTCGAGATTCTTGACAATAGTTAGAAATCGCAGGGGTTTATACTTGAATCTATATATAAGTATTGATCTAGTTCATACTGGAGACTATAAGCAAACATTGATTGAATATATATGTAAATCTGTCTATATTTCTGAGATGAAGTATTATGTACAGTATTTACATTTAGTCAGACTATTGTCCTCATCTTTGTCGCCATATTTGTCACAACGTTTCGGCCGTTGTACGCTCCGGCCTTCTTCAGGTGGTTGGAATTTCGAACTGAACCCTTTATTTCGATCACTGGGGTAGACTGTTCTAGTTCCACGTGCCATGTTTGGTGGATGTCAGTTATCAGTTATCTGCTAATTTTCCCTCTGAAAGTTCTCCACTGCCTTAACCTTTCAGAGGGAAAATTAGCAGGAGATAACTGATAACTGACATCCATCAAACATGGCACGTGGAACTAGAACAGTCTACCCCAGTGATCGAAATAAAGGGTTCAGTTCGAAATCCCAACCACCGGAAGAAGGCCGGAGCGTACAACGGCCGAAACGTTGTGACAAATATAGCGACAAAGATGAGGACAATAGTCCGACTAATGTAAATACTATATATGTAAATATTGCTCATATTTATATTTGGGTCTACAGGTATGCATTAGTTGACTTCATACCTGGTTCTAAAGGTAAACATTTGTCATATTTATACTTGGTTCCATAAGGAAACATTGGTCGAATTTATACTTGAGTCTATATGTAAATACTGGTCGGGCTTGTATTTGAGTCTGCAAACATACACCCGGACGTTGACAGTTTTTGGTGAGCGTCTTGCTTCTCTGCAGGCGATAATTTTAGCAAAATGTCGGGTCACACGAAAGTTCCTTTGGTTTGTTAAGTAAAATAAAAGACAGTTTTTATTTTCGCCATTAAATATTTTGAACAGTATATTTACCGTTTTATTCAATTGTATCATTTTTCTATCTTTCAGACAGCTTCATTATTGTTTTGATGTTCTTTCCACTTTGGTACATCGACTTTACGAATTTAAGATCAGTACCAGATTGGCAGTTAGGTCTCATCATTTTGCAGCTGAAATCGCTATTTGTAATCAGACGCTTTATGCAAATATTTTCTCGCGCTTTTTTCTCGTGGAACTCTCTTCGAGCTTCTTGCTTTCCAGTTGACATTGATCTGCAGAAATGTAGATGCAATTTTAATCGTTACCTTCTGTTTTCTAAATTCATGTACTTTTGTTCTCTTTCCTTAATAGTGTTTTTCTCAGACTATTTCACTCTCAGTAGGCCCTTGCGTTTTAGTGGCTTTATCACCTTGTTTAGAGTGAAATGATAAAAAAAAATCATTCTATCCTTTCCAAAATGTTTATCTTTCTCTGTAAAGTGCTTTTAAGTGACTTTTACCTTCTCCGGGGAAACTGAATGTTTTCCATTATGACAAATCTATAAAAACGATAGTATATCTGATCAGTTCGATATTGGCAGCTGATCTAAAAAATGATCTACAATCTGTTGTTAACTGGGGCAAGGAATGGCTAGTTGATTTTAATGCCTCCAAAATGAAACTGCTCTCTTTTAATAGTCTGAGAACCCCTTTTTGCTTTCCATCAGTATGGCTGATACAAACCTCCAGGAAAGTGACTCCTTGCACCTTTTCGGGCTAATGTTTTCCACTAACATGAAGTGGAAAGATTATATTGAATCAGTTGATAGGTCTGCTGTTAGGAAAGTTGCTAGACAATTTATTTAGCCAGAATCTATCTTACATATTTATAAGTTTACCATTTATCCATTTTAATATTGCTGCCGCATCTGGTCTGGTACTCCTGCTATGTATTTAGAGATTTTTGATAAAAGCCAAAGAAGAATCTGCAATGTTATTGGTCTTGGTCTGTCTGTTGTTAACCGGCACACAGAATGGTTTGTTAATTCTAACGCCTCCAAAACAAAACTGCTCTTTATTAATCATTGGAGAGATTCCTTTTGCTTTCCATGGCTGATGCTAATCTCCAGGATAGTGACACGTTGCACCTTCTCGGGCTAACATTCTCGGCTTGCATGAAGTGGAAAAACCAAAGTGAATCCATTGCTAGGTCTTCTGCTAAGAAAGTTGATTCACTGTCTCGTGCTAGACATTTTTTTCTCCAGAATCTATCTTACATATCTATAAGTCTATCATTCGTCTATGCTTCAACTATTGCTGCCACATATTGTCCGGTGCTCCTATTATATATTTGGAGATTTTTGATAAAAGAAGAATCAGCAATATTATTGGTTCTGACCTGGCCTTTCGGCTTCATCCACTTTCCAACAGTCGTAATGTTGCCTCCTTGTGGTTTTTTCTATAAATACTTCCATGGTAATTGTTTGGATGAGCTTTTAACTATGGCACCTAGATTTTATGAATTGAAGTGCAATAGTAGATTGGCAACAAGATATCATGAATTTGCAGTTGAATTGGCTAGATGTGACCGTAAGTTTTATGCTAACAGTTTCTTATCTCGCACTTCTCACTTGTGGAACTCCCTTCCGGCTCCATGCTTTCCAGTCAACTTTGATCTTTAAAAATTTAAATGCAATGTCAATCGTGATCTTCTGTTTTCCTGGTTACTCTTCTATTGTTCTCGCTCCTTAATAAATTTTTCTGTTTTCTAATTCTTCCACACCCTCTTCTTCTGTCTTAGATGTTTTACTACCTAGCTTTTGGTGAATTCGATTAAAACAATGCAACAAGTTTATTATGATTTTCATTTCAATGAATAATTTTATCTTCAGTTCAAATTTTGATTTAATGTATATTGCAACGGAGATAACCTGTCATGTTAATTTTTACCATCAGTACAAGAATATTTTACAAAATTGTAAAAATATAAGCAATTTTGTATTGGGTTTTGTAAACACCCCAGGGGATTATCCATTTTCAGCCCTGCAGTTTAGCTAATATTGTGGATATTTTTTATGAATAAGAATTTTCTCTATTATTGTATTAGTGCGTTTCATCTACAATTTACAACTACAAGGAATACACATATTGACAAAAGCAGGAGAACTACTCGCAAACACGCACACAAACCCCACACAACATAGGAAATATGTGTGTATGTGTGTACATATGTATGTGTGTGTATACTGATCTCATGTAACTTGGGAAGTATGTGTATGTACGTATGTGAGTATGTTTGTGTGTGTGTATATGTACTGATTCCTTGTAATAGGACGATATGTTTGTGTGTGTGTTTATGTGTGTGTATGTGTGTGTATATATGTGTGTGTGTGTGTACAGATGAGTTCACTGATTCCTCGTAGTGAGACAGTGTGTATGTATGGAGAAGGGATATACACATATATACACGCATGCTGACATAAACACACGAAAATGGAAGTAGATCTAAGAACACACAGGGGCCATTAAAAGATAAGAATGCCGATAACTACTCCATTTCTCGGAGCAGTCTTAATTGTTTTATAACCCTTCACGCAGAACTCTTCACTGCCAGTTCAAGAAAGACATTTCGGTCACTAACACAGAATAAGAGAATGTCTCATATCGAGAATATTTAACACCGAAAAAAAAAATAAAGGAAAAAAAAATTATTTTTAATAATATGTAGAAATCTCCACCCTTTGCCTGATGACGGTCGCGAGACCAGAAACTCGTGAAGCAAGATTATGGAAAATAAAGCATAATATTTTTTTTTAAAATCCACATTACAACCAAAAACGTTTGCACACTTTTCTCTCGTTGGAACTACTATAACCTCTTCCTTATATATATATATATATATATATATATATAGTATACATATTTTTCTCTTTCTTCAGGCTTTGACAACCAACGAGAAACTCTTTACCTACGACAAAGATATGCGATCATCACTAATATCCCAGCCAACCATGATTGTGAAAATGGGGAACGAGACTACGACGAATCGATCGTTTGTCATCAAGTTTGGGAAACTGTCACAGACGCCAACTCCGGAAACACCAGATTTCATTGCCGGCGATCAGGCCAGATTATTTTATCATCGATTCCTGTATAGATCCAAAACCGACTTTGCTTGCATTCGACTAACTCCCGTGAAATCCACATTGGATGTTCTTGGATATGAAACATACTTCCAAATTCTGGCCCCACCAAATAACGACTCTTTTGATTACCGGACCGCGTTTTCCCATGAAAACTTAACTGATGGTTACTACCAGATGTGCGTACCTCCCGGAATATTTAAAAGTAACGGGTCATTGTTTGTGGCTTTTAGACCATTCTTCCCATCAGGTGAAGTACTTCATCTTTAACCAATTCTTATTTCTTGAATTGAATAGTTTCTTTTACAGTAATGTTTGCGATCGCCCAGTTCGTATTTTTTTAAAATGCTATCCCCCCCCCCAGCATAAAGACGATCATGACTCACTAGATTTATAAAAAACAAACAAACAAAACAAAAAAACGATGGTAGAGTAATTTCCTATTGCCTTCTCCACGGTTTGGAATTCAAAGTGCTCCTTCTAGCAGTCACGGCCAGAGAGCGCTGTCTACTCTGACATCTAACCCATAGCCGTAGGAGAAGAGCTGGGTTCGTGCCTTTCCCAAAAGCATGAGCCCATCTGAAATGTGCGAAACAAAGCAGCAGACTTGGATGGAATTTGAACTCGGCTCGCCGATTCCTCTTTTCTGTGACGTCGACAATTACGCTAAACTCATATAGCTTTGCTATGTATTATCGGTGTTCATCTGGTGTTTATCCATAGCTTCCTATCTCTTGTAGCTCTAAGCTCGATTCGTTACCATTCCTCTTTGACTCCGCTCTCATTAGGTAAGTTTTGTGACGTACGGTGGCCGTTAATGATTAAGTATAACTCAAGACTTCAAAGGATACGATAAAGCAGTATTTAATTACAACCGCAAATAAATACTTTAAAAGAACAAAGAAGTAAAAGTCAACCAAAGATAAATAATTCATTGAATACCTTGTTAGTATCGCGGCTCGGCTTAACGTCCGATAAATCCTAAATCAAAACCCAAATCATCGACGCACAATAATTCACACTAATTCGACTCGATAGCTCTACTCAATAGTCACTCAATAATCACCGCAGTCAGTAGCCTGACACCGCTATTTATACACCTGGTGGAAAACGTATATTCATAAGTCCAGAGTATCACGCTCGAACCTCGTTATCGGTAGTTACTCATTTTCTTCCTATATAACTGTTAGTTACTCGCTGTTTTCCTCTGATGCTCCTTTCCTCAATATGTCATGTGAGTGTTAAATTTTCCAAGCCTTCTTTTTTTATAATATGCTCCATCAATTGTAAATGTCTCTTTCTGAGTTTAAGTATGAGTGTCTTTCCCGTGCCCATTTTACTTTAAAATCTCCTTGTTGCTTAAATTCAGTTCATGATAGCTCATGATGCTCAGCATGCTTATTTACGTGGCGTGTCGATGGCGTTCTATACTACATGCCTACTCATAGTGCAACTAAGTGCCAAAACTGGAGACCTATTTTAAAAGCTCGCTGTTCCACTGGAGGTGACAAATTTTACTTTCGTTTCGGTTTTATGCCAGTTCGCTTCTGTCTTAAATATTTCAAACAAATCATTGCTTTTACTCTTGGAATAAGTTATTTAATACTCTTTATTTATTTAAGTATATGTGTTATATCTCATGTTGTTAGGGTGAACAAAAAGGAATGAAAATGAAAGACACATAATAAATTAACTTTTATTCACTTACCGCCTGAAAACAGCAAGGATCTGTTTGGATTTAAAGCATGAATTCCACGTGCGTGTCAGCTTGTCGCCATGTTGAATTCAGAAGTGCTCGCTCCGAGTAGCGGACAAGGGAAGTAACTCAATTGTATTTTCAGTTATTGTCCTTTATAGAGGAAGTAAATCAGCTTTCCCTAAAAATAAGATTTATTTATTTCCTTCAAGCTTGCTATATTAATTTATGTTTATAGCAAAAATAATAGATTTATTGTGCGATATTTACTAAAAATGTAATAAATTCGGTATTGTCACTTGGAAGTTTATTTAACATTTTTGATTTAAAACTAATTTAACATTGTTGATTTAATGTTAATTTAATATTCTGATATATATATATATATATATATATATATATATATATATATATATATATATGATACAATGATAATCTTATTTTTTGTATGTCGCCTGTCTTTCTTTTTATAACAGGTAAAAACGTAAGTTGAATTTTTACCACAGTTCTTATGTCGTAATGTAATTTTTACGCTGCAAATTTAAAGAAAAAATTGAAGATCTCGACAAGGAAACATGTTGCGGGTCGTATATTGGCCCGCAAACAGACAATGAATGTCGGAAGATAACAAGAAACAAAACAAAGACCTGAAGGTACACAAATATAATACCAAGTTTATTTTTCTGAGGAGAAATACATCGACAAAATTATGGTTACACTGCACTAAGTAAAAATATCTCTGCATGTTCATGTAGAGTAGTGGCTCCGAAACCTTTTTCTCTGGGCCGCATTTTCCGAATGAAAATTTACTCGGGCCACACCAAATTTAACCATGGATAACACTCTCTTCCAATTTGCGGAACCTAGTTACTATATTCTTAATCTATATATATATATAAAACAGAGGATGTCTGTGTGCCTGTCAGTTTGTGTGATACCTTTTCACTCGGGATTCATCCAACCGATTTTGACTTGGCGCACACATTGTAAGAGATAGTTTCTTAGCGAAAAAAATCGATAATTTAAAAAAAATCAATAATCGATGAAGCCGATCAAAAATCGATAAATTCAATTTTTTCCTCCGATTTTGTTCAAACTCAGTATGTAGGTTACTTACATCATGACGAGCTCAACGTTACCTGCACTTTATTTCTACGCCACTGCGTTTAGCGAAAAACTGCGGAGAAACGAAAAATCGATTTCAACACAAATCGATTTCAACACAAATCGATTTCAACACAAATCGATTTAAACACAAATTTTAAACTAAAAACTTCCTTAATTTTCAAGAAATCTAATACAAACTTCACTCAATTGTAGCAAACAATAAGTTGAATGTTTAACAGTCATTTAACTTGATAATTGAGTCTACTCATATAGTGAAAACCCGCGTAAATAGCGAAAAATGGCGATTTTTACTGTTTTCTCTCTTATTTTTCGTTGATTTTTTTCAGCCAATTTTCATCAAACTTAACAATTGCTTTATGAATGTATCCTCTTTTATATCCCTAGCAGCACACTGACAAATTGAATTTTAAAACCTCCAAAATAATTGTGGTCTGAAATGGGGCTTCATATTACCTGTTTTACCCCTTCATGTCCTCAGCTAACTTCGATTGAATAAATACAGACTACTTCTGTTATATCAGTAATTGCTAATTCAAAATGTTTTTTTAATGAAAGTACTTTAAAGTAATTGAAGAAGATAGACTCTGTTACATCTAAACATGATGCTGATTTTGCTTCATGATGCTCTTTCTGATCGATCAGCTGGGTATGGCTACTAGTACTTGATATAATGCGAAAATATCACAATGATAAAATTGATCAATAATTATTTATAAGTATTTATACTGAGACATATATATGCAATTACAAGTAATCCATAAAAATACTTTAAATTTTGAAATCATATTCATTTTGGCATATGAATTTTTTAAAACGGTTTCTAAATGTTTGATTGTCTTTCAATTATTGCGCCTCTCCAGCTATCCTCTTCTGTCGCACCCACGAGGCGCGACGCACCGTTTGGGAACCACTGATAAGGACGGTGAGAAGAGCGTTGTCCTAAGAAGGACAGTTTTGGTAGTCGTTGAAAAGTGTTGTCCTGAAAAGGACAGTTTTGTAGTTGTTGAGAATTATTGTCCTGAAAAGGACAAGCGTGCTGTACTGAAAAGGACAGTTTTATAAGAGTTGAAAACACAGTTTATCGCATATCGTTGCTGCTGTCGAGGATGTCCGGCTGGAGCTGGAGGCCGACTGGAGATGACTGGATGGCTGGAGAGGCGACTGATTGTGAGGTGAGGTGGCTGGAAGTGCTGCTGGCTGAACCGACTATCTGCTTTTGGAACGGATACTACACATTGATCCTAGACTTTATTAAACATGAAAATACATGTTTTTGGAACAAGTCTGTAGGGGAATTGGAGAAAGTCTAAACCTAGCTAATCCGATTCACGACTCATTCATTCTTAGAACTGACTCAATCACCATAAGAAATCATCCTTCTTTACCCAAACCATCATTTACCAAAATACCATATATTCGCAGGGAACCTACTCAGAATAAAACCGAATATTTTTTTCGACTACCGACCCGCAATGCGGGGTTCAGCCTCAGATATCGGTTCCGCGGGAACGGTAATCTCACAGTTTTTATTTTTCTCAGCTGCGTCTATGTCCGCATACAGTGCCACAACTGGGACGCATTATGCCTGAAGACAGAGACTTAACTAAGAGATGATAATCTTACCCCACGGTGGGCTGGGAATTCTGATTTTCGAACTTTGAGGCTTTTTTAATATCCTGAATCAATTTTGCAATAATCGCTGAAACTGGGAGGTTAAGCTTCTTTTTCCGGTTGTTTTTTTTTTTTTAATGTAGAAATGGTGACAGGAGACGACGCTCTAACCAAAAATACGTTATTTTATTTGATTTAAAGAAATCACTATTTTCCACTATTTCTTCTTACAAATGTTACAAAGACTATTACAAGAAAGTTACTGTTAATAATGTTTTGTTAATTTTTAACGGATTTTTTTTTCTCCCAAAGATCGTTTTTTCGATTCTGTTTTTTTCTCGATTCTGTTTTATTTAAAAATACACTTATATATCAAATTAATATTTTTTTATATGATTCATAACAACAAATATATTGATGATAAAATTTAAGTTTTATGTATAATTTGTTTAAATTAAAATAATTGTTTTTAAATAACTTCAAAAGTTATTTTTTAAAATGTATGTTTAATTTTAGTTAAGTTTACTATTAAAAAAACGTAAAATAGAAGCAATTATACAGGGTGCAATGGATAAATTGTCGCCACTATATATTTTTAATTTCGCGCTCTTTGTTTTTGATTTTCTCTACTGCACAGTATAGTGGGGTCTGTTGAGCACCGTCTGTGAGAAAAATAACACCATGACGCAATTCACTGTCAGAAATTTGGAAACGGTATGCTATACTACTTGGCATTCGCACCGGAAACTCCAATACGAACATTTCATAATGTTTGTGTCAATCTGAGGACAGTGCAGAGAATTCGGAAAAGGATTAGTCTAATTGTAATTACGAAGGTGTTTGGAGCGATCACTGGTGATGGCAACGTTACGCCTCCATTCATTTTCCTACGGGGCCCTCAGGCTAAACACGGAGGCCTAGATCACGTGTCTTGGGAATGTAGTGCTGCCCTGGGTCAACAGGGTGGCTGCTGGAAGACCCTGTACCTGGCAAACGGACTCTATGCCATGCCACACAAGCAGGAGAACACAGTCATGACTGTCAGACAATTTCTGTGACAACATCAGCCCTTACATCAGGCCACCTAACTTCCCAGGCTGCAATCTCCTTGATTATGTGTGGGGCGCAGTTGAGGGAGAGACCAACAAAACTCCCTGTGACACCAAAGATGAACTGAAGGCAAGAATTATGGCAGCATTCATCAACTTAAACAAGGAGACCATCCAGAAGAGTTGCAGGTGATTCCGAAATTTCCTGAAGGCCGTGGTTGAAGCCAATGGCAATTTTATTGAATAAATTTACTCTTTAGTATTTCAAGATATATTTGTGTTATTTTGGTAAATATATCTGTTAAAATTAGATGTCAGTGTTATTTTTTTTTTTTTTTGCGTAATTTAGGCGACAATTTATCCATTGCACCCTGTAATTTTTTTGATACCACAAAATTAGGTAAGCCAATGACAAGGCGGTGAACGTTTTCGTCAATTTTATAGTGTGGGACAATGATATACAAATTTTGATATATTAAGAACAATTTTAGGGAAATCTTGACAAAGTGGTAAACGTTTCAGTGTGAAGTTTTTCGTCCTTCAGGATTTAATCAAACTAAAATGGTGTTTACATTGATGCTACTGTACGAGATGAGAAGGGACACTGAACAATTTTTAATTTAACTTTTTAAAAATCTTGAAGGGGTTTTCCTCCAGTTCCTTTCACGCAAACACTGGTGTTCCCCAAGGCTCTATCCTGGATCCTACACTGTTTCTGATCTTTATCAACGATCTTCCTGATGTCATCAGATCCCAAGTAGACATCTACGCAGACGACACTACTATTTACTCCTGCCTCAATAGTAAATCCGGCATTGTTGACAAAACTAACCTGGTCGTAGGCCTCGAGAAGGACCTCCAATCTGCGATTGACTGGGGCAGGAAACGGCTTGTAAACTTTAATGCCCCTAATACGAAACTGCTCTCATTTACCCACCATAGAGAAACCTCCCTGCCTCCCATCAGGATGGCTGATGCCCAACTCCACGAGAGCGCCTCTCCGTGCCTGCTTAGTCCCACGCTGTCCACTGACCTGAGATGGAACAAATACATTGAATCTATAACTTCATCTCCCTCAAGGAAAATTGGTTCTCTGTGTCGCTCCAGATGGTTTTTCTCGCCTGAGTCTATCCTTCAAATCTGCAAATCAACCATTCGTCCTTGCATGGAATACTACTGCCATATATGGTCTGGTGCTCCCGCTGGTCATCTCGAGGTCCTCGACAAAATCCAGAGACGGATATGCAACGTGGTTGGTCTTGATCTGGCATCCCGTCTACAGTCACTTTCTCACAGACGTGCTGTGGCTTCCCTCTGACTTCTCTACAAGTATTTTCATGGCAACTGCTCCGACGAGCTACTTTCACTGTTTCCCAAACTGCATGAATTTAAGCGTGCTATTAGGTTGGTATCTCGGTCCCATCCTTTCACTGCTGAAATGTCTAAGTGTAGCCATCTCTTCTACTCCAACAGCTTCTTATCTCGCACCTCCCGTCGGTGGAACTTCTTTCCTATTATAGCTATAATCTTCAAATATTCAAATATAATGTCAATCGACATCTAATGCCGTGACTTTCATCCCTGTCCTTCTCTTTATCCTTTTCCCAAACACTTCTCTTTACTCTTACTCTCACTCTCTGTAACCTCTTGTGTGCTAGTAGTACTCCCGCCTTGCTTGGGGTGATTTGATTTTTAAAAAAGTATATAGTCGAGCGGATTTCAGTTAGTTTATTTTATTTTATTTCTGTTTATGTTTTTATCCTTTGCTTATTAAATATCGCACATTGTCAAGACGCTTCCCAGATATTTAAACTTCCGTGTCTGCTTGCTTCTAGTGTTCCCGACCTGTAAATCGCATTTCGAGCTTATCCTTTTACTGCTGACCATGCATTCTGTCTTCTTGTAGTTTATTCTGTAGTCCTTTCTTCTCACTCTCTGTCGCAACCTTCTGTAGGAGATTTTGTAATTTCTTTTCCGTGTCTGCTGTCAGTACTGTGTCATCTGCGTATCGATGTTGTTAAGATTGTGGCCACTAATGCTAAATTCCGATATGGTTTTCAACTCTCTCAGAATTGCCTCGCTGTGTAGGTTGAACAGGTCCGGTGAGAAGACGCATCCTTGCCTTACGCCCCTTCCTATTTTTGTATATTCACTGAACTCGTTCCCTATGCGCATCCGTGCTGTTTGTTGCCAGTATATGTTCTTGATTATTCTGATATCCTTCCCGAATATATCGGGTTGCTGAGCAGTTCCATCAGATCTTTGTGGCGTACTTTGTCGAAGGCCTTTGCGTAGTCTATGAAACATATGTACACGCCCTTCTGCATCTGTATGGCTCTATTTGATGATGTTTGAAGACGCCGTAATTTTTCAGGCGAAGCGTTGTCATAATTAATTGTTGACTAGTTTGTCTGTCATCTTATTTTTGTTGCTTTTTATCAAAACCCTCAGATCTCTTTTACACTCTTAGAACGTTAATCAAGCAATTATCCACGCTTATATGCCGTTTCCCTTCAGGATATGGGAGATCATGTATCTCCACAACTTCCTGTCCTTTATAGATCTAAACAACCTTTGACTTTTTACATCTTACTGTCCTTGCTCTGCCATCCACTCACACGAACTAATTAGGTAAGTTTCTCCGCGGTTTCTATCTAACACATCATTCCCTCAATACGTCCTGTGAGTATTACGTTTTCCAAGTCGTCCTTCCTCTTTCTGATTTTATGTAGGAGTGCCATTTTCCCGAGAACTTACGTAAGAAAAAGTTTCTAACAGAAGCAACTCAACAGTCGTAGAATGTAAAAATGACCCGAGATTTATTTACGCTATTTACATGCGGACTATTGGCCTCATCTTTGTTGTTGTTATCACAATGTTTTCGGCCGTTGTACTTTTCGGCCTTCATCATGTGTATTTCGATCTGGGTAACCTACCTTTGATCAAGGCCGGGGGGATGCAACGGTCGAAATGTTGTGATAGCAACAACAAAGATGAGGATAATAGTTCGCATGTAAATAGTATAAATACCTGTTTTAATCCGTTTCACCCCATGCAAAGCAGTAAAGCCACTAAGACACAAGGGGTTGCTGGGCGTAGAAAAATTAGGAACAGAAATATTAATAATGAGCGGGAGAGAAAAGAGTAATCAAGAGGACAGTAGATAGCGATTGACATTGTATTTAATTTTTTTCTGTGACTCTAAATCACGGAGCCGGAAGGGAGTTCCACAAGCGGGTAGCGCGAGAGAAGAAATTGTTAGCATAGAATTAATTGTAACTGCGCATCGCAAAAATTCAGACGGAAATCCGAGATTTATTATAAAAATCAGCAGTAATAAACAGTCTGCCTGCCTTATGTGAAGGGGTTATCAGAGAAAATACAAAGGATCTGCGGTCCATATAACATCAGGACAACCTTCAAAAGCGTGACAACACTTCGCAGATATCTCTCTGGAGTGAGACCCCCCATAGAGGAGAATATGACTAAAGACTGTGTGTACGCTATCCCGTGCAGCTGCAGAAAGGAATATAAAGGAGAGACAGGCCGCCCCCTCAAGGTAAGGCTTCAAGAACACCAGAAAGTTGTAACGCGAGGGGAAGTAGAAAAATCAGGCGTGGCTGACCACATAAGGAGGGAGAAGGGAGATCACCGTCCCCTGTGGGATCATGTTGAGATCATAGATAGGGAACACCATTGGAAAATTCGTAAACTTAAGGAATCAGCACATATGCTAGGTCACAAAAATTTCCTGAATCAGCCAAGCATAGAAATAAATACAATATGGGAACCAGTAATAAGGAATGCCAGAGAAAAGCAATGATAACAAAAAGTTGCAATATGAGATCTGGTAAAAACATGAAATGATAACAGCAAAATTGCAATATGAGTACTGGTAAAAAATGGTTATGAAAAACGTTAGGTTTATAATACTCAGAAATTCATACCCAGATGTCCTCAAGGACACATGGCACAGTGGATAAAGGCGTTGGTTAGATCCAGTGACAAGACCCAAAGAGTGTGAGTTCAATACCCGGTTAAGACAGTGGAGAACTTTCAGAGGGAAAATTAGCAGGAGATAACTGATAACTGACATCCACCAAACATGGCTCGTGGAACTAGAACAGTCTACCCCAGTGATCGAGATAAAGGGTTCGGTTCGAAATTCCAACCACCTGAAGAAGGCCGGAGCGTACAACAGCCGAAACGTTGTGACAAATATGGCGACAAAGATGAGGACAATAGTCCGACTAATGTAAATACTGTACATAATACCTCATCTCAGAAATATAGACAGACTCTGAGTAATAAAATTGTAGAACAGATAGTTAAAAAAAGAAAAGATATGGATATTTTTGCTGCATTCACATGCGTTTTATATATATTTCGTTGGCTAAAAACTTTCGTTTAAAAATTTACTTAAACCGAACGTACTTTTTGGCCAACCTAAATATTTATATATTTATATATTCGGGTTGGCCATATTTGCTATTGGGTTGATACAAATATCAATATAAATGTTAATTCAAACAAGCTATGTCGCTTATATTTTTTCTTCATGGCGGATCAGTTGCCGTATCTTGGCGATGAAGGTATGACGCAACTGTCCACATTCATGTTTGTTCTTGTTAAGGTTCCGAGCTTCATTATCAAGCTATGGCGATATCTAGATATGGTACTATTAGCCATTTCCCTACAAGGAAACATTTAACATTCATTGACAGAGCAGCCAGTACTGTTTTTGGTTGAAATATAAAATTGATACCAATGTGGGTAAACTTCTTCCAAAGAAGTATGCCTTTTCCCCGTACTATCCACCCCGACACCTCAAATACACCGTTATTGTCCTATATTGACTTAGGATAATTAAAATAGTAATATCAGCTGTTTCCTTATCAGGAAAAATTCGGCCTCTATTGACCGAGCAGCCATTACTGCTATCGGTCGTGACCCATAAAATCTTTGTCTTAAAAAATTTTTTTCAACTCGTATCTGGAAAAATAATCGTTATTCTAAATATATATATATATATATATATATATATATATATATATATATATATATATATATATATATATATATATATATATTACGCAAATCATTAATACAAAAAGCAGATAATGAAGTTAATGATATGGCAAGAATCACTCTCGCAAACAATTTTTAATAATAAAATACATCAACATCGAATCCGTTAATGAATGGTATGATTCTTGTTTATAAATTCCGGTTTTATCAGGACTTTTTTTTTTTAAACCGGAATTTATAAACAAGGATCATACCATTCATTAACGGATTCGAGGTTAATGTATTTTATTATTAAAAATTGTTTGCGAGAGTGATACTTGCCATATCATTAACTTCATTATCTGCTTTTCGTATGAATGATTTGCGTAATATAATTTGAAACCGCACCACGTACTTGATATATACATATATATATTTATATATATATATATATCCATATATATACACATATATAGATATAGATATATATTCATATATATATATATATATATATATATATATATACAAATGTAAAAGATCGAAAGAACATGAATTGAGACGTTCATAACATTAATTTAAAGAAGGGCTCAATACAAGAGAAGAGCAATAAATATTTATTATAAACTTTTACATTGGAACATGCAAGTTACCATGACAAAAATGCATAACAGGTGGTTAACGGTGATGGTAATTCTTTACCACCATGGTTAACCACCTATCCAGGTGTCTTTAAACGTTGGAATAAAACCGCATTTTTCTCGTGGTAACTTACATGTTCCAATTAACAGTTTATTATATATAAATATAGTGTGTGTTTGGGTAGTAATTGATGGTTAACGAGTTAGTTTGATTGGTCAATCAAACTAACTCGTTAACCATCAATCTAACCGGAGTATGTGGCTTAGAGTGAGGATCGAACTCACAATGCAATAGTATGGGTCAATCAAACTATTTCGTTAATCATTACTCCTAACTGATGCACTATAGCTTATTTTTGGCACAAAGCCAGAAGTATGGATCATACAGTGTCGATCGAACTCACTACTCTGTCGTAATGGTCAACCAGACTAAATTTTCACCGGTTAAAACTAATAATAATAATAATAATAATAATAATAATAATAACACAACATCCTGTTGTAGTTGGAGCCCTTGGACTGGTTGGAAAAGATTCCAGTAGGCTGATTGAAGGGATCCCTGGAAGTCCATGCCTCAAAGAGATACAAAAAATTGTTCTGACAAGTACAGCCCACACTTTGCGAATGGCTTTATCTATGTAATTATTTTTTTCTTTTTTTTCTTTCTTTTTTTTTGCAGTGGAAAGTGTCATGATGCCATTTCTAACCTTAGATCCCTGGGCGGGACTCGGAAAGAACTGTGTAAACGCCAGATATAAAAGGAAAAAAAAAAATAATAATAATAATAATAACAACAACAACAATAATAATAATAATAATAATAATAATAATAATAATAATAATAATAGTGCAGAATTAAAAACTGAAACTGAAAGTTTTATTCTTCTGTGCAGGGCCGATGCTTACTAACTAGAAATTACCAAGCACAAACACTGAAAAATTGTGTTAGACCAATTAGATTCTGTGATAAATATCCAGAAACAATTTACCATCTTGAATCAGGTTGCGCAGTATTGGCACCCACTGAATATAAAACCCGGTATGATAGAATGGGCCAATATCTGCACTGGAAAATATGCAACTTTTACGGGAAGGAAACTACTACCTAAGAAAGAACTTTTCATGTATTATTATTATTATTATTATTTTATTTATTTATCTATTTATTTTCTGTTGTGCACACTTTTCATTCCTAAGGTCAAAAATAGCTTCATGACAGTTTCCACTAATCGTTTTTGCTAAAAGCCCAAAACAAAGATCACATATTTTTTTTACATAAATAAAGCTCTCTGTACTTGTGAGTAAAACCGTTTGTATTTCTTTAAGGTTCTTGTGATAGCAGGAATCCCTTCAACGTGTCAATCTGACTCTTTTCCAATTAACCCGAATGCTGCAACTACAACTGAAATTGTTGATGTCCTCATGTGCTACATTTTTGAGATTTCCATTTCAATGTCCTTGTATTTTGAAGATCATCAAAGATACATTACAGTCTACAGGGACTGCCATTTCAATAAGACACATTCTGCTTTTGTAGTCTCTGATCACGCTGACTGGGCGATTTGCTTTGATTATTGTCTGTGTGTATTATTATTATTATTATTATTATTATTATTATTATTATTATTACTAACAGCAGCGATAATAGCAATCAAAAGTAAAGGGAGCCTCGCTTTGGATTGGCGATTAGCAACCAGATTATTATTATTGTGCTGAATCGATCGTCATTGACCTAAAAGCGTGTCCTTCTGTAATAATAAAATACGCCGAAACTAAAGTAAAGCTAACAGCAATAATGTCAACAAAGCAATAATCTCTATAAAAAGCAATGTTTGTGTGCCTATCTTATATATATATATATATATATATATATATATATATATATATATATATATATATATATATATATTCAATGAAAACAGACAACTTTAAGGGTCCATTGGTTATAATTTATTTCCCTAAGGAATTTCTTTTTCTCTGGATAATCAGACCACACTTCCAAGGGTGAAAAAATGAATTTAAATTTAAATATTATTTTATTCAATTTTGACGGGTAGTTTTAAGTTGATTTAAGGTGATATAGAGAGTGGGGAGAGAGAGTGTGACAGACATGGTCGAAATTAGAGAGGGAAGGGAGAGATAGGAACGATTTTAAATTTATTTTTATTGCAATATATATATATATATATATATATATATATATATATATATATATATATATATATATAACGTATATTTTCAACCTTTCTTTTAAACATATTTCGTTAAATATGACAGACAAGAAAAATTTAATTAATTTTTTATTTAGTCTTTACCAACATTCTTACAGTTTTCTGTTTGGTGGATATAAGGGAGTACAAAAACTGCCCATATTATTCATTGTCTCAAGCACTTTCGACCACTTCTTTAGCCATTTTCAAAGGGGTTTTGTTTTAGATGTTAATTTCTCTTCATGTTTTGACTGTTGAAGATCTATTTTATTTTTGCGTCGTTTTGAATACCGGTCGGAGCATTGATTCTGAGCCTTTGCGAATTGAGGAATGGGTTTTATTAAACCGACATATTTGATTACTTAAAGCTTTAACAGTATATTTATTTATTTTTGTCTACTGGCCTGAATATTTGATAAATCTTATTAGAGAAAATATGCGCCGGATTTCTCGAATATTCAGGCCGGTTGATGAAAATAAATAAAAATACTTTTTAATAAATAAACAGAGCATCTACACAGATACATGGTGCAATGGATAAATTGTCGCCATTTTATATTTTTAATTACGCGCATGCGCGTTGTTTGTTTTAGATTTTGTCGTCTGCTCAGTGCAGTTGGGTCAATTTGGCACCGTCTGTGAGAAAAACAGCACAATGACGCAGTTCACTCCGCTAGAAATTTGGAAAAGGTATGCTGTACTGATTGGTATTCGTGCCGGAAGCTCAAATACGAACATTTCAGAGTGTTTGAGCGTCAATCTGAGGGTAGTGCCGGAGATTCGGAAGAAGTTGGATGAGTCTAATGATGATTAGGAAGCTAGGACAGCTTGGAAAACTCACTCTGATCGTTCTGATGAGAACAGAACTCCTGAATTTGAGTTCCTCAGATTCAACACGTAGGTCTATATCAAGTGCTTTGAGGAGGAAGTACTTCCCTGTGAAAAGAAGGTGGCTGCTGGAAGACCCAATACATTACAACAGGACTCTGCACCAGGCAACACAAGCAGGCGAACACAGCCATGCTGTACTGATTGGCATTCGCATTTCAGAGTGTTTTGGTGTCAATCTGAAGACAGTGCAGAGGATTTGGAAAGTACAGTCTAACAAAATCATAATCAAAATAAAAAAAACGCGAATGTGCGAACTTAAAATATATAAAATGGCGACGATATACTCATCGCACTATATATATATATATATATATATATATATATAGAGAGAGAGAGAGAGAGAGAGACAGACAGACAGACAGACAGACAAACAGACAGAGTGAGAAAGAAAGAAAGAAAGAAAGAAAGAAAGAAAGAAAGAAAGAAAAGAAGAAAGAAAGAAAGAAAGAAGTAATGGATTTTAATTTATTAATCCGACAGAGTTAAACTTTAAACGTTATTTTTAGTGGATATTCGTATTTGAGTAGACGCTCCGTTGATTCATTAAACAATATATTTATTTAATCGACCGGCCTGAATTCTCGAAATTCTTGAAAATACGTCGGATCTAGCGAAGGTTTCTCCTGCATAAGAGGACGCATGTTCGAATACTGCCGGAGGGCGCGTATTTTTCTTTAACAAGATTTTTCGAATATTCAGACTGCAAGACGAAAATAAAATATACGGTTTAAGATAAACCTGATCGTCTACTCAAATATGCGTTTACACTAAATATAACGTTTATAGCGATAATATATAGGGTGACTCCCCCCCCAAATTGACATAATTTAAAATGTGAATATCTGAGTAACTACGTTTTCTAGGCAAACGAAAGTATATAGGCTTCATGTTGAACATTAAAACATTTATTTATCAAAATGCGAAAAATATAGGGATGTCGATTTTATAATCAATTTTAAAAAGCTTCATAAATGTTCAATATGCGCACCACCTGTGACACGACACACGTCAAGTCGGTAGTCCAGCTCCTGCCAAACACGTTGTAGCATGTATTGCGTAACATTCTTCAGTGCCTCAGTGATTCTCTGCTTAAGTTCCCTGAGGCTTGTAGGAAGAGGAGTATATAAACCTGTGCTTTCATATAGCCCCATATAGAAAAACTTCACAAGGTGTCAAGTCAGGGGAACGCTGTGGCCATTTCAACAGCACATTGTCATTATCACTGGCACACCCGATCCATCTTTCTGGCAGATTCTCATTGAGATATGTCAGCTCACTCAACTTATATTTACATATTTTGTTAAAATTTGAGAGCATTTGAGTGAGAATTGACTCTGTTATTAGACTACAAAATGATGCGAATCTTGGGGGTATATATATATATATATATATATATATATATATATATATATATTAGACTACAAAATGATGCAAATCTTGGGGTTATATATATATATATATATATATATATATATATATATATATATAAATATATATAGATTAGACTACAAAATGATGCGAATCTTGGGGTTATATATATATATATATATATATATATATATATATATATATATATATATATATATACCCAAGATTCGCATCATTTTGTAGTCTAATATATATATATATATATATATATATATATATATATATATATATATATATATATATATACCCCAAAGATTCGCATCATTTTGTAGTCTAATAACAGAGTCAATTCTCAGTCAATTTTTATTTAAATTATTAGCTCTGATTTACATTGAGCTCTCTGGATTTTATCCTCCTTGGGTCTACCCATACGGATTACCTAGTTTTTCGTAAACTAATATATATATATATATATATATATATATATATATATATATATATATATATATATTAAATATATTATTAAATACAACAGACAATGAATGTCTACGATATCTGATCATGAGTTCTAATTTTAGAACGTTTGCCTTAATTTCTGGTGAAAACAAAGACAAAAATTGTCCAACATTTGGATATTTTTTTATTAAGTTGCTCCTAAGTGTTCAGCTCACATAAGCCATCCTCAGGAGTGTGTGTGTGTGTGGGGGGGGGGGGTTATACAGACACAAACAAAGATATCCACCGTCAAAGATGATAATTTGTTATTTTGACATAGAAGATGGCTATGCGATGCATCTTGTCTTTATTTTCACCAGAAATTAAAGCCAACATTCGAACATTAGAACGGCTCATGATCAGATATAGTCGACATTCACCGCCTGTTATATTTAACAATATATGTTTAAATAATGATCTGCTGCCCCAATACACTATATATATATATATATATGTGTGTGTGTGTGTGTGTGCGTGTGCGTGTGCCTTTGTGCGCGATCCTCGTATAAATATATGCATATATACATACAAGAATTAACTTCTGTTAAAGTAAATATCTTTTGATTTGAAATGGAGGCTAGCTTCTTGATCGATCACCGATCTCTCGTCTATTCATTCGTTAGTTGCTCCTTGCCATCAACCAGACTCGAGCTGGGACTAAACATTATCGATTTCTTCCATATTATCATCCAATCGAACATAACTTACATTTCTTTATTCACAATCCGAATATTGCAAGTGCGTTGATTCTGCAGAGACAAAAATACACTCACTTTTTGTTGTTGTTGTTTTTTTTTTTTTGCTTTTGTCTTTTTTGTTTTTCTGGTCTTTTCTTGAAAATTGCTTCCGAGTAATTTGAGCAAAATACAGTAAGTGCACGCGTGGTTTACAAACAACATTTCTCTTTGTGCTACATGTGGCTGAAGCCCAAGTGGCTGAAGCCCAAGTGGCTGAGTAAGGGACGGAATGACATCACAACTAAAATTACAACCCAGAATCGCAAATTTTGTTGGTCACCTTTACCTAAAAATAAAACCGAAAAAAAAAAAACAAAACCGAGACCACCCACAATAAGACACATAGGCGTTTCGTTCTTACGTATATACGTATGGGCCAGGGAGGTAGCTGATTTTTTTTTTATCATTTCACCCCAAGCAAGGCAATAAAGCCACTAAGACGCAAGGGGGTTACTGAGTATGTGAAAAACAAAAACAAGAATTAAGATGGCATCAGTCAGTCAGTTGTGTGCCGTGCGTGATACACGCGGTGATCATGTATCTTTCGATACATGACTGACGAGGCAGATTTTTTCCCGCAGTAGGTTGTCATTTCTTTTTGCGGTAGACCAGTTGCCATATAAGGCTATAGAACCTGGTCTGTCCTGATATTTATCCATAGCTGTTGGGAGAAGAAGAGGCGAATTAATACCTTTCCCAAGAGCTTTAGCACGTAAATGAATGTAATGGATTCGACTGGAATTCTAATGGCATAAGATAAGGAATTGCATTGCATTTCAATTCTTGAAAATCAAGTTGATTAGGAATCTAGAAGCTTGTAGAGAATTCCACAAGTTCCACAAGTAAGAAGTGCGATAGAAAAAACTGCGAGCATAGAACTTACGGTTACATCTAGCCAATTCAACTGTAAAATGATGAAATCTTGCCGCCAATCTTGTACTGCGCTTAAATTCATAAAGTCTAGGCACCATAGAGGAAAGTTTGTCAGAACAATTAGCATGAAAGTAATTATAGAGAAACCACAGGGAAGCTATATTAAGGTGGTGGCAAAGTAACTGAAAGCGAGATGCCAGGTCAGGGCCAATAACATTGCAGATTCTTCTTTGGATTTTATCAAGAATATCTACATATATATAGCAAGTGAACCAGACAATATGTGGCAGCAATATTCAAAACATGGACAAATGGTAGACTTAATTTGTAAGATAGATTCTTGTAAGAAAAATTGCCTAGCGTAACATGGTGAACCAACTTTCCTAGCATCAGATCTAGCAATTGATTCAATATAATCTTTCCACTTCATGTCAGCGGAAAATGCCAGCATGGTAAGGCGCGACCAATCAATCTTCTAGAAATTAGCATCCGTCATGCTGATGAAAGTGTTGTGGAGTTGTTTCCACAATAGAAACTGTATTCGGACTAAATGCTTCCTAAATAGGTTAAACGTACAGAAACGTTAGGAACTTGTAATAAAGTGTTACGCAGAGTAATCGAGTTGTGGTTGCTGAACACTTCTCCTCGTCTCGACTACTACTGACTCCTACTTATAATAGATGGGAGAGTCTATTCTCTAGACAAGGTGTCTTCCACTATAACAGAAAGACAGAAAGGGGTCTCTCAGATGATTGATAAAGAACAGTTTCGTTTTAGGAATGTTAAAATTAACAAGCGATTGCTTCCCCCGGTTAACAGCAGACTGTAGGTCATTTCTTTTTTAGATCAGTTGCTAATTTGACCTTGTCGGATTGATCAGACTTACTATTAAGACAGGAGTAAATAGTTGTATTATCAGCATAGATAGAGAGTTGCGAACTGATGCCATCAGGAAGGTCATTAATGAAAATTAGGATCAGACTAAGTCCAAGGAGACACCTGTATTACAGCAGGAAAAAAAACTAGAAGAGTGGCCGTTCAGGACAACTTTCATTACGTGATTTGATAAGAAAGACCGAATCAGATTAAAAATTCGTCCAGAAATACGATAACGTTTGAACTTAGGAAAAAGACCGTCTGTCTAAACACTGTCCAATGCCTTCGAGATGTTCAAAGCAGTGTCCCGATCTTCATCGTTCTTATCTAAAGCTTTATAGAATCTTTCAGCAATTATCGTTAATACATCAACAATTGACTCAGAGAAACTTACAAAAATGATGGTTATTAAATAGACAGAGATTGCTCTAAGATAAAATAAGAGACAAGAGTTCACTCTCATATTCTAATTCAAATATCATCTCATCTACAGCTAAACGAATCTGCACATCATATTTCTGGTTATATTTTTTTTAATAACAGAACGAAAGATGGTGACTTTTCATTTAGGTTAACTGTTGTTAAAGACGACAATTAATTCGGCACTTTGAGATGTACTAAAGATTTTGCTATTCTTTTTATCGAATTTGTAACTTCAGAATTCATCATTCCTGTAAAGCAGCTATGATCTTTATCTCTGTTTGAACAATTTGTCAGTTATCGAGAAACTGGCACAACCATTACGATATACCGTTGTTCAATAGGGTAGAACCGTGGTATTTCACTCAATCTGAAAATTGAAGTTTGACATGATAAATAAGAACACAAAATAGTTTTTTTTCTAGATCCTTACCGTTTTTTGAGGAGACGAGTTTAAAGATTAATCGTAGCGTTGCAATTTTATTCCGGTGATCAGTGAAGCTTTATAAAAACCATAATTTTCTGAAGCTTTACAAATTACATATGGACAAGATGCACAGGCACATTATTATTAAATCATTGTGTCATCAAATAAGACCTTCATTTGCTTCAAAGGGAAGTTATACTAAACAATTTAGTCATATTATGATCTAATATATTATACAGTGCAGTAGTTTTAGTGAGTTTCAATAAACAATGCCAATTTACAACATTTTGTCTTATAATTTGAGCTCAGCAGTATTATGGTACTATATACACTTTTATCTATTTTTTTAATTTTTATTAATTATGATCCAATAAATGATCAAACAAATCTTATTCATTGAGTAGCCTTTTTGTGGTCTTTTACATAATTTTACACAGTTTTTACTTAATGGATGCAATAAAAAAAACTTGCATACTTTGCTTATGGTGTTTCATAATTAGAATCTTGGTTTGAATATATTTCCATTGAATGTGTCTAATGCAAAAGATATCAATTTTATTTGGATTTATTCTTGAAATAGTAAAATTTTGAAGTAAGTTTGAATGCAGAAATTAGATATTTCTGTACATTTTTCAGATGTTTTTTTTTTAAAACTAAATGCTCAAAAACGGATAATAGCTATGAATTTAATTTCTGGTGTGAGTACTTGTCATATCAAACCCTACCTTTCACAATAAATGCAATGTTGATTTTCTAAAAAAAAGTGTAAAATCCACCTGCCCTAATAGGACACCCCAGCCAAGCTCTACCATTTTCTTCTGGGTCTGCAAAGAAACACATGGTTTGGCGTTCTGAGCCTTTCAAACTACTTACTAACATTGTTCTCAGCTGTGGCACCGTGTCTATAAACGGCACATATCTCTTTTTGCTGTGTCTAAAGCGTTGTTTCCTTTCGGTAAATATCAAATGACGAAAATGTATATTTTCCCCTATTTTCATTTTAAAATTAAAAAAAAAAACGGAATTCATAATTCACACACGAATCGTATAGAAAAAGACGTGTTGAAATGTCACCATTCAAAATATGTCATAAATTTCAAACCAAATCACGTGTCCGGATGCTACCTATTGAAAAACGCTACGAACGTTTTGTTTCAACCCAGTAATAAGTTTTTAGGACATCTTCCGCATTGTTGTAACTGAAAGAAAGAAGCTTTTATAACCATTTTCACTTTTCCAATCACAAAGTGCCCAATGCAAATCGCAAGAAATTACACGAAATAATTGTTAGCAAAGGGAACAGCCCAACATGCAAATTAAAAATAGGAGATGCCGAAATCAAACAATCGCAACTGTTTAAATACCTGGGAAGTGTTTTAACAGAGGACGGAATGTGCGGCACTGAAATCAGAAGGCGCATTGGGATCGCCAAAGATGCCTTCCAAAAGCTAAGCACAGTATTAAGAAACAGAAAAAAAACATTAGAAACAAAATATAAGAGTACTGAACTGTTACATAATATCAGACCTCCGAGATAGAAGTTAATACTAGACAGCTTACTCACAGGTGACGAAGGTACTCGAAGCAACAGAAATGTCGTTCTACAGAAGGACGCTGAGGATAACATGCGCAGGTCATCCGTGATAGAAAAACATTTCAATCATATTAGTCAGACTTTACGTATATATACATATATATATATATATATATATATATATTTGCTCTACTCTGTATTGATAACTATATTAAGAATAGTATTTTTTGGGTTATTTGAATATATCCCGTATACACCAATCCTTAATACTCGGTTGCAAAAAACCTCAGATAGCACAACTTGTAAGTCTATCAAAAGAAAATTAGTACCCGAGGAAAAAATTGGAAGAAAAAAAAAGAAAGAACTAGAAACACCCGACCAGGGCGAAATAAATCGTCCAGTGTCTTAAGTTTTTAGCCCAAAGAAAAAAAAACCAGCGAGTAATAAATCTAAAACGTAGAGTGCTCAATACGCTAAGTAGAGCAGGGATAAATGAATTAAATCCTAAAGAGCCAGGAACAACGTACATAGGTTTCACCGAAACGGATCTTCATGGCTAGTTCTTGGCTCTTTAGGATTTATTTCATATATATATATATATATATATATATATATATATATATATATATATATTAATGCATATTTGGGCAGCAATCTTTCTTTTAAACATCTTTGATTAAATATGGCAGACAGAAAATTTAATTAATTTTTTAATTAGTTTTACACACACACACACACATAAACACACACACACACACATATATATATGTATATATATATATATATATACATATATATATATATATATATATATATATATATATATATATATATATATAATCCATGAAGTTAATTAAACTGACGAATTAACTAAGCGTTAAAATATAATTCGTCTCTGTTTATGACTGGCTTACGGTCAAAGCACATTGAAATATCGATATTCGTCCAATCACCGAAGTTAAGCAACGTTTAACCTGGTCAGCACCTAGATGGTTGATCGTTGGGGAATTCCAGGTGCAATAAGCTTGAATGTACGGGTGTTGTAATGTATAAAACCTCGGAGAAATCTGAGAACCCAGTTAGAATTCCAGTTGAGTTCGTTATATTCAATTACGTGCAAATATTCCTGGGAAAGGTATGAATCTACCTTCTTCTCTCAGGTATGGGTTAAATAATAAAATATGTACCAGGAAATCATTATTATGTTCGCCCCCCCCACCAAAAAAATATTCACAACCCCAAAATAAGTTTCGGTTTTAAATAGCCTCAAAAAGGTTGATAAACTCTAAATAAACAAATCTATCAACCTGTTTATGACCGCTATCACCATACCACTGCGTCGTTTCTGCATGGGCACGTCACTAATTGTTTATCGATCGCGAGAAAGGACGACAGTTTTATCGTTACAGAATTGATTAGAATTTTCCAGAATTTGGAACAGCATATTCTATTATCAGAAAGGAATTAATGGAGATAAGTCATAAATAATTTTTCCAAGAATGACGGTGCGTATCTTCGTTTGAAATTATTTTACTTAGCAACCGTGTTGAATCTGAACACAAAGTTGTCATTTATCGAGTTCATTCTGGGTACTTCAACATCATGTAATCGTTAGCAAATATGTCTCGCGAGATCAATTACGACTGAGTAGTTATTTTTAGCCTTCAATGGGTGCTCTGCACTTTTGGCCTTGTGCTACAACAAGTTATGCTTAGAAAATCATTTTTAGTGGAATGGTTAGCAAAATTGTCTCGCTAGACCTATTACGACTTAGAAAATCATTTTTGGTGCAATGGTTCGACCTTCAATGGATGCTCTACACTTTCGACTTTGGGCTACATCTAAGCTACGCTTAGGAAATCATTTTTAGTGTAATCGTCATCAAACTGAGAGGAAAGACGTAAGTGGCACACGCCTCAGCCCTACCCTTCGAGGAAAACCGCTTTCGGCGCCTAATCTCAACCGACCTTTGCCAGTACTTCAAACCAATTTATCTCCTGCTGTTCCGGGTCCGAACCACACTCCGAGAATCTGGGCAGGACCGTCCGTCCAACTAAATGGTCCTGGAAGATCAACCTCTCTTCCAGGCACGTAGGGCCGGACTGCACGTCCTGTTCCTCGGCTGGCGAAGGAGAGGTTCAAATCGAAAGCATGAAGTTGGGGCGAATGCAGGCAACCCTTACGAAACGGGCATGACAGCGCAAAAGTGCGCGACCACTTCTCATTCACCTGCATCACAGCACTGGGGGAGCGATAAAGGTATCTGATCCACTTTCAGAAGTCAGGTTTGAATCCGGAGATCTGCAGGACCGCAGCAAGTTACTGATGGTCGACCCTATCGAACGCCTTGGACTGACCCAAATTGATCAATGCGGCTTCTCCGTTGTTTTCTACACCATCTACGATCGTGTGGATCAAATGGCTGTTGCTCTGATTTGTTCGTCCTTTCAAAGCACAAGCATGCTCGGATACCAACAGAATTTGGACAACTGACTGCAAACGTTCCATCAGGATCTTGGCCCAAATCTTTAACTTTGTGTTTAGCAGAGTTATGGGCCTATAGTCATGAAAATCCCGCCCACCATCCTTGCCCTTTCTCAATAGCGTGATCACACCCCCTGGAGATCCGGTCGGTGATAGACCCCTGCCGAAACCAGTTGTTGAACACGACTTTGGTTTATCCAAAGTTCATGCGGTTGGTGTAGCTGGCTGGGACTTATCTGGGTTGCGGGGAGACTCCTCCATAATGTTGGAGAGGAGAGACCCCACGCTAAAACACGTACAAAAAAGACTAAAAAACAATGCAGATAACAAAACAATACGTTTCTAAAACAGTATAAAACACACACACACTAAAAAAACGTCACTTTGTTTCGTTCAAAAAAATCCTTTTTCAAAAAAGAACAAACATGTCGCAAAGGTTTCTACATATATTATGGACAAAAAATAGTTTTTGTTAGATTTCAGATGTCTTGAGGTAATATCAGTTTAATTTGCATACTAACTTCAATCAGTCCATTTTCATAAATTCCAAATATCTCAAAAAACAACCATAAAAAATAACAGAAAATTTAGTTAAATATTTTACTAAAGGTGGAAATGGAAGAGTTTAATTTTGACAAATATTGGTTTAGAACTTTTTGAGTTATTCAGGTTTATTTGATTTGCATAATGACTTCACACAGGCTGTGCTTGTGATATCCTGGGAATTTGATTGTTATCTGGTTTTTGACGATTTATTATTGGCATTTAAATACTGAAATTTTTGCTTCTGTCTTTAACTGGGTTTTAAATTAACATTTTCCTTATTGTTGTGTATTCGATTGAAAGCGTGAATTTATATGGCTGCAAATTTTAAAATACGGAACATTTCTTTTCTGAGAAAATGCACGCCATTAATTTAACATCATTTTATTTAACATCATTTTATTTAAGACTTAACATTCGAATATATTTCCCTTGACCTACGGCTACTCGGAATGTAATTAGAGCTTCCAGCGAAAATAATCATCATCGACTACTGGAGAGACCGTTCTTAATACATTGCAGACAAAGGACCTGTCTATATTTCTGAGATGAGGTATTATGTACAGTATTTACATTAGTCGGACTATTGTCCTCATCTTTGTCGCCATATTTGTCACAACGTCCTCAAGGACACATGGTACAGTGGATAAAGGCGTTGGTTAGATCCAGTGACAGACCCAAAGAGTGTGTGTTCAATACTCGGTTCAGGCAGTGGAGAACTTTCAGAGGGAAAATCAGCAGGAGATAACTGATAACTGACATCCATCAAACATGGCTCGTGGAACTAGAACAGTCTACCCCAGTGATCGAAATAAAGGGTTCGGTTCGAAATTCCAACCACCTGAAGAAGGCCGGAGCGTACAACGGCCGAAACGTTGTGACAAATATGGCGACAAAGATGAGGACAATAGTCCGACTAATGTAAATACTGTACAAGACAAAGGACATTCACAAATCTTTCCATCAGCACTGTGACAGTGCTATTATCTACCATCTAACTAATCAATCTACATTCTAAGTTCTTTTTTTTACTGTTTTTGCTACTCATTGGGGACCTACCAAGCAACCTTTTGCTCCATCTTTTTTGTTATATTTTACAGTAAAGTTCACCATTTACAAGGCCCGGGAACCACTCGAGGTAGAGGGTATTTTATATGGATATTAGGGGAATATAACTGTTTACTATAGACTTGAACAGATTAAGATTGTAGTGATCGAAAAAATATCCCCTCGGTTGTCAGTTCCACTTGGCATTGTTTCGCGAGGAAGAAGCTGTTCGAGTGGAACTTACTTCTCATCGATGGAAGACGGATGGAATGTGGGATGGTTTGCTACTCTGTAAGTGGCATGGTGGGTCCTAACCGTGAAGGATAGACTGGCGGAACCAAGGAATGTAGTTCGTCCGAGCACTTTCCATAGAACTAGCCATAGACTAGTGAGACACTTGCCATATCCCGCCTGTGAGTGAATGTCTGCAGGGTGGAAAATAATTCTAAGATTGCAGTGATCGAGGAAACATCTCCTTGGGTGTCTGTTCCACGGTGCAGTGGTTTGCGAGAAGAAGCTGAGTGGAACTTACTTCTCGCCGAGGGAATACGGGGGAAATGTGGGTGGTTTGCTACTATGTAAGTGGCATGACAGGTCCTAGCCCTGAAGGTTAGAACCGGCGGAACCAAGAAATATAGTTCGTCCGATCACTTTCCATGGTATTAGCGAGAGAGTCTCAGTTATCCATTCTTCTTATGTGTTCCTTGCAACTCTATTCTTATCGTTTAATGACTTCTACAATATCTCCTTTCTATTACAGTCAACGTTATTTTTGAAAAATTAATAATGTAGTGTTCTTTGTGGGTTTTTTTTAAAAATAAAGCGTTGATAGAATTAGCCTGATGAGACCGTGAGATCGAAACCAAGGTCGCGTATTCTGTCTGGCCTAATTTTTAAAATTTAAAGCTTTACATGTTATTTTTACGTTTATTTTTTCGCAGGTCTATTGAGCACAATTTATACTACTATTTCCTGCTCTGCTTCAACTCTGACCATTAACGTAATGTATATATATATATATATATATATATATATATATATATATATATATATATATATATATATATATATATAGCTTTATCTATCGCCATCTCTCTCTCTCTCTCTCTCCTTAACAGCCACCTGCATTAATGCAAATCTCTTCAGTAAAATGAATGGAGCACTTTGGCTGATTGGCATTTGTTTACATTTGTAAAAACAATACGCTAGATTTAGTTGTGTAACTCTACCGAGTGAAGATAGCTCTGGCTGACACCAAATTAGTTGTGTTTCAATCCTGGCTTGAGGCATTCGGAAGTCTAGTCGCACTGAGGAGCTGTGATACAGCGAAACAGTACTGTCTGTGAATGACATATATATATATATATATATATATATATATATATATATAGAGAGAGAGAGAGAGAGAGAGAGAGCGAGAGAGAGAGCGATAGATAAGGTCGTAAGTTAATATAACATATTAGCTTACGGCCTTATCATGTTGAAACACCGGTTCACGTACGGTCGTCGAAGTTAAGCGACGTCAAGCCTGGTCAGTCGCTAGATATGTGACCGTTTGGGAATGCCAGGTGCTGCAAGTTTGGATGTGCAGTGGTCTAATGAGACCCGATTTCCAATTCCCGTTGGGTTCGTTATATTTACTTACGCGCATATACCCTTTGGAAAAGTATGAATCCACAACGTCTCCCCAGTTATGGATCAATTAGTAAAACTTGTATCACTAAATAATTGTTATCTCCAAAAAAATAATTAAAAATTTGCTTACAAAATCTTTAGTTTTCGGCATTAAATAACCCATAGCGGTCGATATACCGCTAAACAAAGACAACCAACCAATTTAACATATTCCTCGTTCAGAGAATGCTCTTATTAAATAGCCATCGTGATAGCTGCGGTGTTTCCTCCTAATTTTATTATTATAACGCTCTAATATAGTAAAAAATATAATTGCAAACGACTTATTATGACTTTCCATCGTCTTTGCTAATTGGTTAATGAGATTAGTTTCAAATTATACTCAACTTACATTACTCTATAAATTTGTCTGATTAAAGACGACTCCGAAATAATTGTTTACTTCCGTTTACTTGAATGTATGCACACACACACACACACACACACACACGCGCACACACACACACACACACACACACACACACACACACACACAATCATATACATGCATATATAAGGAATTTAATTAAAAGTATATACGTCAGGTATCAACATACTAATACACACACATTATACATATATATATATATATATATATATATATATATATATATATATATACTAATAAACTGAAATGAGAAAATATAGAACTTATTTGTGTAACGCGTATCATTTATTCAGGAAATTCCTCAAAGCACACAGATGAAACGTGTTGCAAAAGTAAGTTCCCTATTATTTTATCATTTCAATTTATTATTATAGGCACTCTCTAGATGCGTTGACTGTCCACCGTAGCGAGACTGACCAAAATTTTGACATGAAAAAATGCGACTCTGATCAAAGGAGAAAAAAAATTCACTTCGACGAAAATGTCTAGAGAGCGATATGATCGCAAGGGCGTCTACAGTAAATTTGCGCCCTGTATCTTACAACATTTGACTCTTTCTGACAGAACTTCTATTATAACAGTGTAGGATACCCACTAATAAAAGTGATGGAAAGAAAAAGAATCTAAATGAAATTGCCTAGATTAAAAAAAATAAAAATTTTAAATTTCCCACGATGCTTCGTTCGTGCGCATGTGCAGTCGTACCAACATAACAAATTTAGTCTTAAAGAACGAAACTCTTCCCAAAACTTTTTCCACTTTGTCATACATTTTCCCCCAATATTATTCTTGATATATAAAAATATATATCCTTATCTCATATGTGTGTTTGTGTTTATGTATGTGGTGTGTGTATGTGTTCTTTAAGGAAAATACTATCAAACATTACAGATATATTGTGTCAATTAATTTTAATGGTTCAACAAATTTTGACTGAATTTCCTCCTTGTCTGAGAAGGATTATTCGTAAATTCGTAAAGTTGATCATTAAAATTAATCGATATAAAATGTCTGTCGTTTTTCCTAGTATTTGGCTTAAAGAATATTTGCTGCCTAAATACACTATATATATATATATATATATATATATATATATATATATATATATATATATATATATATATATATATATTATGAAATGGACAAAATGCGACAATTATTTTAAGACATTTTTATGTTTAACATTCTTTTTATAGATACAAATATTTAAGTAAATGCTCTGTTTATAATAAACAGTATTAAATGACATTTACCGGCCTGAATGTATTTTTTTTAACATTACTGGTGTCAGACGCCTTTGAATAGCACTCGCACTAATAGTACTTGAATAGTAATCCGTATAGTGAAATAGTATAGAGAATAGGGTTCCGTATATTAATAAATTGTGATCCGAATAGCAATAGAGGATAGACTAGTAATGATGATCAATTAGACACACGCTACCTCCTATATATGCATTTCCTCTATGGTCACGTGCTCTACTTAATTTAATAATGGGATCGCCTGTGTTTGCTCACTGGCGATCTATGTTCAAACTCAAGTCTCGACAGCGACACTTTATTCCTATATAACAGAAAGCAAGAAGATGGAAGAGAATTCCACAAGCGAGATGTGCAGAAAAAGAAGCCGTCAGCATAGAACTTACGAATACATCTCGTCTAATAGGTGTAGGTAGGCTTTCCTACCGCCCGGTCAACACTCCTCTCCCTTCTCTTGGACATGAGTAGAGGCTCACACCTTGTTTCTTGTTTAGGAAGGGGTTCCCGGAACTCTCTCTCTCTCTCTCTCTCGGGCCTCTGTACTAGTGCTGCTTTGTTTCTCCCGTGATGTGTGCAGTCTGTAGCATTACCTCTTCATTCTGACGGAACACGGTTGACAGTTCCCTGGTTGCTGTTTCCGACTGGTAGTTAGGAGCCCTAACTCTTGCGTAGCGTCTTAAGCGGCCGCTTTGATCAACAGCTGTATAATATCGGGGTGTCTGTAGTGCCATGTCGCGCATGGATAGGTGTCTCTGCAATCACCTCCGGTGGGCAACCCTGAGGCCACATTATGAGGCAGGCTGTGCCAAATTCTCTCTGCCCACGCTCGCATATTAGTGTTTGGCAATTTTAACGCCCATCACAACAAGTGGCTTAAGAATGCTACTACTGACCTCGCAGGCATTCATACACTTAACTTTTCAGTTTCTCAATCCCTCACGCAGATAGTTGACTTCCCCACGCGTTTTGCCTACAACCGGGGCGGTAAGGCTTCTCTTCTCGATCTATGTTTTACCTCCATCCCCGAGACTTGTAGTGCCACGCAGCTCTGTCCTCTTGGTAGCTCCGATCATGCTGTCGTGTCTGTTAACATCTCCTTCAACCTCACCCCCTGCAAAGAGCCTCCTACCACCTGAACCTCGTTCTGCTATCAACGAGCTGACTGGGAGTCGTTCCGTGATTTCCTCTGCGATGTCCCCTGAGATGTTGTCTTTAAGCTCCCCGTTCAAGAATGTGCTTCAGAGGTCTCATCCTGAGTTAAAGCTGGAATTGAAGCTTTCATCACCTCAAGGAAATTTAAGGTCAAATCGCGCTCCTCCCCTTGGTTCTCCGCTTCTTGCTCAGCCGCCATTGCCCATAGGAACCACTTCTTCCACCTATTTCGTAGCAACATGTCCGACTGCAATAGACGCCTCTTTGCCTCCGCCCGTAAAGAGTGTAAGCGTGTCCTCAACGAAGCTAAGTCACTATTTGCTGTTCGGATGAAGGAACGTATTGCATCTCGCAAATTCGGCTCCAAGGATTATTGGCGTCTCTGCAAGACCGTTCTGAACAATAGCAAACCCTCTATACCTCCTTTCTTCAACCAGTTTGAGGTCCTGACCTCCTCTGCCGACAAGGCTGAATACTTTGCTCAGAAATTTTCTATCAATTCAACGCTTGACTCTTCCGGTGTACCCATACCCGATTCCCCTCTCAGAACCGAGGCCCTATTGAGCGGGTTACACATATCCCCGTCATTGGTATTCGGCATTATCTCTAACTATTCAAATGTAATGTCAATCGACATCTCCAGTTGCCTTGATCTATCCACTATCCTTCCCCACTTCCTTTCCTCTATCGCTCCTATCTGCTCTCGCTCCAAATCTTCTGTAACCCCTTGCGTGCTAGTGGCTTCCCGCCTTGCTTGGGGTGAAATGCTTAAAAAAAAGAAGACATTTCAACTGTAAAATGATGAGATCTTACTGCAAATCTAGTACTATGCTTAAATCTCTTGTCGAGTTACCGTATATGAAAGTTCATCAGAACTATTACCATGAATGTATTCATAGTAAAAAGACAGGAAAGTTACATTACGGCAATGGGAAAGTGACTGAAACCGAGATGCTAGGTCAGGACCAATAACATTGCAGATTCTTCTTTGGATTTTTTCAGGGACTTCTACATATATAGCTGGAGCACCAGGCCATATGTGACATCATTATTCTAAGCATGGACGAATGGTAAACTTAAAAAATGTAAGATAGATTATAGCATGTTATAGTGAACCAACTTTCATAGCAGCGTACTTAGCAATTGATTCGATATAATCTTTCCACTTCATCAGAAAACGTTAGCCCGAGAAGGCGCAACGTGTCACTTTCCTGGGGGTTAGCATTAGCCATGCCTATGGAAGACAGAGGGTGTTCTCTCAGACGTTTAATACAGAGCAGCTTCGTTTGGGAGGCGTTAAAATTAACAAGGCATTTCTTAACCGACAATAGAATGTGGGTCATTTTTAGATCAGCTGCCAATTTGAGCTCATCGAACCGATCAGGCTTACTATTTAGATAGAATATCTCAGTATATTATTAAGTCGTAAACTTTCATCTTTTCATACACAGGAGGTACTTTATATATTCGAATTGTAAGCCACAATACGGTGCAGTAATTGAGGAATCGGAGCGCCGAGTTCGAATTCCAGTCGAATCTATTATATTCACTTATGTGCTAATACCCTTGGGAAAGGTATGAATCTTCTTCTTCTTCTTCTTCTTCTTCTTCTTCTTCTTCTTCTTCTTCTTCTTCTTCTCCCCCACCCCCAGCTATGGGTAAATAGCAAGACAGATCCAGTTCTATAGGCTTGGATATCAACTGGGGAGAAAAAGAAATAGCAACCTACTGCGGGAAAAATCTACCTCGTCAGTCATGCATCTTTTGATACATGATCGCCTAAGCATGTATCACGCATGGCGCATAACTGACTGAATACTCTTGCGGTTTTTAGAGCGTTTCATATGAATTGGTTTTTCGGATTGGTTGCGAGTAAGAAACATTATAGAAAGCGAAACGGCGGATACGAAATATTGTTGGACATTCAGGCGTATATTAATAAGCTAGACAACACAAGAGGACCGACTATATCGAATCAATAGCGTTGATTACTGCAAGGAAAGTTCGCTCTCTGAGTCATGCCAGAATTTTTTTCTCGTCAGTGTCCATCTTGCACATTTACAAATCTATCGTTCATCCGTGCATTGTCTGGTCTGGTACTCCTGCTTATTTTCGACAAAATCCAAAGAAAGATCTGTAATGTAATCGATCCTGGCCAGGAATCTCGACTTCAGTCACTTTCTCACCGATGTGAGGTGGCTTTCCTCTGTCTTTTCTACAAATATTTTCATTGCAATTGCTCTGACGAGTTTTTTTTTTTAACTGGTTCCTCGATTACGTGAATTTAAGCGTACATCTAGGTCCCACCTTTTTATTGTTGGAATTTTTAATTGTAACCACCACTTCTACTTCAGCATTTTTGTCGCACCTCCAACCTGTGGAACTCTCTTCAGTTTCCTTGCTTCCTACAATCTTCAAAAATTTAAATGCAGCTTGTCTTCTTGAACTTGATCATTTTTTGTTCTTCCCTCACTCCTCTCTATTCTCAGTTTTCACTTTCTCTTCCTGTAACCCTTTGCATACTAGTGGCATTACCACCTTGCTTTGGTGAAATGATTTTAAAAAATATGTTACGGATGAAAGATTATCCTTTACTAAATATTTCACTGTTTTGTGAACAGTCTACGATCAGCGAGACGGTGAACTGACTGGGAAACGGTCTTGTAGGGCCTGTTGGTAACACAATCTTCTGTTAGAAATCATGACGAAAGATAATCTTGCAAGCTATTTCACGTTTTTGAGAAAAACTGTAAAACATTTCTTATAAAAAAAATAGACAACACTATAAAACACGAATTTCAGGGCGTTCGTTCTTATCACGTTGAAACACCAGTTCTCGTACGATCGCCGAAGTTAAGCAACGTCGTGTCTGGTCAGTACCTAGATGGATGAACGCTTGGGAATACCAGATGTAAGCTATGGATGTGTGGCTGGTGTATGAATAACGGCAGGGAATTGGAAATCGGAGAACCGAATTCGAATTTGAGTTGGGTTCGTTATATTCATTTACGCGCAAACACTCTTGAGAAAGGTATGAATCCACCTATTCCCCAACTTATGGGTTAATTAGTAAGATGTATCTCATTAAATCATTATTATATAAAAAAATTTAAAATCCAAAAAATATTTTCTGGCTTTAAATAACCTGCAAAGGGTTGATAAACCGTAAAAACAAATCAATCAATTGTGTTAGTATTTGATTAGTTTAAGCAAATATTACTTATCTGCACATTTCCTTAACCACTATTTGGTACCTTCGTATCATAAGCTAAATGGGAAGGTATGAATTCATCTCTTCTCCCCAGCTATTGGTTAATTAGTAGGACTTGTATCAGTAAATCAACATTATCACCAAACAATTCTTTCAATCTAAAACTATTTTCTCTCATATAAGCACAAACTTCTTATTATCCTTATTAATGGAAGAAACAAAGTTACCGTATTTCGACATTATCAAAATGTCATCTTCAGGGTCTTATTTTATCTAAGAGAAGTTTATTGTGTTTATCTGAAAATTATATATGTTTTTTATTTTTGAAGTGAAAAACGCTCATCTTATGTACTGTACGATTTTTAAATTTTATGATGTAACCATTATCCTGCAGTAACGTCAAGGGAGAAAACTAATATATATATATATATATATATATATATATATATATATATATATATATATATATATATATTGTGTATATTTTGGATGTATGTTTTCATGTCTTATTAAATTAAATTTCCGATTGTTGATTTTTAAATTTTAAGATGTAAGCATTCTCGTGCAGTAACGTCAAGGGAAATAATTAAGTTGTATATATATATACGGAACAAAGTGAAAAAGCTTTTTAACAATCTCTTTCGCCAACGTGTGTCAACTTAGGCTTCTTCAGGTTGGAATAAAACACAAAACGATATGCAAGGAAAATGCGTTGTGATTTCTAAGGATAAAAGGTGGCACTAAATTAAATTACCTTATCAGATTCGACGACTAGAGACCATAACTTGATTGACGATATTATGTATGGCCCTGGTCTTAGGTTTATTATCGACAATTGTTAGATTAGAGAATTCTCAATGTCTTTTCTTTTTAGTGAATCCTTTTCTCGTCTGATCAGACATGAATTTATTAAGTCAAAATTGTGGTCAGATGTATTACGGTGAACTACCAGTGCGTTTAAAGTGTTCTCGGGGAGCATCTCGCTGTCATGCTTGTATCTATATTATATTTTTCTTAGGTTTTTGGATATTTCTTTAAATAACCCGCAAGTGGTTGATAGGCCATAAAAACAAATGAATCAACTTGTTTCAGTAAAAAAAAAAGAAACTATTTGAATACCTCTCTAAATTTGCCTACAGCTCAGGCAGTTATGTGCTATGCGTGATACACAGATAGGCGACCATGTATCTTTCTATATAAAATGACGAGGCAGATTTTTTCCCCGAAGTAGCTGGCCATTTCTTTCGGCGATAGACCAGTTACCATCTAAGGCTATTGAACACGGTCTGTCCTGCTATTACCCATAGCTGGGGGGGATAGAAGAAGAGGATTCATACCTTTCCCAAGGGTATTAGCACGTAAGTGAATGCAATGGATTCGATTGGAATTTGGACACGACTCTCCGATTCCTCAATCTGAGCTACTATCCATTACTTCACTGTGCCTATAATTGCTGTGTCAAGAAAGGCATTTTACTTTATTCGCTTCATCAGTCGACGGCTAACTTTACCAGATCTTTACCAGATCTTTACCAGATCTTTACCAGATCTTTACCAGATCTTTGATAGTGAGGTCAGTACACAACCTCAAACACATAACGCACCAATCTCCATCCATTCTCATTTCAATTCAGTATTTTAAAGAATATTAATAAATTATATTTTTCTTTTCAGGAGTTACTGGCAATGCCAGCGATTTGTTGGCACCATATTCATTCGAAGCGATCTCAGCAAGCTGTTTAATGTGGGATGAAACGCTGTGGGTAGGAGATACCTGCAGAGTAAGTATTCCTTTCATAGTGATCAAATAGTGATGTTGGTCCCCGACAGGTCGGCGACATAATTCCATATACCAATTCTTTTTTTTTAATAAATCACGCGTGGCTGATGTTTAGAAAGTTAGCCTTCCGACTATGAGAATTTGAATCGTTTCGAATCTTACCTTCGTCAATTTCTCAGGGAGGTGACTTTCTGCTAATATCGGCCTGGCAAGTAAGTGAAGACAAAAAATTTAAAACGGCTAACCTTATCCTAAAAAATAACAACACACCAGCAAAATCAAAACTACAGAGAACAAATATTATTTACGAGTTTAAATGCTCCTTAAGGAACCGTGTTCCTGATCAAACCAAACTCATAAATAATTATGTTCGTCATACTACTACAAGCCTATCAAGACGACCCACGTTACACCTAACCGATTATAGCTCAATTAGGACTCATTTAAACATACACGAAAACCTACCAACTCCATACACGAAAACCTACCAACTCCATACACGAAAACCTACCAACTCCGTACAAAACATACCAGTAGGAAATACAAGTATAATAACCTCATCCACATGTAAAAAAAGATTAAAAATAATGGAAATCCTAATAATAAAAAGGAAAAGTTAACACTCAATAACATTAATTATGAACACGGTCACAAAGTGCCGACAGTGTTGGGAAAATAAAGCATTCTTATAATTTCAAACACATACATAAAAAAACGCACAGATTCAGTTAAAAATAAAAAATAAAAACCATCCTTGATAATGGCTAAAATAATATCCGAAAGCGCTCGTATATTCAGAACCTTTGGATAGTTTTTACATATTTTGTGTCCAGAAAAGAAAACACTGGCATGTATATATAAATATATATTTTAAGACATTTTTTATGTTTAACATTCTTTTTATAGATACAAATATTTAAGTAAATGCTCTGTTTATAATAAACAGTATTAACAACATTTACCGGCCTGAATCGAACCTGTATTCTATACAGAACCGTCATATAGCCTGACGTGCTTTTACCGATTGAGCCACAGAGGAGCGTTTCGGTTAGCAAGGTCGATGTTACTGATTTTAAACCACAATTCTCCATGATTTTCTCTCATACATTCATATCTGCTCGATGCGTATCCAAATGTAAACAAATGACATCACACATTATGAAATGGACAAAAATCCGACAATTATATATATATATATATATATATATATATATATATAGTGTATTTTGGCCTCAATCTCTCTTTTATACGTGTTATGCTAAAAACGACAAGGTATTGCGATTAAGCTTTTTATTTTCTTGTGATCGTATTAGTTTTTTCTTTTCTGGACACAAAATGTGTAAAAACTATCCAAAGTTTCTGAATATATATGGGGTTGTGTACATTCGTGTGCGCGCGCATCACCTGGGAAATGCCTGAAGTCCGTACTACCGGTTGGTATGCCATATGAATAAAATCGGGCAATCAATGGTTGTTGGAAGTTGTCGATAAAATAACCCCATATATCGTAACTGTTTTTTCTATCATTTCACCCCAAGCAAGGCAGTAAAAGCACTAAATTACAAAGGGTTACTGAGTGTGAAAGAATAAGGAAAAAGAAACATTATTCAGGAGCGAGAACAATGAAAGAAAAGTAATGACGAAGACAATTGAAAGCATGGAGCCGGAAGAATTTAACAAACGAGAAGCGCAAGGAAAGTTTTTTTTTTTTTTACGACAATCGAAAATTTATTTCCTTTCATTTTATGCGGCAATCAGTTATTTATCAGGTTAATTTGCAGATTAGGACCCACGGTCAGTTTGCATTAAAAACTAAGCTAGACGCGAAAGAGAACGTAGTTAACGGCCTTATTTACTGATCTTACTTATTTCAACTTGTCTCAATTACTGCACAAGAGAACTATAATGCATGCGCAATAATCAAGGCAAGTGAATAGTCCACACATAGCTTGCCGCAGCAAATGTATGCCGCCAACGACGCGAATGAATCCGAAAAATTTACTGTCGATAACTTCAAAACGGTAGGTTTTATCAAATTTATCAAGTCATTTTCGAATGAAGCATTTATTTTTACACCAAAATATAAGTATTCAGGAAATTTTTATTGCAAACTGAGCGCGGGTCCTGATCTGCAAATTCACCATTTATCATTAATATATAATGTCACTATTTCCCCACTTTCTAACCCATTCTAATTTCAGCTTATATGGACGGACCATGTAGCCTGCGAATGCTTTTCAAATAAACAAGTAACAGTATCTAACACGTTTTTCGTGCCACCAAATGCCATCGACTTTTCCACTGTGTTTTCCAAATTTGACATCATCAACAACAGTACGGTTTTCTCCGTCGTCGTTGGAATATTCCTGTTGTTTATCATTATCCTTGTAATTGCTTTGAGGCAAGACAGAAAGGATGAACATGTGGTAAGGAATTGCTTTTTTCTGATAAAATCTTTTATTTCTTTTCTCGGATCAATACTTTGATCGTTACTTGCTGTGCTCCACGTCAGCTCTTTTTTTTAATGCAAAATTATCTGTAGCCTTGTTCATTGATCTAAAAGTTGATGTAACTGATTTTTAAATCAATTCTATGAAGGAACGAAGTCATGAACGTAGAATATAGTTCTTAAAGCACTTCGTAAACATCATCTCAGACCTTTATTTTCATTTCATTTCACTTTGATATCCGATAATAATACTTACGGTTGTGAATGCTGGATGGTCTCCCTCCAATGAAGAAGACACTAGAAGCAACAGAAATATTGTTCTACTGAAAGGTGCTGAGGACACCATGAACCGAACACGTAAGTTTTTAGAGAAAATGGAAGCAAAAAGGAAACTTATACTTAACATCAGGTAGACACAGTTGAAATTTCTGGGGCACATGATGAAGAAGTAGGGCTTGGAAAATCTGATACTGACAAGACAGATTGAGGGCAAGGAGGACAGATTAAAAGAGACCTTTTATTTTTGCTTGCTTTTTGTGTGAGTTTACAACATATAGTTTTCTCTTGGTTTAAAAACTGAAAATACAGGGCGTTAAAAGTAGCGCCCCAAATATAGGCAACCATGTTATTAATATTTGTCATGCAGATTATTGCTTCACTTAATTATTTTGTCAATAGCTTGACCGGAAATGGAGCAACTGAGTGACCGGAAGTGGAGCAACTGAGTAACCGGAAGTGGAGCGACTGTGTGACCGGAAGTGGAGTGACTGGCATACTCCCCAGTGTTCACACCTGATTTGTTTCTTTGGTGGTTCATAAAAGACTTTGTTTATCGTGAAAACCACTCTTAGCATACAGGAATTGAAAATTCAAATCACTTCAAATTGATATCGTGGTCTGTGCATGTGTGTGTAAGCAAGCCAGTTAGGTTTAGTTCCTTAATATTTTTCCTCGGAAAAATGATTAGATAAACATGTCTTTTATTGATTTCTATCTTCTCGGACACTGTAATACAAACATCAAACAACCAAACAAGTGAAAGTCGTAAAAGCAAAAATCGGGGACTACTTTTGACTCAGTCTGTATATTTGAACCATAATTTTGATTTCTTTTTAACTTTTATTTAAATATGCTTACCTGGTCAATGTTGGCTGATGTCACTTTAGAATTACTGTGACACTATGCACATCGTGAGACGATAGTGCCATTTCTGGAAAGATACTTGGAACAAATTTTCCGTAATAATTTCCAATAATACGGGACATCTTTAAATTTTAGAAATAACCGAAAATACAAAAAGAACTAAATCTAGTGAATAAGGCATGCGATCCATTTTTGTAAATGGATTTCTAATCTAGCAACTAGCGAAATACTAACGCACCAGGCCAGAGTTCAGACTTTTGACAACAAAGATCTTCTCGTAACCGTTGTAGCGCCTCCAAAGAAACATTTGCATTTGTTCTTCGTGTTTTTGCATCACACTTCTTGTATCCCGAGGCACATCTCACTTTTATTTGAACCGCTTGTACTTCATAGCATGTCAAATAACCCAAATTTAATGATGTTCCACTCTCATTTTCACTAATATTTTTTTTATTACACATTCTTTTTCCATCGATAATATATGCCTGCTTACTAAACTATTAAACGTATTGATTTTACATATTAATAACTATAGTAATTCTAAATCGTCAAGTTATGTTTTCACTACAATAAGATGCTTTAAGCAAATAAAAGAATGAAAATGGGAAACAGATTAAGGAAGAAAGAAAACGAGCGTTAAATTTAAACTGTAATTGCAGGTTTTCGATACGTGTATAGATTTTGCATATTACCTGGTCTTTCTCTGTGTCTCTATTTCCTGGTCTTTCCCCGAGTCTTTATTTCTTGTTTTTTTCCTGTGTCTCTATTTCCTGGTTTTTCTTGTGTCTCTATTTCTTGGTCTTACCCTGGGTCTCTATTCCTTGGTCTTTCCCTGTGTTATATATTTCTTGGTCTTTCCCCGTGTCCGTATTTCTTGGTCTTCCCCTGTGTTTCTATTTCCTGGTCTTTCCCAGAGTCTTTATTTCTTGGTCTTCCCCGGGGTCTCTATTTCTTGGTCTTTCCCCGAGTCTTTATTTCTTGGTCTTTCCCTGTGTCTCTATTTCCTGGTCTTTCCCAGAGTCTTTATTTCTTGGTCTTCCCCGGGGTCTCTATTTCTTGGTCTTTCCCCGAGTCTTTATTTCTTGGTCTTTCCCTGTGTCTCTATTTTCTGGTTTTTCTTGTGTCTCTATTTCTTGATCTATCCCCGCGTCTTTATTTCTTGGTCTTTCCCTGTGTCTCTATTTCCTGGTTTTTCTTGTGTCTCTATTTCTTGGTCTTCCCCGGGGTCTCTATTTCTTGGTCTTTCCCCGCGTCTTTATTTCTTGGTCTTTCCCTGTGTCTCTATTTCCTGGTTTTTCTTGTGTCTCTATTTCTTGGTCTTCCCCGGGGTCTCTATATCCTGGTCTTTCCCCGAGTCTTTATTTCTGGGTCTTTCCCTGTGTCTCCATTTCCTGGTTTTTCTTGTGTCTCTATTTCTTGGTCTTCCCCGAGGTCTCTATTTCTTGGTCTTTCCCTGCGTCTTTATTTCTTGGTCTTTCCCCGTGTCTCTATTTCCTGGTTTTTCTTGTGTCTCTATTTCTTGGTCTTACCCTGGGTCTCTATTCCTTGGTCTTTCCCTGTGTTATATATTTCTTGGTCTTTCCCCGTGTCCGTATTTCTTGGTCTTCCCCAGGTGTTTCTATTTCCTGGTCTTTCCCAGAGTCTTTATTTCTTGGTCTTCCCCGGGGTCTCTATTTCTTGGTCTTTCCCCGAGTCTTTATTTCTTGGTCTTTCCCTGTGTCTCTATTTCCTGGTCTTTCCCAGAGTCTTTATTTCTTGGTCTTCCCCGGGGTCTCTATTTCTTTGTCTTTCCCCGAGTCTTTATTTCTTGGTCTTTCCCTGTGTCTCTATTTTCTGGTTTTTCTTGTGTCTCTATTTCTTGATCTATCCCCGCGTCTTTATTTCTTGGTCTTTCCCTGTGTCTCTATTTCCTGGTTTTTCTTGTGTCTCTATTTCTTGGTCTTCCCCGGGGTCTCTATTTCTTGGTCTTTCCCCGCGTCTTCATTTCTTGGTCTTTCCCTGTGTCTCTATTTCCTGGTTTTTCTTGTGTCTCTATTTCTTGGTCTTCCCCGGGGTCTCTATTTCTTGGTCTTTCCCCACGTCTTTATTTCTGGGTCTTTCCCTGTGTCTCCATTTCCTGGTTTTTCTTGTGTCTCTATTTCTTGGTCTTCCCCGAGGTCTCTATTTCTTGGTCTTTCCCTGCGTCTTTATTTCTTGGTCTTTCCCTGTGTCTCTATTTCCTGTTTTTTCTTGTGTCTCTATTTCTTGGTCTTACCCTGGGTCTCTATTCCTTGGTCTTTCCCTGTGTTATATATTTCTTGGTCTTTCCCCGTGTCCGTATTTCTTGGTCTTCCCCTGTGTTTCTATTTCCTGGTCTTTCCCAGAGTCTTTATTTCTTGGTCTTCCCCGGGGTCTCTATTTCTTGGTCTTTCCCCGAGTCTTTATTTCTTGGTCTTTCCCTGTGTCTCTATTTCCTGGTCTTTCCCAGAGTCTTTATTTCTTGGTCTTCCCCGGGGTCTCTATTTCTTGGTCTTTCCCCGAGTCTTTATTTCTTGGTCTTTCCCTGTGTCTCTATTTTCTGGTTTTTCTTGTGTCTCTATTTCTTGATCTATCCCCGCGTCTTTATTTCTTGGTCTTTCCCTGTGTCTCTATTTCCTGGTTTTTCTTGTGTCTCTATTTCTTGGTCTTCCCCGGGGTCTCTATTTCTTGGTCTTTCCCCGCGTCTTTATTTCTTGGTCTTTCCCTGTGTCTCTATTTCCTGGTTTTTCTTGTGTCTCTATTTCTTGGTCTTCCCCGGGGTCTCTATATCCTGGTCTTTCCCCGAGTCTTTATTTCTTGGTCTTTCCCTATGTCTCTATTTCCTGGCCTTTCCCTGTGTTATCTATTTCTTGGTTTTTCCCCGTATCCGTATCGCTTGGTCTATCCCTTTGTCTCAGGTTCCTGGTCAATCCTGTGTCCCTATTTTATGATCTTTCCCTGTTTCTTGGTCTATCCATGTGTCTCTATTTCTTGGTCCTTCCCTGTGATCCTCTATGCAGAGAAACAAAGTGTAAACAATTACACAATATGAATGTTTCTTATTCTTTTATTCCGTCTAGCTGAGAATTGCGAGTACTGTAATGGTTATCCCGTCGGGCAAATGCAAATAACTCAACTGGAATTCGCACTCGGCCCTCTGAGCCATCACTCCATTACACTATCCATTACTCCATCGTGACTCGTCATAGGTTAAGGCGGTTCAAAACACTGGCTAGCTAATATCTGTTCCAAATTCTTACCCAGGTACAGCAACCTCAGAACCATTATGATTTACAATGCAGACATTAGTTACAGTTTCTGGTGGAGAATCAGGCGTGTTCGGCAGCTGTAGACAACTGGTATGTTGAAACTCTTGGAGGCGCTGGAAACTAGGTGTTAGGTCAAATAATTTTTTTTCATAAGCGTAGTAAGTTTTTCGTTCCAGCATGTTCCATAAGGCCCACGTGCCAATCGAGATAGAGGGTTACAGATTATGGGGATAACAGTTGACTCGAGACACGAAAAAGATAAGATTTTCCTGATCGGGGAAGCATCCTCCTGTGAATCGATTCCACGAAGCAGCGTTTCGTGAGAAGAAGGAAAACCATAGATATGACAAATAAAACATGGCTAGCTCAGATATCAAATGCCTATATACTAATATACCTGTCACTAAATATCTAAGATATTTACAAACATTTTAAAAAGTCACAAATAAACCACTACCAAAATTACTGGAATATGTCACCTCATTACAGTAGTTTGGACAGAAGTAGTATGGACACGTTTGGTTAGAACCATAAGACCCGTGTTCGAATCTCACCATTGTCGATTTGTCAGAAAGGCGACTTCTTAATATTATCGGTCTGGAGGAGGCATCTTTGAAAAGTGTTCGAAAACCATGCCGCGGATTGAGTGTGAATTGTGAGTGAAATGCCTTGTGAGTGAAATTGGTTGGACGGAACCCGAAGGTTTGAGCGTGTTGGCCTTGTTCAGATTGTTGATCACGCTAGATAACACGCTCTCTCACAGAAACTCTATGGTCTGCTCAGCATAGTTGCAGTATAAAACACAGGTGGGCTCTGTGGGTGTTGAATAAACACAAAATGCGCCTGAGCTTCTTCTCACGAACCACTGCCTTCTGGAACCGATTCCCAAGAAGTTGCTTCTCCGATCGCTACAAACTTAACCTGTTCAAATCCAAGGTTAATCTTCCGCACATATCCGCATAAGCTGTGCCTCTTACTCTGTAAGCCTCTATCATGAGTGGCCCCCGGGCCTTGTACAGGGTGAACACCACTGTAAAAAGAAATGTAAAACGATAGATGGCTAATCAGCAGTTCTTTCTTTGAATATTTATACGTAAAATTTGTTTCATGTAAATGAAGGCGCTGAATCTTTCAAACCTTTTGATCTTTCATCGATCTTTGTAAATTCAAGCGCTGCTTTCGAAATAGTTAAGACTAATTATAATATAATTGGCCGCTTATTAATCGATAAAATTGTTATCGATTAAGGTTAACTCTTTTCTTAATCAGAGAACCTAGTCCGAATTCAGGTCGCTTTCGTTAGATTCACTTACACACAAATAGCCTTGGGAAAGGCATGAACCGTCTTCTCCCTTCAGCTACGAGGATATGTAAGAGAAAATCGTTTTTACTCTAAAAAGAAAAAAATTTTTAATGCATTATACACTCACAAAAAATATTACGGCCGCATGATGTTGAAACATTGGTTCCCGTACGATCAACGAAGTTAAGCAACGTCGAGCCTGGTCAGTAAGTACCGAGGTTGGTGACCGCTTGGGAATACAAGATGCTGGTTGTGTGGGTGGTGTAATGGATAAGCCGAGTTCCAATTCCAATTTGTGAATACCTTTGTGAAAAGTATGAAGCCATCTCGCCCAAGCAAAATGAGGTGGGTAAGTAGTGGGACTATGAGTGGGTGGGTTATTTGCGCGTAAATGAATATACCGAACCCAGCGGCCATTGCAATTTGGCTTCCCGCTTAACAATTCCGAGCCATTATTCATTACACCACTTACACATACAAGCTTACAGATCCTGGTATTTCCAACTGCTTACCTATCTAGGTATTCACCAGGCTCGACGTTGCTTAACTTCGGTGATCTTTCAGGAACCGGTGTTTCAACTTTATGTGGCCGTAACCCTAGAGAGGAGACAAGTAGTGGTAAAGAAGCTGTGAAAAGACATAATCGCTCACGTCCTGAAAGGACAGGGCGTGTAAATGATGATGCTGTTGCTCAGATGTCTGAAAAAAGTACTTTAGGAGATGGTGATGATATTGCTTGAATCATTATATATATATATATATATATATATATATATGAAGAAAGAACAGTAAGATATATAATCCGTTTTTTTTTATTAACGGCACAAAGTTTTTCGGCATTTTTTTCGTACTTGTATACTTAAAGATTCTTTCTAAAGGGGTTTAGGTTAGAATACGCTTTATTTAACTACAATTTTAAAATATTTTTACTCTTAATTACTAATAGACTATATTTCTATTTAAAACAAGTAAATGTAATAGAATTACTTAAATTATTTTTAATTATTTTTTCATATCAAATATAAGTATGTATATTACCAGCTCCCATTTTTCTTTTTTTTAAATATTATTTAAGGAAAATTTTAAAAAATGACGGCAAAGAATAGCTATTTCATTTCTTTGATTCAGTAATTTTTTATTTTGATCATGCATACATGAGAAACTATATATTACTAAGTTTATAAAAAAATACCAGACAACATGCGTTTAACGGATGTCAGAATTCGTTGAAAAATACACCCCTACCCTCCCTAAACTTAACCTCTTTTTCGAACGTAACTCATAATTGATACAATAGTTAATAAAAATGAACACGCTACCGCCCCTGTCTAAATGATTGAATTTCTCTGTATCCTTGGAAACAGGAAATTATGAATTTATATGTGAGTTTAAAACTCAGTAAATTTAAAAATAAGTTATTTCAATATTCGCTTGAAGATGAAACGGAACTATGCTTTTAATTTAATTATATAATTATATTTGAAGTTTTTAGCTTCAGTTTTTGAAACATGGTTACTACTGTGTAGCGAAGAAACCATATTTTAAATCAGTTAATATATATATATATATATATATATATATATATATATATATATATATATATATATATATAGTTGTGGACAGAATTATTCACTTCCTTCCATAATTACAAATAAAGCTGTAATACCTCAAATTTTCATGGAAACTTCAGGTGGATTTTTTCACAAATGATGAAATAATGGACTTGAAAGAATGTGCAATGATGTCCACAACATCATTTTTATTCTAATGTCAAACAGTTATACTAAGAAATATGTAACATCGGACAAAATTATTGGCCCTCTTGCCTCAATAATCAACTGTGCAAACTTTATTCTTGATTATTGCCTTTAATCATTTTTGATAGTTTCTTACAAGATCAATAGACACTCTGATTGGTATTTTGCTCCATTCTTCCTTCGCAATAGCGTCTAGTCCCTCCAAATTCGAAGGACTTATTTATCTTAATTTTTTCTTCAAATATGCCCATAAATTTTCAATTGGGTCAAGACTTTGTGCGGGGTACGTCAATGCCTTAATTTTGCTGACATCTAAGTATTTTGTAAAAATTTGTGTCGTGTGTTACGGGTCATTGTCTTGTTGGAACGTTCACTGACGACCCACAGACAGATTTCGTTTTATATCATTTTTAGAATAGCCACATACTGCATATACACATGATACAATGTAATCTCACTAGTTCTCCTGGTCCAGAACCCCAAAATATCCCCGGGACACAATTCTCCCACCACCGTGCTCAATTGTAGGGAGCGTATCTTTTGGTTTGTGAGCTTCATTCATGTTCCTTCATACATAACGGGAGTTCATGTGACCAAATAATTCTAGTTTGGTTTCATCTGACGATAAAACAGAGTTCCACTGTTTACTCGCATGGCTTCTAGATGGCTTCTAGATGGTTTCTAGATGGCTTCTAGATGGTTTCTAGATGGCTTCTAGATGGCTTCTAGATGGCTTCTAGCATAAACTAGAAGCATTTTAGGTATTTAGCCATGAGCAAGGGCGACAAGCTCGGAGTACTGCTCGATGAAAGTATCTAGTGACTGTTTTCGTCGATACATTCAACTCTGGTGTCATTACATATGGTCTATCCTCAAAAATTAACTGTTTTCTGTCAGTCCTTCTTTTATTCTCACTACAGTGATTCTCTTTGTATTTCTTGATAATGCTACGTATTGTCGACCTAGGAACATTTAAACGCTTTGAAAGTGTTGCATATCCATCAACTTTCTTCATTCGAAGCTTCTTGACAAGTTTAGCCGTCTTCGCCATGGTCGTACGTTTGTACTCACATATTATCTTCTTCATTACCTTTTAGAATGTTATAAAATCAGGCGAATACTATTCATTTTCAAATGGTGTTTGTATTAAATGTTAAATTAAGAAAAAACATTAGAATTAGAGTCATATTATTTCATAAGTTCCATAATGGGGGTGCGAATAATTTTGGACTGCACCAATTTTTATAAAAATCTATAACTACGAATATAACAAATCGAAACTTCTAAGTATTCAAAAGTAAATATAGTATCAACTATTTAAGTAAAATTCAGTAAGTACTTGTAAATATTTGCATTTCCTTAGAAAAATATGCAAATATTCAGTGGGGGTGAATAATTCTGTCCACACACACACACACACACACACACACACACACACACACACACACACACACACACATATATATATATATATATATATATATGATAAATATAGTTTAAAGCATGTTATATTTATGGGTTAAAGTGCTCAATATCAGGGATAGAGCGTATGTAAATATAAAAGTGGACATTGAAATCAAGACACAGGGGCCGGGTCTGTTTCATGCTAAAACGAAACGTAATCGTCAGGCCAAAATCTGCATCCCAACCCACAACTGTTCCCACTCAATAGCCCCTAGAATAATTCGAAACCCAACCGTTATCGCCTACCAAAATAACGGTTGGAATAATGCAATAGACTAACCACAATGCATCAAAGACCTTTACAGGGTGCGATGGACAAATTGTCGTCTAAATTACGCAAAAATTAAAATAACACTGGCATCTCATTTTAACAGATATATTTACCAAAATTACACAAAAACATCTTGAAATATGAAAGAGTGAAATTATTCAATAAAATCGCCATTGGCTTCAACCACAGCCTGCAGACTACTCGGATTCTCCTGCAATTGTTCTGGACGCTCTCCTTGTTTTAGTTGGTGAATGATGCCATAATCCTTGCCTTCAGTTCATCCTTGTTGCCACAAGGAGTTTTGTTGGTCCCTCGCTCAGCTGAGCCCCACATATAATAATCAAGGGGTTTGCAGTCTGGAGAGTTACGTGGTCAGATGTAATGTTCGTATTAGAGCGTCCGACGCGAATGCCAAGCAGTAAAACATGCTGTTCCCAAATTTCTGGCGAGGTGTATTGCGTCAGGGTCTTCTTTTTATCACAAATGGTACCGAACTGACCATACTATACTGTGAAATCGACAAAATAAAAAAAAAACCCAAGCCTCCTGCATATATAAGTAGTTAAAAAAACATATGGCCTGACTATTACGTTTAACATGAAACTGCCTGTCACCTCTGGGTGTTTACTTCAATGTCCACATATATATATAAGGTTGCTACATACATACATACATACATACATACATACATACATACATACATACATACATACATACATACATACATACATACATACATACATACATACATACATACATACAGGCACGGTGGAGTAATGGATAACGGCTTGGATTGAGGAATCGGGGAGCCGAGTTCGAATTCCAGTCGAATCCATTATATTCACTTACGTGCTAATACTCTTGGGAAAGGTGTGAATCCTCTTCTCCCTCCAACTATGGGTAAATAGCAGGACAGACTGGGTTCTATAGCCTTGGATGGCAACTGGTCTAGGAGAAGGACAACTCTGAATTCAAAACTTTGGGGACCTTGTGGCATTCGCTGTATTCGTCCCTCCAATAAGTGTGGATGGCCCTGCACAAAGCCTTCACCACTATAATCAAATCTCATGTGTCGGTGTCGGGATTTCAGTTTCTAGGAACATAGGCAGACCCTCATACCTCGAATTCGACGGGAGAGTCGATCATATATATATATATGTGTGTGTGTGTGTGTGTGTGTGTGTGTGTGTGTGTGTGCAGCAAATTTTCTTTTAAACAGCTTTTGTTAAATATGACTGACAAGAAAAAATTTCCTAATTGTTATTTAATTTTTCCAGCGTTCTTAAATTTTTCGTAGGAGTGAGAGAGTACAAAAACTGTCCATCTTGCCGATTGTCCAAAGGGCTTTCATTTTCAAGGGGGTTTGTTTTTGTTGTTGTTAGTTTATTTTCATGTTTTGACTGTGTATTTTTTTGTGTATTATTGTAGGAAAGTTAATTCCGAGTCATCGTGTGTTGGGCATGTCTGGAATTCGAGTGAGCTACTTTCCATTTAAAACTTTCAACACTCATCACCGTTGTTAAACGAAGTAAGGTTGATGATGGGGGAGATCTGTTCGATGTACAGAGCCTCTCTTATTTGTGTTTTCGAAAATTTGATTTATAAAGGGGTCTACCACTATTTTTTAAGGGTTCTTGTAGATTATGTGTCGCTCACATCCACTAAACAGAAAAATCTAAGACTAAATAAAAAATTAATAAAATTGTCCTTGTCCGTCATATTTATATATTGTTATTATTGAGATGTTATATTTCAGGGCCACTTCCGCTCTCTCAGTGACAACTACAGGGACGACAACTTTTACTATCTACTCATCGTTTACACGGGGCTTAAAGTTAGCGCCGGCACTCAGTCGAATATTTGTTTTCTTTTATCGGGAGAACATGCAACAAGCGGTGTCAGATCTCTTAGCGACGAAACTCACAAGGTATTGTTTACTTTAACTATAATTGTGTTACTGCTTTTGATTATATATATATATATATATATATATATATATATATATATATATATATATATATATATATATATATAAAAGTGAACATAGAAGTCAACACTTAGAGGCGACAGTCTGTTTCATGCTAGATGCAATCGTCGGGCCACGAGTGCTGTTATTTTTCTCGGCTATTTCCGGAAATATTAAAAAAAATATATATTATGCTTTATTTTCCATAATTTTGCTACACAGTTTCCGATCTCGCAACCTTCATCGGGCAAAGAGTGGATATTTCCACATATTATTAAAAGGAATTAATTTTTCTTATGTTTTTCGATGTTAAATATTCTAGATATTAGACATTCTCTTTTTGTGTGTTAGTGACCCAAATGTCTTCCTTGAACTGGCAGTGAGAAAGTTCTGCGTAAACGTTAATAAAACAATTAAGACTGGTCCGAGAAAGGGTGAAGAAGATATTTATATTATTATCTTTTAATGACCCTTGTGTGTTCTTAGATCTATTTCTATTTTTTTTTTTTTTTGTCAGCATGCGTACCCTTACATATATTCCCTGTCCATACATGTACACTGTCTTATTATAAGGAATAATAATAATAATAATAATAATAATAATAATAATGAACACAAAAACGGAAATATCGAGAATAATCTTTGTTATCCTGAATATCATTGTGATAAAGTAATCGGGAGTAATCTCCCTTGTTTTATGATTACCTCCCATTTGGAGAACTCTTTCATTTGTAGAGGATTATAAATGGTCAGTACGCTGGTATAAATTATCCTAAGCATGAATAAAGCTTCCTTAAGCCTACTCTTGCTCTCTTTTATTACAATCATATCAATATTTTCTACTAAAAGTAATCTCTTTATGTGATCAGAAAGGTATTTTCGGCTAATTTCCAGATTAGGACCCGCGCTCAGTTTGCAATAAAATTTTCCCGAATATTTACATTTAGGTGTAAATGTATATGCTTCATTCGAAAATGACTTCATAAATTTGATAAAATCTATCGTTTTGGAGTTATCCAAGCTATGAGTGGAATATTTACTTGTCTTGATTATTGCGCACGCAATGTAGTTCTCTTGGGCAGTAACTGCGATAAGATGAGACAAGTAAGATCGGTAAAAAAGGCCCGTTAATTACGTTCTTCCGCGCTTAGATTTCCGCAGCAAATGTATGCAAACAACGCCAGTAATGGCTGCTGCTAACGATGCGAATGAACCCGAACTTTTACTGTCGATAACTCCAAGACGGTAGATTTTATCAAATTTATGAAGTCATTTTCGAATGAATCATGTACATTTACACCTAAATGTAAGTATTCAGGAAATTTTTATTGCAAACTGAGCGGGCCAAATTAACCGTATTTTCTTTATACTATTTTAAACGTTTTAACTTTATGTTATTACAAGTATTGTCATTTTTTAAATATGTATTTAATATCCAATTCATCAGTTTCTCTTCTTTTCACTTCATTTAACGTTTTGTTTATTTTTTCCTATTTGCTTCCAAGGGTTTTAAATCTGGTTCCGTACGAAAGTTTCTGATGACTACACCGAGTAACCTCGGTGATTTGATTTTTCTTAAGATCTGGACTGACGGTTCTGGAATAGGGGAAGAGTCATCTTGGTTTCTCGACCGATTTGAAGTGATGGAAGTCAGCACTGAAAAAAAGTAAGTAGGATGTTTTACTTTTATTTTAAATCTCTTTCGGAATTAAATGTGGTTCCACAGAAGGATACCGAGTTTACCATGGAGTGAACCCGTGATAAACAAAGAAGTTTTAGCGAAAATGGAAGCAAAAACGTCGCTTAACATCAGGAAAGAGAAACAGTTGAAATTTGTCGGGCACATAATGAGGAAAGATGACTTAGAAAATTTGATACTCACAGGACATATTGAAGACAAGATAGGCAGAGAAAAGTAGCGCATAAGCTACCTAACAAGTTTATCTAATTGATTGGCAGAACAGGGATTAGGCGAGATAGCAACAACCATAAAAACAAGTTTTACTAAAAAGACAAGGAGTTGTGGAAAACCATGATCGCCTAAGTTTAGAAGAAAGAAATTAAACCTATATTAAATTTTAATTTCCTAGATCCATTCTCGACATAGGTGAATTTAATAATGACGAGAAAAAATGTAAAATTCCAATAAATAAAACAAAACAACAGAGAATGAATTCTGATGTCAGTGTCTACGATTTATTACTGATTTTTGCACAGTAATTGTGGCATTGCTGTCAGTGTCTTTCGTCTACATAATATAATGAAATCTCTTATTAGACGTTTATAAACTTATAAGCTCCAGATTAAAAATCTCTTCCTGCAATTTCTGATCGAGGTCAAAATTAAATTTCATGATTTTCAAATACCGAAACTGCAAAAATTAACTGGTTTAATCTTTCTAATGAATCACCCTTGATATATTAGACAATATTAAGGCTTTAGTCAATTTACCATCACCGTTATATAACTTGCCAATGCCTCTTCTATAAATATTTTCATGGTAATTATTCTGATGAACTGTCCTCATTTCTTGTATATAAGTTGTATTCATTGTAATGTATTCATTCGGGTTTCATTGTTAAATGCTGTTATTTCTCCCCCTCCTTCCAAGCGTAACTTACATGTGGCACAAGGCCGAAAGCAGAGGGCACCCAGTGAGGATCGAACTCACTACTCAGTCGTAATTGTATTAGCGAGACCAGCTTGGTAACCATTACATCGCCCCGAGGTACCCCTAACTAGTTAGCACTATATAGAGACTCGAGGTATTATGGTGACTGTAGTAAGAGTGATAAATAAGAATATGTTGTTTCGGTGTAAAGAATACAGTGGAATATTTGGGCCAGTAATCGTGCCCAGCTAAGTGTAACTATAAGACAAATTGAAGACCAGCCTTCCCTATCCCTCTTTTTTGGCATTGCGCCATATTTTTGTATTTTTTAAATTAAATATCACTTTCTTCTTTGGTACCTCGACTTTACGAATTTAAGCGCAGTACTTGATAGGCAGCTAGGTCTCATAATTTTACAATTAATTGCACTCCTCCCCGATCATTTGAACAGGAGTAGAGATTTATCCACTGTTTCCTGTTTCGGACTGGGTTTCCGGTTCCTTCTACTTCCGCTCTATACTTCTAACGTCTCCGACTGAATTCAGAAATTTTATTCACTAATTAAATCTTGTCCTCCTTCAAGTCTAAGGTTAGCCGTTATATTTCCTGCATACCCCCCCCAAGAACTTCACTACTTGCCCTTTATTAGGCTCATATAACACTAGTCAGTAACCTTCTTCCTTGAATGGCTCTTAGACGCCGCATTGGGGGAACATTAGTGAAAAAATTTTGGAATGGCTAAATGTAACCGGAAGTTCTATGCTAGCAGTTTCTCCTCTCGCAATTCTCGCTTGTGGAACTCTCTTCCGGCTTCTTGCTTCCCAGTCAACTTTGATCTTCAAAAATTTAAATGCAATGTCAATCTTTATCTTCTGTCTTCTTAATTCTTGTTCTTTTAATGTTCTCTCGCTCTCTCTCTCTCTCTCTCTCTCTCTCTCTCTCTCTCTCTCTCTCTCTCTCTAATAGTGTTTTTTTAATTATATTCTCTAACACTCAGTAACTCATTACGTCTTTGCGGTTTTATTGCCTTGCTTGAGGTGAAATTATTAAAAATGGCTTGTCAATTTTAATGTCTCTAAAAATGAAAATGCTCTCTTTTAATTGTCGGAGAGAACCCTTTTTTCCTTCCTTCAGCATGACCAGTGCTAACCTCCAGGAGAGTAACTCAGTGTGCCATCTTCATCTAACGTTTTCTGCTGACATGAAGTGAAAAGATTATATTGAATCAATTGCTAAGTCTGCTGCTAGGAAAGTTAGTTCACTGGATCGTGCTAACCCACCAGAATCTATCCAACATATTTATAAATCTAAAATTCATCTTTGCTTTGAATACTATTGCCACATCTGGTTTGGTGCTTCTGCTATATATTTAGAGATTCTTGATAAAATCCAAAGAAGAATTTGCAATGTTATTGATCCTGACCTGACATATCGGCTTCAGTCACTTTCCCATTGCCATAATGTAGCTTATCTGTGCCTTTTCTATAAATACTTCCATGGTAATTGTTTGAATGAACATTCCTTCATGATAACAAGACAATGAATTTAAGCACAGTACAAGATTGGCAGGAAGGTCTCATCATTTTACAGTTGAAATGGCTAGATGCAACTGTAAGTTCTATGCTAACAGTTTTTTCTATCGCACTTCACATTTGTGTAATTCTCTTCCGGCTTCTTGCTTTCCAGTCAGTTTTGATCTTCAAGCGTTTAAATACAATGTCCATCGTTATCTTCTGTCTTCTTAATTCCTGTTCTTTATTATTAGTAGCAGTAGTAAATTTTATTTGTTGAATTAGGGAAGACGATGCCAGTTAATTTCTTCTGGTTCCTATTTCAAAAGTGTACGTTTTTCTTCCGATTGCCGTTTGACTCTCGGAACACCCTACACCCTACCTTCAGAGAAACTGAAATTTCAAATGTAAAATATTATTTTCCTTTAGTAAATAAATATAAATTTTACACAGTTTTTTAATGATAGTATAAATTTGGGGAGACCCAGCATTATCTCCTTCCTAAAATTAGTATATAACATTCCACATTGTATGATTAAGAGATTTTATTTATGAAGGTTAACATAGACAGATATGAGTGGACTTTTCTGCTGACGTAGAAAAGTAGTACGCACACACAGATTATTTTACTATATGTTATACTATATTTACTATATATTTACAGATTCTTGATAAGAAGAATCTGAAATATTATTGGTCCTAATCTGGATCTCGGTTGCAGTCACTTTCCCACCACCGATTCGTAACTTCCCTGTGCGTTTCGATAAATATACCTAGACTTTATGATTTTAAGTGCAATACTATGTTGGCGGCAAGGTCTCATCATTTTACAGTTAAAATGGCCAGATGTAACCGTAAGTTCTATGCTAAAAGTTTCTTCTCTTGGACTTCACATTTGTGGAACACTCTTCTGGCTTCATGATCCTCGTTATCTTCTGTTTTCTTCATATCTGTTCTTTTATTGTTCTCCTTCCTTCACAGTGATTTTTTCCTCATGTTCTCTAACACTCAGTAACTCCTTGTGTCTTAGTGGCTTTATTGCCTTGCTTGGGGTAAAATGATATATATATATATATATATATATATGTATATATATATATAGCGTATCTCACAACTATATATATATATATATATATATATAGAGAGAGAGAGAGAGAGAGAGAGAGAGAAAGAGAGAGAGAGTTTTAAGAAACGATATATTTATGGGTTAAAGTGCTCAATATCAGGGATAGAGCGTATGTAAATATAAAAGTGGACATTGAAGTCAACACCAGGCGTCAACAGTCAGTTTCATGATTATACGCAGTCGTCAGGACATATGTGTTGTGTTTTTGCTCGACTGTTTATATATGCAGGTCAGTGGATCATTGTGGATAGTCTATTGTATTGTTTTAACGGTTATTTTGGTGGCCAGTAACGGCTATGTTTCAAATTATTCTAGGAATACAGTTTGGGGGTCTCTTTTTAGTGTTGTTTATTTACTTTTTTATTTATTATTGATTATTTTATTGTTGGTTATTATCATGTTTATTTGTGTTTATGTGTGCGTTCGTAATTTGTTAATTTGTTTTTATTTACTTTACCTATGGATTAATTTATTCTACTTACTTTGTTTATTTATTTTATTTTATTTTTAGTTTTGTGTTTATGTTTGTAGTTTTAGAATTTTAAATAGCTTACTGAAAAATTGTTTAGGTGCCAGCATTTTGAAATTAGTTATGGTCGTTTATTTAGCAGTTTGTGTTTGTCTGGGGAGGTAATTATAGCTATTTTCTCCTCCAGAGTTTACATTTTTTGAATTTATTGTTGCAGTCTGATGCTGTTTTTCTTATTTTCCATTTTTGGTGTGATTCAGTTTTTGTTTTTAATCTCTCATATATGTTTAGAAAGCATTGTTCTGTTCACGTATTTACCATTTGTAAAAGATGTTTTGTGTGCTAAGTTTCTTTGTTTCCAGGGTCTTTCCGTTACTTCTGTGTAGTTTTTCTTATATGTAAACATGTCATGCTAGAAAATTTTTCTCGTCAGAATCCATCTTGCACATTTACAAATCTACCATACGTCCGTGCATTGAATACTGTTGTCATATCTGGTCTGGTGCTCCTGTTGTACATTTCGAGATTCTTGACAAAATCCAAAGAAGGATCTTTAATGTAATCGATCCTGGCATAGCAACTCGACTTCAGTCACTTTCTCACCGACGTGACGTCTTCCCACTGTCTTTTCTACAAAAACTTTCATGGCAACTGCTCTGACGAGCTTTTTTCCCCTGGTGTCGCGACAACATGAACTTAAGCGTGCTACTGGATTGTCAACTAGGTCCCTAACTAAATGCAACAGCCATTTCTACCCCAACAGTTTCATTTCTTGCACTTCCAGCCTGTGGAAGTCCTTTTCGTTTCCTTGCTTCCTGATAACTACAATTTTCAAAAACTTTAAATGCAACGTCAATCGCCAACTTCTGCCTTCCTGAACATTTTTTGCCCTTTCCTCAATCACGCCATTCTCAGTTTTATTCACTTTCACTTTCAATCCCTGTAACCCCCCTACATAGTAGGGTGAAAATGTTTATATATATATATATATATATATATATATATATATATATATATATATATATATAGTTTACGAAAAACTAGGTAATCCGTATGGGTAGACCCAAGGAGGATAAAATTCAGAGAGCTCAATGTAAATCAGAGCTAATAATTTAAATAAAAACAGACCACTTTATGGTTCCATATAATAAATTATTTCACCACAGCCCTTTTAATTTATTATATGGAAGCTTAAAGTGGTCTGTTTTTATTTAAATTATATATATATATATATATATTGTGTGTGAACATACATTACGTTTTATATGTGAATTATACTTAATATCATATGAAATATAATACTATTCAAATATATATACTTTGATCTATATTATAATATTAACTACATTTCGCTTAATAAGGTCAAATAAAAGGAAAAAGACTATTTGCCAGTCTTTTTAAGTGATCCAAGCCTATTTACCTTGAGAATCGGGGCATAGGTCTAGGTGCTGATTTTTACTTGGGCTCAAACATCGATGAAATTATATAATTCACAATACGAAACATGATGTTTGGATAATTCTTTTTCGAAACCGTGACATTATTTCGGCATCTCGTATCATAATTATCGGTCCGATCCAATTTCCAATCGTCCTGGGTATGACGATAGACTAAATCTGGCAGCAAGGCCTCTGACCCGGAGATTGGAGGTTTCGAGGAGTGTGGAATCCACCTCTTAAATGCTGTTGTATCCAGGTCCATCCTGATCTGTGGTGGTAGCACCTGTTAGGATCCTAGCTCTGGACGGATAGTTAACCCTCAAAATCGGGTCAAAACATTATGAAATTACATAAATAGATTTTGTAGTAAAAATAACAGCAATTGAATTATTGAAAAAAAAATACCAGCAATACATTTTTGCAAAATAATATGACCTGCAATACATTTGACTCTCGACAAAAGCCCTTTTTACAAAAATTCGTCAATGAAATCTGATCTACAATCCGATTTCTTACAAAGAACACATATTCTATTCATACGAACCTATCCTAAAAATCTTGTCGATATTAAATAACCCATTGAGGTGTTGATATGCCGTAAAACAAAATAAACTAAACCAAAAATACATAAATGAAACCTGATCTACAAACTGATTTCTTACAAAGAATACATATTCTGTTCATACGAACCTATCCTGAAAATCTTGTCGGCATTAAATAACCCATTGAGGTGTTGATATGCCGTAAAACAAAATAAACTAAACCAAAAATACATAAATGAAACCTGATCTACAAACTGATTTCTTACAAAAAATTCATATTCTATTCATACGAACCTATCCTGAAAATCTTGTCGGCATTAAATAACCCATTGAGGTGTTGATATGCCGTAAAACAAAATAAACTAAACCAAAAATACATAAATGAAACCTGATCTACAAACTGATTTCTTACAAAAAATTCATATTCTATTCATACGAACCTATCCTAAAAATCTTGTCGGCATTAAATAACCCATTGAGGTGTTGATATACCTTAAAAATATAAACCAAACTAATTACCAAACTCTGAGCAAATTACGAAACATCAGTGTTTTTTTCTTCTTTCCTTTCTTTCGTTGTCGAGCTGAGAACTTTTAGTGAATCATTAGTAAATCCGCGGCTGTCTTAGCCATGAGGTAGTCACTTGCATTTTGTTTCTTTTTAGAAAGACACGTCAGCTTTTATTATTTTTATTCCTATTTTTTCATTTTCTCTTTTTGTTGTTTAGGTTCATATTCAGATGCAACGCATGGTTGACAACTGATGAAAGTGGTCGGACGCTTTACATTATCCCTTGCAACCGATTTCAAGATGAAATGACCTTCTCGTGTCGCTTCAAAGAGAACATGTACGAATCGATGACCGACGGACACTTGTGGTTCTCGTCCTATATGCGACCCTGTTACGGCCAATTCACGCGCGCACAAAGGGTAACCTGTTGCACTCTCGTCCTCTACCTGACAATGATAATCAACGCGATGTTTTACCGTGCTGAGGAAAACATTATAAAACCGAACCAGTTTACCCTTGGGCCACTTCGGTTCAGCTTGTCTCAAATTACAATTTCTTTACAGAGCATTGCCATTACCTTTCCACCGACCTTTTTGGTGCTGATATTATTCAAGAATTCCAAACCGTCAAAGTACAAACCTCTGTTTTCATTGGAAAAGGGAGAAAAGCGGAAAAGCGAACACAGCGACCATTTGTTCATTTCTCCGGAGGAATTTCCTGGGAATGGATTTTTGCCCCATTTCTGTGTTTATATCGGTTGGATTATATCGTTTTTGGCTATATTGGCTTCGGGTTTTTTTGTGATTCTTTATAGCATGCAGTGGGGCAAGACCAAATCCGAAGAATGGATGACAACCTTCCTACTTTCCAGTGGAGAATCTTTGTTTTTTGTTGATCCTATCAAGGTAAGGAATATTGATGAAATCATTTCGCTGAGAAGTTCTCGGTCCAACCCACTTCCAAAAATTGACTAAACAGTTAAACATAATTTTTATTTAATTCTCTTCCTGACCGGACCGAGAACTTTTCCGCACCATTTCGCAAAATATAATCCCCTATTTTTATTTTTTTTTAAAAGTTACTCTTTAACCCCGTTGCGTTTAACCGTCGTGCCTATCGCTGCGTGGTGTTTAGCAAGCTACCTTCCTAAGTTATTGCAACTGCAAGGTGCTTTGCTACTGTCAATCCAAACCAGGTTCGGTACTTAAATCTATGTAATACTATACGAATTACCCGCACCTTGCTGTGTATCACACATTTTTGTGTTTTTAAATTATTGTTGCATAATTTGTGGAGAAAAATGATGCATTTCAATATTGCTCAATGAACTTGCGGTTATGACCTCCATCTTCTGGGTTTCTCCTTTCATATTTTGGATAGGAGTCATTCACGTGTTCAAATTTAAATTTAATTTAAATCAAAGGGGAAAAAATTCAGTGAGGTTGTGCCTCCGGTGGCCCCCTTTGATCAAAATTAAATATACTTATTCAAGTTACCTAGGAGTCATTCCCTTGTACAAATTTGAGTTTAATTTATACCAAAGGGAAAAGAATTCAGTGGGGTTTGTGCCCTCTCAGGGACCCCTTTGATATAAATTAAATATATTTATCCAAGTACCCTTGGTAGTGTAGTTTCAGAATATATATGATTATGGGGGTCTATCTCCAAAACCCTAGGAGGAGTTCGATAACAAGCAAACAGAAAGACAGAGACGACAACTTATATATATATATATATATATATATATATATATATATATGTATACATATATATATATATATATATATATATATATATATATATATATATATATATATATATATATATATAATATATAATGTATATCTTAAAGCGATATCGAGCGAGCTAATTTTATCGATCTTCATTGAAAACTCACGAATCTGGACTAAATTTGTAGACATCCTGGTGGAGTTTATCGCCACAGCCTCACCAAGATAGCTGATGTTGCTGTAGATTCTGTAGCAATTAGGATTTTACAGGTTGGAATAACTAGCTTCCCGCTATTAATTCAGAGTTGTTCGTTTGCTAATAGCATTACCGACCAAAGCTAGAGAGCTCATTGTACTTTACTATTTAACCCCTAGCTGGAGAGAAAAGAGATGGATTCATGCAACAGTTTCGGCTGGAATTGGAACTCGACACGTCTAATCTATTTTCCAGGCCAATAGCCACTACCCTACGCGCAAAAATTAAAGTTGGCTTAGACCGTAAAAATCAGACTGTTTACGAAGCGAGGAGCTTCTGTTCAAGTGCGATGGTTAACAAGTTTGTCATGTATTCTACTGATGTCCATTTTTCAAGGGTGCGGCATGCCCCTCAAATTGACTGTGTTCAAAACGTAATCTGCATTCAGCCGTTTGATGGCAGAGATAGCTACGTAATTCATACTATTGCCAAAGATCTGAATCTTGACAAACGACAGTATTTGGAAAGCGTATTTTCATTTAAAAAAACATGTTCTCTTCATTAGCAGACGATTTAAATCAATCTTTTCAGTTTTTGAGCTGTAAGAAGCGCAAGTTTTAACATATCAGCAGATCTCTATTAATGTCAACAACTGAGCACAAATAGTTATTGATTAAAAAAATTTAGTAATTAATGTATAATAATATCAATAATTATATGTACAAGAATGTCGTTTTTGATAAAAGTTTTTAAAGAAATCATAAATACCTAAAAATACGTATATTGTCGAAAATTCCTACTCCCACATTATAGCTATTTGTGCCATGTTATAATGCTTATTACCTAAATGATAATAATACTGAATACTTTTTAAACATTAGTATATTTAATCACATCTCCCTAATAGCTGTCGCAATCTGTTAACTTGTTCAGCATTATGGATGAAAAAATAGTAAATTTTATTGTTTTTTTTTCGAGACTAAGCATGAACAAAACAAACTTACGGATTTAGACGAAAAAAAGGGCCTCAGAATGACGTCAAACTCCACGAAAATGTTTCATCCTTTAATAGTCAGTTGTGCTCACGGTTAATTTTACAATGTATTTAAATGTAGGTAGAAAAAGCAAATGCTGGTAAGATAGCGAGTGTCATAAAGTACTATCCGGATTCCTAAAATCAGTTGATGGAGGGGGGGCGAGGTTAGTACATGCTGACTCTGTACGGATCGACACAGTAGGAACCATACTACAATCATTTGCATATGGCTACAGATAAAAAATATATGCTTCTATTGTCTTAGTCTTTATTCGTAAACACACACTTATGAACAAAGCAGATTGCCAAGCGAATTACTGATCTGTACAATATAAATGAAAGAATGATAATCAATTAAAAAATACTAAATACTTCCTGGTTTAATTTACGTATGCGGTGTACACATGGCCCAAAGCCATTTTTTCTAGAGGCCTAGACAAAGACAGGCTCAATTTCATTGGCCTTTGATATGCTCATCGGCTGGATGTATAAGGTCAAAATCTATGTGTCGTGTTCATTCAAGGCTTGGACAGTGGTGGTATCCTTAATTTGCAGGAACCAGTTCTATAAAGGCAGGTAATCTTTAGGAACCTATTCTGATTATTTTCTTTTCATTTTGAGAATGGATACAAAACACTTTATAGTATCAAAAAGAATTATACCAACAAATATGAATCCATGTATGAAAGACCTGCACCTGTAAGTTCATCTGACCATATCAAAGAGTTCTTTCACGTCTTTTATCTAAATGACCCAGAAATCAAAGAAGTTTCTTTAATAAACATAGATTCTCTTAACACACGCCACCTGTGTGTCTTAGTAGCTTTACTTCCTTGCTTTGGGTAAATCAGATTAAAATATATATATAAATATATATATATATATATATATATATGGATTCGAATAAAAAAATAAAATTGATCATATATTATAAAAAATACAATACAACCAATTTAATTATTCACAATAACTCCTCCCCACTAACCAATGTATTACGTAAAACCGACATTATATACCAATTTAAATGTTCCTTGGGAGAATGTACAGCTGACAAAAAAAACAAATATATATGTTGGGTATACAACAAATACACTAACAAGAAGGCTTACATTACATATGTTTGACCATTGCGAGACATCTACAAAAGCATTCCCGTATGCATTCACAATATAAAAAGTTACTAATCGACAACACAACTAAACAGCTGTAGCACATTTCTCTCATCCTTTAACATCAATACATGGAAGGTTATTTGTGAGTATGAACGGATTTTGTTAAAAATTAGCAGGAACTTGTTCTATAAAGGCAGGTAATCTTTAGGAACCTATTCTGATTATTTTCTTTTCATTTTGAGAATAGAAACAAATCACTTTTATAGTATCAAAAAGAATTAAATGATTTTGATAATAAAAAACATTTATTTATTAAGATAATCCCAGATTAAAATTCAGTTCTCATCATATTTCTGTTCAGATGTATGATGCTTTTTGACTCTAGTGTCATTGGCTGTTTTATGGTTTCTTACTCACATTCAAACTGAGTCGCTGCAGTCCCAAAGATCAAATGGGAGACCTATCAAATTTATGACGAGAAGATTTGCCATATTTTTAACTTCAAAACGATCTCTTTTGTCAGAATAAATTATGTTCATCACAGAAAAGCCTTCTTTCAGACTCAGCGTCTTCAATAAAAATAAGAAAGTGTAAAGAAAGAAAGAAAGGAAGAAAGAAGAAAGAAAAAAAAGAAAAAAGGGATGTTCACTTAATAGTCGGCCAGTTCAAAGTTCATTAAAAAGAGTTATGTTAAATACTTTTCGGTGGATTTGTTGCTGTCGACTTCATTTGTTTGGCTTAACCTTTTCCTCAACTCTTTCTCTTTCTCACTCGCCTATTTTTTCTAAACAGCTATCATTTTTTATCTGTTTTTACCTCCCCTGCCGCTAACTGTTGCTTATTGTTGTGGTAGAGGGCGTGTGTTTATTAGAGTTTCACTAGACGCGCGCACGAGCGTAGTGTAAGAAACATTTCACCTAAACCATCGGCTATTAATATATAAGATAATTTTTGGATAATCCAACAACCGGTTCGCTAAGCTTTTATAATTTTAAGAATCGGTACGCGCAAACTAGTATGATGCCACCACTGGGCGTAAGCCATTATGGCTCTACAAAAATTTTTTACCTTTGGTAGGTCTTAGCAACGTTTGTCTTTTTGCTATCTATAATATTCTTTGTCCATTTACACAAGTCTGCCAGAAAGATTAATCGCTGTTTCTTTCCGTCACTCTTGACTTTCAATATATCCTGTGTGTATCAAATTTTCTAACCATTTTTCCTCGTTATGTTTTTTAGAAATTCCAGCTGACAATTTCTGGTTCTAAATATGTCCTTGTTTCCATTTTCCTGATTGCTTACATTTTCAGTCTATGGTGTTCTCAGCTTCTTTCTGTGTAATCACATTTCCGTTGCCTCAAGTCACCTCTTCATTTGTGAGGAAATTATCCAGCATTCATTGCCATATTTTTTTAATCATATCACCCCCAAGTAAGGCGGAAATGCTGCTAGTACGCAGGGGTGTTACAGGGAGTGAAAGTGAAAGTGAAAGTGAAAGCAAACACTGCGTATAGGGAGGATTGAGGAAAGGAAAAAAGATGAACGGGATCCAAGAAGACAGATGATGGCGATTGACGTTGCATTTTTAATTTTTGAAGATTATAGTTATCAAGGAAGATTGATATTACATAACAGTTCAGTACGCTTTTCTTTGTTTCTAACGGAATTTACTTGTTTCTTAATACTTTGGTTAGCTTTTGTAACGCACTTTCGCTATGCCAGTGCCTTTTCGGATATCAGTATCGCATTTTCCGTCATCTGTCAAAAAACTTGCAAGATATTTAAATTTTTGCACTTGCTTAATTTTGGTATTTCGAATTCGTAGTTCGCATTTTGGGCTCTTTCTCTCTTTATAAAATTGATGGGTAGTCTTGTCTTTCTTTTTTATTTTACTAACTTGTATAGGAGTTCCTGAAGGTTCCTTTTTGTACCTAATATCAATACGGTGTCATCTGTATATCTGTTGAGATCAATAAAACATCCTTCGTCGCCACTGTTGAGATGTTGAGTGTTTCCACGTCAGTATATGGTAATAACGAACAAACACAGTCGTAGGGAAAATACTGGTATATTCTGAGAGGTATTTACATCAGAGAGATTAGTAGTAGAACGAACGTAGGTTAGTAGTAACAATAAGTAATAGTAATAAAGTCCAACGGTATCTTCCGGTCGAGTCTTACTTTGCACTGCACTACACTGCTATACTCCTCACAGTCTCTAGAACTACTGTTCTATTTATAATAATAGGATCAGTCTATTGTGGTTGTGAAGGTGGGTGCGCCCCAACAATATCTTATGCTATTAAGATGTTTAACTGTCGTGTCTGCAAAAAATGGTGTGTCAAAAGGACGATTATTACTATGACATCGCTATTACTGTATACACTTTTGACTCCCTCGGCAGTGTTTATTAACAAGATTATAAAAATTTGTGAACCAAATACAATACCATATTTATTTGCCTTTTATAAAAATGTATTATTTATAAAGAAATATATTTGAAAAGAATTTTTTTATTCAAACATTTATAGAAAATTAAAAAAATTTCCAAATATGTAAACCAACTACAATGTAATATTTATTACTTACCATTTTATAAATAACTATGAGAACAAGTTTTTATTCATAATTTTATGAAAAAAAAACTATCAATGAACTATAAAACAGGAACAGGAATACATATATTATTATATAATTGTTGTAACCTAGGGAGAGTTACTGAATAAATTAATCACACGAAGGTTGGTAATGAGCGATAATATTTAGGGCAAGAACAACATATATAAGATTCGCCAGCAGTACGTAGAAGTCAACTACTAGAAGTGAGTCAAGTGAATTCCACAATGAATCTCCAACCGTAAGATATCTACCAACCGCGCCAGGTCAGATGTGGCACAGGGCCGAATTTAATGTGGGGTAGCCGGGCCCGTAGGCCCCGTATAAAACGGGGTCGGGTAGCTGTTTTCCGAGACAAGACTCTGCCCTTCGACATAGCCTCGTCTGGTGATCCTCTCTGCCCGGAGACAGAGAGTTTGGCCAGCACAGCTGGAGACGAATCACCAACTGAAGATCAACATACAGTAGTTACTACTGTGTGAATGGGGACACACCCTTTATCGCCCGTAGGTATGCTACAACAATAATATTATGTATTTGGCTTTTTAAGACAATAAACATTGTCGAGAGAGTCAGAAGTGTATACATTAATAGCAGTATCAAGGGAATAACCGACTTTTTGACACATCGTTTCTTTGCGGGCACGAAGGTTAAACATTACCACTTATTTCTTATAGGACATTTCATTCTCTCATTGCAAAGGTTGAATAAATCCGGGAAGAATAGATATCCTTCTTACGCCTCTTTCTGTTTTTGTGTATTCAATTATCTTTCTATCCGTATTTAAACCGATTAGTAGTTCTGGATTATTCTAATATCTTTCTTGAATAAATCAAGTTTTCTTGGCAGTTCAAATAGATCTTTGTGCCCTACCTTATCAAATGCTTCTGTGTAGTCTAAGAATATTTTGCAGAGTGAAAATTAGGTATGGGGCTGTCCTCCAGGAGACAGACTTGTTGCGCCTTCTCAGACTAACGCTTTCCACTGACATGAACATTATATAGAATCATTTGCTAAGTCAGCTGCTAGGAAAGTTGGTTCCGTTTATCGTACTAGACAATATTTCTCGTCCGAGACTTGAGGTGACAGAAACTCCGTTTCTACAGAAGGGTGCTGAGGATGCCATGAACCGAATATGTGAGAAACGACGAAATTTTAGAGAAAATGCAAAGAAAAAAACACATCTATACTTAAAATCAGTTAAAGATAGTTCTAGGGCAAATAACGAGGAAAGAGGGCTAGGAAAATATGACACATATGGGACATGTAGGTGAGAGGGAGAGAGGAAAACAGCGAATAACCTACTTAACGAGATCGTGTGAATGATTAGCAGAACATGGATTATGAGAAAGAGCAAGAAGACAAAGTTTATTAAGAGCTACAAAGGACAGGAAATTGTGGAGAACCATGATCGCCTACGTCCTGAAGGGACATGGCACGTAGAAGAAGAATTGATCTTTGTTCAAATTTTTCAACGTTCTATTCCAATCACTTTATAATATATTGTTTCTCCTTGGCGATCATGTCGTTCATGCAACCCTGAGTAATCTTTATATGTCTAAAATTTAAATATATATATATATATATTAATAATTTTACTATTATAGAGATTTATTTACATGATGTACAACCTTCCAGTCGTATAACAATGTGACACCCCCACATAGATTATTGCAAATATTAACGAGGGGAGAGCTTGTTAGACTGAAATTAACCGGCGTGGTGGAGCCTTCCCCCGATGGAATCAACGTCCACGTATCCGTGACCAAGGCGAGCCTTCAAGCTGAAGAACATTGGCTATAGTTTGAGCTGGAAAGGATGGACCCCGCTAGGTCTATTTGCCCAAGACAAGCTAAGCATGAATGAATACCTCTCAGGCATCCCATCCTCAACAAAGATATATGAAGAAAACTGATCAGGTGCTCAACTGCGCAGATACCCTACGACCTCACCCAGTCATGGGACAGATCATGATGATGATGACAATGATGAAATATCTCTAATATAATCATACACTTTAAATTGAAATTCACATGATATTTATAATGAAAATATATGTAGATGCTGAAAACTTTACCAACATCGGTAGGTTAGTACTAATTTTATTAAGAAAGTATAGTAATATCTGATGTAGTAATGGTAATATTAGCCATTTCCTTATGAGAAAATATTTGGTATTCATTGACCGAACAGTCGGTACTATTTTCTCTGAAAAGAATTTTTCAGAAAAGTAGGTTTCTCAAGTCCAGTTATTGTTATTTCACTATTCAGGATATCTACCGACCGCCCCTCGCGGTCAGATGTGGCACAAGGCCGAATTTACCCGAGCCCGTAGGCTCAGCCAAAAATTCTCCGTAGACTCCGTATAAATCGTGGTCGGGTAGCTGTTTCCCGAGACGAGACTCTGCCCTTCGACATAGCCTCGTCTGGGGATTCTCTCTGCCCGGAGGCAGAGAGTTTGACCAGGGCAGCTGGAGACGAATCGCCAACTGCATGCCTTTATTTAACTATTCAGTGTTGATGGGCGTTTCCTTCCTAAACTTTTGTTTTAAGTAGTGTGGAATGGCAAGATGTTAATTATGACATTATTCTCTCTTAGAATTATATATGATATCTATTGTAGTTGTTGCCGTTGTAATTCTCCCAATGTATATATTCATATATTTAAAGATATGATTTGTGGTAAAAAATTTTATGACCGCCATGAAAAAGCAAAATTTATTTTTATTACCACTAATGATAATAATAGATAAAAACTAAAAACTGAAAAACGGGCTAGCTAACCGGTTTCGAACCTCGCTCAACAGAACTAAATCGAGGTTAATAAATTAGAATTATCACTGAAGAGATGAACAAAATGTATTGCTGTGGCGAGGATATTGCTTAGATGGAAATTAGTTGGAGCCCAGCATGAAGTCCTTCTGTTTACACAGTGAGGGCTTCAAAGATGAAATATAAATGGCCTCCAACACTTTCAAGTGGTAATTCGAGTGGGACTTGCTAAAAATCGTAAATGAGTCCACACTGAAACTAGTTGCACAATTATGGCCATTTATTATGTGCTCTGCGATGGAAGACCCGTGTGTATTGGTCAGAATGTCTGAAGGAGTGTACTTAAGATTGCGGATTTTCCTTGGAACGTGTTGCTTTATTTTGACATCAAGCATTTGAGTCGTTCTCGCTATGTAGTGTGAGCCACAACTACATTTAATATATTTTATATATGTGGGACAGGAAATTAATAATTTATAATTTAATGATAAAAAAACAACATTTCTTTTAACATTTATGATTCATTTATGGTCACGCACAGACACACATATATTTAGTGGAGCAGAGCAGATCATTATTTAAACATATATTATGGAACATAACAGATAACGAATGTGTATTATGTTTGATTATGAGCCGTTCTAAGCTTCCTATAGTGGATTTAGTTTCGGTTTATGTTAACATAACACGATGTCATCTTTGATGGTGAACATCTCTGTTGTAATGTCCATATAACCACTCTGGTGATGGCTCATGTGAGCCGAAAGCTTAGATCGACGAACGGCATACTATCTTGGATCTTGGACAGTGTTTGTCTTTATTTTCTCCCAAAACTAAAGCCACTATACGAAGCTTAGAACGGCTCATTATCAAACATATTAGACATTCGTTGTCTGTTATATTTAACAATAATATATGTTTGAATATATATATATATATGTGTGTGTGTGTGTATGTGTGTGTGTGTGTGTGTGTGTGTGTGTGTGTAAAATGTAAGATATTAAAATCCGCATAAGGACAATATGAATGAAGACAAAAGGAAAAAAATTATCATTTGCCTTGATAAAATCAGAGAACAAAATCGCGTCGGCGAAAATAATTTGTCCTTTTGAACGTTGCAATTTTACATTTGGAAAAAATATATATATATATATATATATATATATATATATATATATGCACATTTCATTGAATACGACAAACAAGGTGCTTTGATTTAGTTTTTTATACAATTTCTCATATGATCTAATAATTTTAATAAAAAATAATGGAAACCTTATTAATAAAAAAAAAAAACAACACCCAATGATATCAAATATGAAAATGGGCACAATATCTTGCTCGTGTATTCCACACACACACACACAATGAAAACATTATATAAATACATACATGCAACAAACTATTTCTTATTTAAACGTTAAAGTATTTCATCCTTGAAAATGGCTAAATATATAGCCGAAAGCGCTTGGAAAAAAATAACATTCAGACAGTTTTTATATAATTTATCATCTGAAAAGAAAAAAATATATTAGAAATTGAGAAATTGTATAAAAAATTAAATTAGAGCACCTTGTCGCATTCAATAAAATGTGCATGAAAGAAGGATTTCTGCCTAAATACACACACACACACACACACACACACACACACACACACACACATACATACATATATATATATATATATATATATATATATATATATATCGTGTCCTCCAGCATGCAGAACCTTTGGAAAGTGCCTGAAAACCATACCACGGATTGACCCAAGCCTTGTGACTGAAATTGTGTACACGGAAGTCTTGGGAGTCGTCGGTGGTTGGGCAAGTACAAAATCACAAGTCATCGTGACCGAGGGTTTGAGCGCGCTGGCCTTGTTCACGCTGTTGATCACACTAAATAACGCGCTTTCTCCCAAAAACTCTAAGGTTCGCTCAGCATAGTTGCAGTATACACCACAGGTGTACTCTGTGGGTGTTGAACAAACACAAATGTGCCTGAGTTGGCGTGTGTAATGGGGATTAAGTAGCAGCCCTCTTAGACTTGCATCCTTGGATACGATTGGCTGTGCCATTTATATATATATATATATATATATATATATATATATATATATATATATATATATATATATGTATATATAAATAAAAAGGAAAGAACAGTAAGATATAAAATCCGGTGTTCTTATAGATATTTTTATTTTTACACAATAATGCTCTATGTAAATTTAAATTTACAGAGCATTAATATTATAAATTAATAGATTTAAAATATGGTTTTACCGCTACACAGTGATGACCATGTTTCAGAAATGGAAGCTAAAGCCCCTGAATTTAATTTTGTTATTAAACCAAAGACATTAGTTCCATTTCCTCATCAAGCGAATTTTGGAGTAACTTACTTTTTAAAATTTACGGTTGTTAACGGCACAGGAAAGATTCATAGTTTGAGGGTTTCCAAGGTTACCGATAAATCCATTCATCTAGACAAGGGGTGGTAGAGGGTTCAATTTTTAATTTTCGTTGTCTCAGTTAATAGTTACATTTGAAAGTGGGGTTATGTTTAGGGATGGGTAGGGATGTATCTTTTAACAAATTCTGACATCCGCTAAATTCATGTCATCTGGGTTTATTTCTAACGGCAAAAATTCTTATGGTATTATTTCTATTTGTATATTTAAAGATTTTGAGGGACTGTTTAGGTTAGAATATGTTTTATCCACCTTTCTAAAAAGTTATTTTTAATATTTGATATACTATACTTCTAGTTAAAAACCAAGTAAATGTATTAGGATTACTTACAGTATTTAAAATTATTTATTCTTATCGAGTATAAGTAAATATTATTTTATTTTATTTTATTTTATGTAAACTTTATGACAATGACGGCAAAGGTGGTTAAATTATTTCACTAATTCAATAAACTTAGTATTATAAATGTATATATGTATGTATAAAGGACATTTAATGTTCAATATTATATTCTAACTTATTAATTTCACATGACTTTCGGTGTTCACTTGGATTCTTTCCAGTGTTTGAATTGCTTTGAGAGAGGTGTTATGGTTAGAGTACGTTTTATTTAATTACAATTTTAAAAGATATTTAGGTTAGAATCTGTTTTATTTAATTTCAATTTTAAAACATTTTTAAAATTCTACTTTCAAATTTAACTTTTTAATTTTAATCGGCTATATTTCTTTATAAACCAAGTAAATGTAATATAATTATCTACATTATTTAAAATTATTTATACCCATCAAATATGAGTATGTATAATAATCAGGTAATTTTTTTTTTTTTTTTTTTTTTTTTTTTTTTTTTATAGATTATTTAAAGATTATTTAAAGAAAACTTTTGGCAATGACGACAAAAAATAGCTATTTCATTTCTCTGATTCAGTAAATTTTTATTTTTTATAAACTTAGTAATATATAGTTTCTCATGTATGCATAAAGGACATGGGTCATTTAATGACCTACATATTCTAGCTCTTCTTATTAACTTCCATTTCACTGTAGGTGTTTTATTGGATTCTTTTAGGTGCCAAAAGTACTTCGAAAGAGATGTCTGACTTTTATACTTATTTATCCTAAACGAGGATTGATGTTGGTAGAACCTCTTTTTGAACTCATGGCTAGTGCAACCTATATAAATTTTTATGTTTTCAGGATTTTCAACAGAAGATATATTACATTGGTATACTACTGATTCTATGCAACATTTATTTTGTAAAGGACAGTTTTGAGGGTTTCTACAATTACATAATTTTTGTTCACCCTCATTAGTTGTTGTTTGTATTTTTCCCTTGTCTACAATTTTTTGGTTCTGGTATAAGTGTTTATTTAAGATATTAGTATTATGTTTCTTAATTATCTTTTCTAGGTTATCAGTACAGCTATAACTTAATTTTAGTGTATTTCTATTGAAAATGGTACTAAGTTTACTTCCACCGGGAAAATGCTTGAGTATTAATTCAAGGAATTTTTGTCCCAATTTGTTTTTTACCATTTGGTTGTATGGGGGTGTATACCAAATTATTTTCCTGCTTCTGTTTTTCCTATGTTTACCGTTTTCATTTTTAATATAAGTTAGTTTTAGGTTTTTGTAGCCACTATCTTTTAGAGCTTTATTATAGAAATTAATATGTTCGTCGAAAATCTTGTCATTTGCTGAATTTGTACTAATTCTTTTTCGGATAGATAAAGGTATATGTTTAATTATAGATGAGGGGTGATTTGATTTAGGGTGTATATATACTGGATTCGTATTGAGTTTTTTATAAGGTGTGTATGTATTGTTCTTTAAATCTAATGTTATATCAAGGAAGTTAACTTTTTTAATTTTAGTGCTAACGGTAATTTTTAAACCCATGCTTTTAAATTCTTTATATAATGCCTTTCTAATAATTTGGTATACACCCCCATACAACCAAATGGTAAAAAACAAATTGGGACAAAAATTCCTTGAATTAATACTCAAGCATTTTCCCGGTGGAAGTAAACTTAGTACCATTTTCAATAGAAATACACTAAAATTAAGTTATAGCTGTACTGATAACCTAGAAAAGATAATTAAGAAACATAATACTAATATCTTAAATAAACACTTATACCAGAACCAAAAAATTGTAGACAAGGAAAAAAATACAAACAACAACTAATGAGGGTGAACAAAAATTATGTAATTGTAGAAACCCTCAAAACTGTCCTTTACAAAATAAATGTTGCATAGAATCAGTAGTATACCAATGTAATATATCTTCTGTTGAAAATCCTGAAAACATAAAAATTTATATAGGTTGCACTAGCCATGAGTTCAAAAAGAGGTTCTACCAACATCAATCCTCGTTTAGGATAAATAAGTATAAAAGTCAGACATCTCTTTCGAAGTACTTTTGGCACCTAAAAGAATCCAATAAAACACCTACAGTGAAATGGAAGTTAATAAGAAGAGCTAGAATATGTAGGTCATTAAATGACCCATGTCCTTTATGCATACATGAGAAACTATATATTACTAAGTTTATAAAAAATAAAAATTTACTGAATCAGAGAAATGAAATAGCTATTTTTTGTCGTCATTGCCAAAAGTTTTCTTTAAATAATCTTTAAATAATCTATAAAAAAAAAAAAAAAAAAAAAAAAAAAAAAAAAAATTACCTGATTATTATACATACTCATATTTGATGGGTATAAATAATTTTAAATAATGTAGATAATTATATTACATTTACTTGGTTTATAAAGAAATATAGCCGATTAAAATTAAAAAGTTAAATTTGAAAGTAGAATTTTAAAAATGTTTTAAAATTGAAATTAAATAAAACAGATTCTAACCTAAATATCTTTTAAAATTGTAATTAAATAAAACGTACTCTAACCATAACACCTCTCTCAAAGCAATTCAAACACTGGAAAGAATCCAAGTGAACACCGAAAGTCATGTGAAATTAATAAGTTAGAATATAATATTGAACATTAAATGTCCTTTATACATACATATATACATTTATAATACTAAGTTTATTGAATTAGTGAAATAATTTAACCACCTTTGCCGTCATTGTCATAAAGTTTACATAAAATAAAATAAAATAAAATAATATTTACTTATACTCGATAAGAATAAATAATTTTAAATACTGTAAGTAATCCTAATACATTTACTTGGTTTTTAACTAGAAGTATAGTATATCAAATATTAAAAATAACTTTTTAGAAAGGTGGATAAAACATATTCTAACCTAAACAGTCCCTCAAAATCTTTAAATATACAAATAGAAATAATACCATAAGAATTTTTGCCGTTAGAAATAAACCCAGATGACATGAATTTAGCGGATGTCAGAATTTGTTAAAAGATACATCCCTACCCATCCCTAAACATAACCCCGCTTTCAAATGTAACTATTAACTGAGACAACGAAAATTAAAAATTGAACCCTCTACCACCCCTTGTCTAGATGAATGGATTTATCGGTAACCTTGGAAACCCTCAAACTATGAATCTTTCCTGTGCCGTTAACAACCGTAAATTTTAAAAAGTAAGTTACTCCAAAATTCGCTTGATGAGGAAATGGAACTAATGTCTTTGGTTTAATAACAAAATTAAATTCAGGGGCTTTAGCTTCCATTTCTGAAACATGGTCATCACTGTGTAGCGGTAAAACCATATTTTAAATCTATTAATTTATAATATATATATATATATATATATATACCCTAAGCTAATCCCACCTATCTATAAAATCACGGAATTATCAGTCTTATATATTTCCGGTGGATTGCCAGCTTCCCTTGTTGAAAGCTTATAATTTCTAAAAATTAATTCCAATTTCAAAGTAATTTCAGTTTAAACATGTTAATCTTTTTTTCTCTTTCAGATTTTCCTGATTGCTTTCATCATAGCCTTTTTGGGAAAGGCAAAGCGACGATTTAAACTCACTTACTTCGATAACATGAGCATTTTACAAGAAGTATACTACATTCTTTACAAGAGAAAAGGTATGTCATGCGTTAAAGCTACAGACTACTATATTTAAATCTCCCCCAAATTGTAACCTGGATTTGGGGAATAGGGCTGAATTTTTCTATGAATAGAAGTTATAATTATTTATACTATTTATATTCATCATGTCTGATCATCTATAGAGGGAAAAGGGTAGCCATCAGGCCTCGTGGAATGAAGTGATAATATTAAACAAGAAAATGTTAGACGTCTGAAAGAATCAACTTAGCTATGAGCACCTCCACAGAAATACAATATGGGAGACGTTAATAAAGAAAGACAAATGATAGCATGTCTTCAACGGCAGCAGCAGAGATCAACAGCAATCACATCATGACAACCAGCTGCAGCAGCTGAAGCCTAATCAGCAGCCAGATTAAGTTTAAGACTCCCATAGGACAATTTGTTGTAGTATCATTTAATACGCCAAGTTGTCCTAATGGATAAAGAACGTTGGTTTGTGAATTTGGTGACATAGTTGGCTGTGAGTCAGTGGAAACAGACGAGCCAATAAAATAATAACGATGATATCCCTAGACGCACGTAGATTAAATAAAGGGTTCAGTTTAGAATTCCCTGTCTGTTACCCAGTACGATATACACCTACGGGCAGAACGGCCGAAATATGGTAACAAGATGAGGATAGTAGTCCGAATATAAATAATATAAATAAGGATTAACTGATGTAAGTAGTTCATAAATTGAAAACAAATTTGATTACATATATTACTATATAGAACAGCATATTCATCCTGGTTTCGGCCATTGAAATTTTGAAATCTTGGAATTTTCAGCTGAACACTTTATTCAATTCATAAGGCTTTATTGTTTATAGTTTATGAGTCCACTTTCTACACATAAACGATATATTCTATCAATAAATATTCAGCAGCCTTATTCGATTTCTTGCTTCCCAGTTAACTACAATCTTCAAAAAATGTAAATGCAATGTCAATCGGCAGAATCGTCTCGTAAATTTAGCTTATTCTGAGACAGTGACCCAAATAGGTGATATTTTGTAAAGATCGAATTCATGGTGGTCGTAATAGTCTGAATTGATCACCCTTCCCTTCCACGGGGAAATACCATCATCGTAAAGGAAACGATCAGCAAAGAAATTCTTAGATACAAGATATAGCCAACGACGACAAATATGATCTTCTCTGGACATAGAATGTGTAAAATCTTCCCAAATGAGCTGTAGATCTGAACACTTTTGAGTAATGTATAGGGTGCCCCACAAAAAAAAAAAAAAAATGAACTAACATATAAAAATAATTAAGTATATATTTTACTATATGAATGAACTAAAAACATTGACTAACATATACTTTTTAACTATTTGTTGTTCCAGGATGTCGCAGTTATCAAATTTTTAACATCTAAATTGGGAACTGAAAAAATGTCAAGAAATGTTGTCAGAGATCTTTAAAATCTAAAATTGGGGTTTTTGTTCTGTTTTAAGCTAGTAAAATTTTTGTTTTTGTTCTGTTTTAAGCTACCAAATTTATCAAGGATGTGATATATATATATATATATATATATATATATATATATATATATATATATATATATATATATATATATATATATATATATATATATATATATATATATATCATGAAATGGACAAAGTCCGACAATTATTTTAAGTTCGATTCCTGTCGGAGGACGAATATTTTCTATGAAAATTTCTCCAACATTCGGTAAATTGTTGTTAATACTGTTTATTATAAACAGAGCATTTACTTAAATATTTGTATCTATAAAATGAATGTATAAACATAAAATTGTCTTAATATATATATATATATATATATATATATATATATATATATATTGTATTGGGGCAGTAGATCATTATTCAAACATATATTGTTAAATATAACAGACAACAAATGTCTATTATGTTTGATCATGAGCCGTTCTAAGCTTCGTATAGTTGATTTGATTTCGGGAGAGAATAAAGATAAAAACTGTCCGACATTTGGATATATTTTTATTATGCTGTTCTTCGATCTAAGCCTTCGGCTCATATGTAACCACTCTGATGATGGCTCATGTGAGGAACAGCATAATAAAAAAATATCCAGATTTATCCAAAAGTTTTTGTCTTTATTTTCTCCCGAAACTAAAGCAACTATACAAAGCTTAGAATGGCTCATGATCAAACATAATAGACATTCGTTGTCTGATGCATTTAACAATATATATATATATATATATATATATATATATATATATATATATATATATATAGAGAGAGAGAGAGAGAGAGAGAGAGAGAGAGAGAGTTTTTTTTAATTTCCGAACACGGACAGTATATATATATATATATATATATATATATATATATATATATATATATATATATATTGTTTTATTGTAATTATTATGATTTTTTTTTAATTTCGGTTTTATTTTCCGCTATCTTACGTCATTCGATTTCTTTATTTGTGTTCATTTTTATCCGGTATCTACTGTCCCACAAAGTGGAACCACCTGTCCCTGTTCAAGATACTCGGGAAAGAATACCTGTAAAATGTTTAAATTTTTTTTTCTTTTCATTATAAAAGTCAGGGCCATTGCTATTTTTAAAATTTTTCTTTTTCTGATCATTTCCCTTTGTTTTATTTCTTTTCTTTTTTTTCTTCTTTTTTTTCTTGAAAAACCCAAAATGATAAATTATTTCGTTTTTTTTTCAAAGAAAAAAAGCACAAAAAACACATCTTCTGTAATGATTTTACGTAACAAGGAAAAATCAAATAAGATGCAGGTGTTCTTTTCTGGCTGGATAAATCGGGGGTTGTAGTTCTTGAAAAAATGCCGCGAAGCTACGTATGTTTCTATCAGATTAATGTGCACATCTGGTTGGTGATTTCAGCCATTGTGAGACGAATCTTTGTTATTGCAAACATTTACGTGCGTACAAAAATTTTCAAACAATTTTTTTCTTCTTAAATAATACTATTAGGTTGGTGCAAAAATAATGTCGTTATTTACATAAGTAACATATGTGAGAAAACGACATTATTTTTGCACCAACCTAATAGTTTCTCTACTCGAGCTACAATGTATTTTCTTCAAAAAAGATGGCGCTGCAAATGTTGCCCACGCCTAATAGGTTATTCGAACTGAAATAATGGCGGAAGTTAGTAAAATTTTTCTGTAATAGATACAGAATTATATACTAAAAAAATATAGGATGCGACATACATCTGGCCAAAATCTATTTATTTACTTTTCGACTTTTGTACTTTTAGGAGTCATGGTGAAATAATGGACAGCGGCTCGGATTTAGGACTCAGCTAGGGCCGAGTTTGAATTCCAGTCGAATCCATTACATTCACTTACGTGCTGATACCCTTGGGAAAAGGTATGAATCCTCGTCTCCCTCCAGCTATGGGTAAATAGCAGGACAGACCGAGTTCTATAGCCTTGGATGACAACTGGTCTACCGCAGGAAGAAATGATAACCTACTGCGGGGGAAAAAATCTGCCTCGTCAGTCATGTATCGAAATATACATGATCCCCTGAGCGTGTATCACGCATAGCACATAACTGGCTGATTTATTTTTCGACATGTACGAATAAGACACAACCTCGTTTTAATATGCCCCCCGCCCTACATACGTGTGTGGGTTGTTTTGCAAAAGTTACCTTTTGCTGCAGTGGCCCCAAAATTGGCCACTGCATCAAAAGAGGGTTTTTCCATTATCTCTATGCATTTTATTATAAAAAAAGGCACTACTTCAAAAATGGGATCTCCAGTGACCAAATACGGTTCATTTGTACCCAGCCAAAAAGCTGATCCTAGCCAAAACGTCTTGATGTAATATACACATGGGAAACGCAGGAGAATGCATCGGTCGAAATGTGGAGATGAAAACAACGAAAATGAGGATACTCGTCTAAGATTAAAGGATTTATATTAACTGTCGCAGGTGGTCGAATTTTGAGGTCTGCCTCAGAGGTCGATGTTCCAGGCCAGTTATATACCAAGATTTTGAATGCTGATTTTCTAGGCATGTAAGTCTTAGTTGATTGGCGTAACACAATTTTACTCCCTCCATTTTTGCCCGTGAAGTACGAAGTATTGCCATTGCAATCAATCAGATTATACAAAATAAATGTGGAAAGAAAGGAAAGTGTCGTTTCAGATGAATTATAATTATTATATATCATCTATATGGACTAGTATCCTTATCTTGGTTGTTATAGCCACAAAGTTTCGGTAGTAGTACTCTCTAGGCTTCTCTGGGTGCCATGTTTGGTAACTTAGTCGGGAGGATTCCAAAATATTTCTTCTTTGTGATGTTGCTTATTTTTCAGGATCAAGAGTGTCCTCCCGAGTACGCATCCGTCTCGTGCGCGTGCGCGTACCTGAAGGCAGCCAGATAGACGCCTTATGGCAATTAAAACTCTGAAGACAAAGTCTTGTTCATCAGCGAGTTTATTAAACGGTGAAACTAGAAAAAGAAATAACTACAAATATAACAGGCAGGAGGAGGAGGAGGAGAAGAAGAAGAAGAAGAAGAAGAAGAAGAAGAAGAAGAAGAAGAAGAAGAAGAAGAAGAAGAAGAAGAAGAAACAAAGAAGAAGAAGAAGAAGAAGAAGAAGAAGAAGAAGAAGAAGAAGAAGAAGAAACAAGGAAGACAAAAACTGAACATACGTTAAACCGAGGGTCTTAATGGATAAGGAAAGTAGAAATTTGTTTGCTACAGAAATACATTACAATGTCGCAATGCAAGTTCTCTGAAAGGAGAAGGTTACATAAAGTTACAATTTGCAAACAGTGTTTAAACAACCGACACGTTGCGAAAGGTGTTCGGCGTAGAGAGATGCAACAGTAAAATAAACGTATTACGGTCAGCTACCTTAAGCAAATGTTCAAATAATAACATGACATTAAAGGAGACCAATGCAGAGAGAAAAGGTTCTAAAGGTTACATACCGGCGATGCTATCGTTGGAGGTAAGATTTAGGAAGATGGCAAAAACCAGGTGCATTGTACCTCTGATTTATTGTTCCGGTTTCGGTGGTAACTAAATGATAACAGGAAGGGGCCAAAAATGATGACTAACCTAAAAAGTACCTAAATTAAAAAAGTGGAAAACAAAGGGCAAGTGAAAGAATACATGTTTTGTGTTGCGCTAACAGAACACAGATTATATAATTTTTATTTCCTGGCCCGCCCTAGGATAGAAATTTCGACTTCTGTGTAACTAATTATAAAGCCATTGCATAAAATACAATGTATATCTACTAAAAAAAGGTGCCGGAAAATACAATAAGCAAAAGGTGACAGGGACAAATAAGATATAGATATTAGTCTGAATTGATTACCTAATGTCTTAATTTGTTGGTTAAGAATTTTTATTATTAATTTCTGGTTAGTCTTCATTTATTTTGCTTTTTCAGCCAATTTTCCACACTTAACCCCTTTCCCAGCGTAGACGTGTATATATGTATATATATATCTTTTTCAGACACTGGCGAATAAATACGTCCAAATGAATAAATAACGTTCAAAAACCAGCTACAGACGTGTTTATACGTCGATCTTGATTCTTTTTATGCCCTTCTGAGCTTAAAACGAGTCCAACTGTTAACTCATACGTCTGGTAGAGGTGTTAGCCACCACCCGGGTACTTCAGGGTACCTCAGTTTCTTAGTTACTATATTAAAAACAAATAAAAATAACTGTCCGAAAATGAAACTTTTTTCCCAAAACAATTGGCGGGGAAGAGGTTAGAGACAGAGGAAAAAACAAACACAAATATTGATTCATTCATTCATCCGTTCATTTTCTACGACTTATAACCCCTCTGCGGGTTATTTAAAGCTAGAAAATATTTTAAATTGTAAGATGTATTTTGAGATAATAATGATTTTACTGATAAAACTCTTACTAATTAACCCGTACCTGGAGGGAGAAGAGGTGGTTTCATACCTTTCCAAAGTTAGTTGGGCATGAGTGAATATAGCGAACCCAACGGGAATTGGTACTCGACTCTCCGATTAACAATTCCGAGCAATTACCCGTTACAGCAACAGGTATTCCCAAGCTGTCACTTATCAAGGCTCGACCTTGCTTAACTTCGGTGATCGTACGGGAACCGGTGTTTCAACGTGATGCGGCCGTAAGCTTAGATTGACAACGAGAAAGAGAAAAATGTAGAGAGCGAGAAAAAATCACCAAGAAAAAGAAATAGAGGAAGTGAGTGACAGAAAGATGTATTGAAAAAGAAAAAATAAAGAAAATAGGGGAGGGAAAGAGAGAAAGAGCAGAATAGCGTGAAAGAGAACGGATAGGGGCTTCTTAAATGCTGATACTAAAACAGCAATGTTCAGTTTGTTTGTTTCCTCTTTATTTACGTCAAGTGTGAAGAAAAAGCAATCAGTTGTAAAAAAAACACCCCACTCGTATGAGAATCATTTTAATCGCTGTGCTGACGGCTTATATCAATATATGCTCGATATATCAACAAAAGAATTGCGTAGAGAAATGGTATTTCTTTCACACCAATGAACTGATTTTTTCAATTATGCGTAATGCAATAAAAACAACAGTTATCTAAATACAAAGTATAAACATCTATTAACAGATACAGCTATTAAATGAAATATACCGTTCAGCTACATTAGGTGTCGAATTCAAGATGATTCGCGATCTGAGAGTATAAATATGCTTATTAAGTCAACGTGTTATTCAACTGTATCATTTATTCTGGATATTCAAGTGCTGTCATGGGCCAACTGCGGTCCGCGGGCCACATGCAGCCCGACTTGGCTTTCCGAATGGCGCGCCTAATTTCATGAGGGAAATAACGTTTATTAAAATAATGTTTCGTTCTCATTCATTCACTCACTCACGCTCATGCATAACAACATACATAAACAATGATTAAGTACAATGTTTCATGAATTTCGTAATATTTCTATGAAGGTACCGTTGTCAGCATTTTAAACCATTGGCGATTTTCACTACGGAAGATCATACGTGTAAACATCTTTTGCTTCAGAAACAGTAAACGTCAATGATTTTTTGTCAAATATTTTTGTCTACTCAAACGAATGGATTAGATGCAAATCACATCCAGTAATGTATGTTAATCACGCTGTTATCAGTGATAATATTAAACCAGGACTTCAATTTTTTAAAATTATACAAGGAATCTTATCACCAAAGAAAACAAAATCAAATTTTCCCTATTTCTAAGGTAGATGCTTTTGTTTGGGAAATGGCCACGGTATCTTTAATAAAAAAAAAACCCATAATTATTTTACTAGTGCAACCTGCCTTATGATGTACTGTACCTCGTGCGACACACTGTTAGAAAAAAGTTGTCTATGCCTGTTCTCGTATTATAAATTACTCCTTAGATGGTCTGTCTATTATAAACTTTTCCTTCATCCGTAAAAATGGGTTGTGTAGCAAACATAACTTCTTTTTGTAATGGTAATATTTGCCGTTCTAATTATAATATAATTATATATATAATTACTCTGATGAACTTTCCTCCATGGTACCTACAATTTATGAATTTGAGCGCAGTACTAGATTGGCGGCAATGTCTCAATCTCTTACAGCTGAAATGGCTAGATGTAACCATTCGTTCTATGCTAATAGTTTCTTTTATCGCACTTCTCGCTTGTGGAACTCGCTTCCGGCTTCTTGCTTCGGAGTTAAGTTTGATAAACAAAAATTTAAATGTAATGTCAATCATTGCATGCACTATCTTCTGCCTTCTTAATTCCTGTTCAGTTGTTGTTCTCGCTCATTAATAATATGACTTAGAGAACAATGAAATACATAAAAATTTATAGAGGTGTACAGAACAATTAACGACATAGAAAAATTTGTTTTATATGTTTATAGACCAGTGAATTACACAGAAATAAGTACAGAAGTTTATAGAACAATTAACGGCATAGAAAAATTTGTTTTATATGTTTATAGACCAGTGAATTACACAGAAATAAGTACCGAAGTTTATAGAACAATTAACGGCATAGAAAAATTTGTTTTATATGTTTATAGACCAGTGAATTACACAGAAACAAGTACAGAAGTTTATAGAACAATTAACGGCATAGAAAAATTTGTTTTATATGTTTATAGACCAGTGAATTACACAGAAACAAGTACAGAAGTTTATAGAACAATTAACGGCATAGAAAAATTTGTTTTATATGTTTATAGACCAGTGAATTACACAGAAACAAGTACAGAAGTTTATAGAACAATTAACGGCATATAAAAATTTGTTTTATATGTTTATAGACCAGTGAATTACACAGAAATAAGTACAGAAGTTTATAGAACAATTAACGGCATATAAAAATTTGTTTCATATGTTTATAGACCAGTGAATTACACAGAAACAAGTACAGAAGTTTATAGAACAATTAACGGCATAGAAAAATTTGTTTTATATGTTTATAGACCAGTGAATTACACAGAAACAAGTACATAAGTTTATAGAACAATTAACGGCATAGAAAAATTTGTTTTATATGTTTATAGACCAGTGAATTACACGTAAACAAGTACAGAAGTTTATAGAACAATTAACGGCATATAAAAATTTGTTTCATATGTTTATAGACCAGTGAATTACACAGAAACAAGTACAGAAGTTTATAGAACAATTAACGGCATAGAAAAATTATATTTATAGGTTTATAGATTTATAATTCTACCATTCGTCCATACCTTGAATATTGCTCTCACATCTGGTTTCGAGATCCCACTATATACTTACAGATTTTTGATAAAAATCCAAAGAAGAATCGACAATGTTAACGGTCCTATCTTGTATCTCGGCTTCAGCCACTTTCCTACCATCGTAACGTAGCTTCCCTCTGCCTTTTCTATGGTTATTGTTCTGACAAACTTTATGCTATGATTCCTAGAGTTTATGCATTTAAGGCAGTACTAGATTGGCGGCAAGGTCTCATTATTTTACATTTGGAATGGCTAGATGTTAGTCCTACGTTAACAGCTTCTTCTATCGCACGTCTCGCTTTTGCAACTGTCTGCAAGTTTCTTGCTTCCCAGTCAAGTTTGATCTTAAAAATTTAAATGCAATGTCAACCGTTATCTTCTGTCTTCTTATTACCTGTTCTTTTATTGTTCCCTCCTTAAAAATGTTTTCTTTTTGGCATCTTCTCTCATACTCAGTAACACCTTGAATCTTAGTGACTTTATTGCATTACTTGGGGGTGAAATGATTAAAAAATAAAACATATCTGTATATACATGAATGCGTGTTAAGTTCGTGTGCGTTGTTTAAGTTATGGTCAATTTTTTTTTTCTCTTGACAGATAAACCGGCAAAGTTTTCTATTTTCCCGCCAATGGGAAGACGTGAAAAAATGAAAAGACAGAAAAGTGTGCACCATGAAATTTGGTTGAAAAGCATCTTGTTGAATTTTGTCATGTACGCACTTCTTCTGTGGGCCTCAAGCAGTCTTGCCTTCACCAATCGAAACCAACACGCTTTTATATTCAAAGACCACGTGCAAAAGACTTTTGTTAATCCGCATGGGAGCGCTGTCACATTTTCTGGGGTAAGACTTAATTGATATAATACAAATGTTTGAACTTTAAAATGTCTCTATACAGGATGTCGCCAGAAAGTGGAAATACGCGTTATTTGTCAATAATTCTTCTTCTTTTTTGTTTTTCATTTGAAAATTGCGATTTAAAATACAAAATAACAAATCTTTGAATATGTTTGTTGAAACTGAATGCAAACAAACACAAAGTCTAGAAGCGGTATCTTACCCACATTCCTACAATGGTAGGATAGGATAGGAGATCGTTTTTATATGTGGTGCTCCTACAGGGGAGGCAAATGTGGAGTAATGGTTAGCGGCTCGGATTGAGGAAATCGCGATTTTCTCTGCCTACCAGAATAGCAACCCAGAAAAAAACTCAT
>OZ038506.1:58780437-58802937 GCA_964036315.1 Acanthosepion esculentum
AAATGCTTATATGACAACTGTTGGGATGAACTTTCTTTTTTTCTGTCTCCACATTCTTTAGTTTAATTCCCCCACCCCCGTTAAGTAACAGAGATGTCAGTTCTCTGGTAGATGCGGGAGGCTTTTCGCTTTTCGAGTGTGTATTTCGTATTTGTTTTTGTGTTTGAGTGAGTGTTTGGTTGAATAATTATTGTTAATTACCTAGTCCCGCATTAATTTTGTACAGTTAAGTGATTTTTCTGCCACATTTAAGGATTGCGTTTTTTTATTACAAGCACTTTATTTTAGTTTCTTTTATATAAATTGTATTCATTGGAATATTCATTGGGCTTTCATTTTCAAATGTCGTTATTTTATTCCCCCTCACAGACAAATTGTACACATGGGAACTAGTTAGGACTTCATAGAGACTCTGAGGTATTATGGTGGCTGTAGTAAGAATGGTAAGTAAGAATGCGTTGTTTTGGTGTAAGGAACACTGTGGTATGTTTGAGTCAGTAATTGTGGCTATCTTAGTTTGACATAAGACAGATTGAAGATCAGCCTTCTACCCCCCCCCCCCGTTTGGTCTTGTGCCTCATTTTTTTTTCAAAAAGGTTCCGTGAACATCCTCTAATTGAGGTATTCCCATAATTTTTATCGGTTTACGGCCATATTATGGTGAAATACTAGTTCTCTTACTATCATAGAAGTTAAGCAACGTCGAAACTAGTCAGTGCCTAGATGGGTGACCACTTAGGAATACTAGGTGCTGTAAGTCTCGATGTGCGGGTGATTACATTACGTTGAAATACCGGTCCTCGTACTATCATGGAAGTTAAGCAACGTCGAAACTAGTCAGTGCCTAGATGGGTGACCACTTAGGAATACTAGGTGCTGTAAGTCTCGATGTGCGGGTGATTACATTACGTTGAAATACCGGTCCTCGTACTATCATGGAAGTTAAGCAACGTCGAAACTAGTCAGTGCCTAGATGGGTGACCACTTAGGAATACTAGGTGCTGTAAGTCTCGATGTGCGGGTGATTACATTACGTTGAAATACCGGTCCTCGTACTATCATGGAATTTAAGCAACGTCGAAACTAGTCAGTGCCTAGATGGGTGACCACTTTGGAATAACAGGTGGTGTAAGTCTTGATGTGCGGGCAATTACATCTCGTTGAAATACCGGTTCTCGTACTATCATGGAAGTTAAGCAATGTCGAAACTAGTCAGTGCCTAGATGGGTGACCACTTAGGAATACTAGGTGCTGTAAGTTTCGATGTGCGGGTGATTACATCACGTTGAAATACCGGTCCTCGTACTATCATGGAAGTTAAGCAACGTCGAAACTAGTCAGTGCCTAGATGGGTGACCACTTAGGAATACTAGGTGCTGTAAGTCTCGATGTGCGGGTGATTATATCATGTTGAAATATCGGTTTTCGTACTATCATCGAAGCTAAGCAACGTCAGACCTAGAGAGAACCTAGATGGGTGACCACATAGGAATACCAGGTGCTGTAAGTTTCGATGTGCTGGTGATTATATCACGTTGATATACCGGTTCTCGTACAATCACCATAGTTAAGTAATGCCGACTCCTGTCATTACACAGATGCAGGAGTGCGCTTGGCAATACCAGGTGATGTAAGCTTGGCTGTGCGGGTGGTGTAATGAATAACGGCTCGAAATTTGAAATCGGAGAGTACGTATTCACTTACGCGCAAATACTCTTGAGAAAGAGGATCCATCTCAACACCCCACCCCACCCCAGGTACAGTAGGACAGTTAACAGTAAATCTTTATTATCTCCAAAAATATTTACAATCTAAAAATATTTTCGGACTTTAAAAGTTGATAAGCCGTAAAAAACAAACAAACAAATGAATCCATAATTTTTACCATTTTTTTTTAATGCCGTGTCCCTTCAAGTCATAGTGTCTCCACATATAGCGATGCCAATAGTCTGGCAAGCCTACCTTGTTAAGAAACACATTTCAGCAAACTGTCATCGCAATTCTGTCTTATCCTACATAACAGCTTAGAGTCGCAGTTGGTGCCAGAAGTAGGAGTTTAGCAAACAGTAATTCTCATAAAACTTCTGGTTTGAAAATTCTTTCTTCTTTTTTGGAGAACTTTACGGTGTACTCTTTCGGATTAAATCATGCTTATCTTCTTATTAACGGATCTATATTCGGCTTGTACCTTCTTTCAGTACACATAGATTCTTGTAGGAATCAATGCACATAATGCATTTTTCTGCTGTGGGTCTTACGGATGCTCGGTTCCACTTAAGAATTCTTCTTTTTTTTTTGTCCATCGTCTTCATTAAACTTGCTCTCCATTTGTCAATACTACCGTCTTTATATGCACTTACCCGGTAACCTCATTACTCCCCCTTCTTCTTTTTCTTCTTTATTGTTATTATTATTATCATGATTATTATTATTATTATTATTATTATTATTATTATTTGCTTTCTGTTTAATAAAATCGCATACTTAAGGTAAAGCAAGTTAGTAAATATGTGTATTCTGTTAGCCCAAATTCTGATGTTAAGTGCTACTTAATGTGTACAGTGCTTATGTTTTATTCACATTACGTTACTGTGAAATATTTGAAATCTATTGTAAACAATGCCTACTAGTAATTTTATTCATGTTCTTGTCCCTACCTTTTCAGATAGTTCCCATGTCTTCAATTATTATCAGTATAACAGTGGTTTTAAACCGCCATATTTTTCAACTTCAGTTTCAAAATCCTTATACACTCCTGGTCAAAGACCAGATACAAAAGGGTTAAAAAATATAAAATACTGTTACTTTAATCAAAATAGGACTTTTTTGGTTCGTCATAAAAATAAGACCATGTGTAAAAAAACAAATTACTGGACAAACATTTTAGAACTAGTCAGTGTGTTCATAGCTTCAGGCGTGTAGGCATATACGTAGCTCATTTCCGGTATTAAATTTCAGATTTTAAAATGGCTAAAGATAAAATTTTAACAAAATTTGAACAGGACAGGATTGTTGAACTTCAAAGACGTGGTCTTTCGCAACGAGCCATTGCAAATGAAATTGGCCGTAGCAGAATTGTCATTGATAACTTCATTAAAAACCCGGATGCGTATGCTTCGAAAAAATCAAGCTGTCGATCGAATAAAATCTCAGCATCTCTAGACCTGCGCATTAGGCCAATACAGATACTGAATGCAGCTCTCGAACAATTCGACGGCATTTAAATAAGAAAGGATTTAAGAACTTGAAACGGCTGCAGAAGCCCCGCCTTCTTCTTTACCATAACCCCCCCCCATGTTTACAATTTGCTTCCGATTATCAAAAATTGGATGTGGATAAATGGAAGAAAAAATTCAATCTTGATGGCCCAGACGGTTTTCAGCGTTACTGGCACGCAAAAGATGACCCAAAAGAAATTTTCTCAAAATGACACAGTGGAGCTGGATCAATTATGGTCTGGGGATCATTTTAGTACAGTTGAACTCTTGAGTTACAGGAGATAAGAGGCCATCAAACAGCTGCTAGTTACACTGACATGTTAAGAAAGGCATCGCTAATTACTGAAGGTCCTCATCTATGTGGAGAAAACTGGATTTTCCAGCAGGACAATGATGCAATCCACAACGCTCTCCAGATCGAAACCCAATCGAGAATGTTTGGGGATGGATGGCATTATAATAATAATAATTTATAGTTTCTTGGAATAATAGATTCCTGAATTTCCTTAAAGAAATACAAAATCATTGTACTTACAAGTACAGCTCACACATTATGAAAAGCTTTATCTATGTAAAATGACTGTGATCTTAGGGTTTGTTTGTTTGTTTGTTATAAAAATGATCAGTGGGTAATGTCATGAAGCCATTTCCGAACTTATATCTCTTGTTGGGACCCGGAAGGAAATGAGTATTCAACAGAAAGCAAAGGAAATAATAATAATAATAATAATAATAATAATAATAATAATAATAATAATAATAATAATGGATTCCTGCTGGTCCATGCCTTAAATAAATACAAAGAATTGTACACACAAGTACAGCTCACACATTATTTTGTAGATTAAATTTGACTGAAAAATATAGAGCAGGAAGGGAGTTCCACAAGCGAGAAGTGTGAGAAAAGAAGCTGTTAGCATAGAACTTACGGCTACGCTTAGCCAGCTCAACTGTAAATTGATGAGACCTCGACGCCAATTAAATCCAAAAAGTCTAGGTACCACAATGAAGAGCTCATCCGAACAATTATCATGAAAGTATTTAAAGAAAGTCACAGAGATGCAACCTTACGGCGGTGTGTAAGTGACTGAAGTCGAACCGCCAGATGAGGACCAGTAATATTGCTGATTCTTCTTTGGATTTATGAAGGAGCCCAAGTAAAATAGCAGGGGCACCAGACCATATGTGACAGCAATATTCTAAGAATGACCAAATGCTAGACTAAGCATATATTGAACTCATCATTGGCATTTATATGATCCATATTACATTGAACTTAGTTCGTTCTTGAGCCACAAGGATCAGCGCCTCTTTCTCGGTTTTCAAATAACTCTCCATAAACTGTATTACACCACGAAGACAGCCAGTATGTTTATGGTTGATATTCTTGTGAATTCAACTCGTTATTTAACACCAGACACACACGCCTGTAGGATTCTTTTCTTACTTTCTCCTTCATTTGGGTTTGCTGTATTCCATCTCCTTCGCTGGTTCCTAAGTATTTATAGATATCTTCTTTTGCCAGTTGCCAAATCTTTGTGACAAAACTTACATCTATTGAGAGTGTTTCTGTAATTCTCCCTTTCTTGAATGTTACTTTTGTAGCCAGTAAATCTTTTGTTTAATTTTCCAGTTGTGCAACCTACATAAATCAAATTATGTTTTGTACATTGGGCGGCATATAACAAATGGCAATCAGCACAACTGCCACCTTTTGAAATTATTATTATTATTATTATTATTTATTTATTTATTTCCTTTGATATCTGGCGTTTACACATTTCTTTCCGGGTGCCAACCAGGAACCTAAGGTTAGAAATGGTATCATGACACTTTCCACTGAAAAAAAAAATAATTACATAGATAAAGCCCTTCGTAAAGTGTGGGCTGTACTTGTCAGAATAATTTTTTGTATCTCTTTGAGGCATGGACTTCCAGGAATCCCTTCAATTAGTTTACTGGAATCTTTTCCAACCAATCCTAAGGCTCCAACTACAACAGGGATTGTTGATGTTCCCATGTGCCACATTTTTGAGATTTCTATTTTAAGGTCCTTGTATTTTGACAGCTTTTCAAATATCTTCAAAGATACATTGCAGTCTACAGGGACTGCCATATCAATAAGGAGGCACTTTTTTTGTTTGTAGTCTTTAATAACAATGTCTGGGCGGTTGGCTTTGATTGTTCTGTCAGTGTGTATTATGTAGTCCCATAGAATTGTAACAGGTCCTATCTCCGTAACCGGGTCTGGATGGTGTTCGTACCAGTTTCTTTCAGTTTCCTTCCCGTAGAAGTTGCAAATTTTCCAGTGCAGATATTGGCCCACTCTGTCATGCCGGTTTTTATATTCAGTGGGTGCCAATATCGTGCAGCCTGATACAAGATGATCAATGGTTTCTGGATATTTATCACAGAATCTGCATTTGGGGCTAACACAGTATTTTAGTATATGTGCTTGAAAATTCCTAGTTAACAAGCATTGATCCTGTGCAGCAAGGATAAAACCTTCAGGTTCAGCTTTCAACACTGCACTACGTAGCCACTGATGGGTACGGTTTTTGTCTACGCCAGCTTGTTTGGTACGGGCAGAGTATTGGCCATGAAGCGGTTTATCTTGCCATTGTTTCTGTATCTGGTCGGTTGCATCTGTCTTTGCTTTCTTTTTTAAGTATTTTGCAGCTTCAGCCGGTTTACCGAGCTGTACTTGTATTTCTGCGTCCATTTGAAACTCCATTTTGAATTTGTTGGCTTCCTTTATTACGGAGTAAAGACGCTTACTACTTTCATGTTCCTTGACACATATCATCATCCAGTCTTCTGTAGTTTCCAAGTATCTTTGCAGGCCAATTGTTGTAGTTTTGTAGGACAGTTCTAGTTGAACTAATCCTCTGCCTCCTTCGGATCTGGGTACATACAGGCGATCAACATCAGCTTTGGGATGATGCATGCGGTAGCAAGTGAAGAGCTTTCTTGTTTTGGCGTCCATTCGCTTAATTTCAGCTATGGTCCAGTTAAGGACGTTAAAGCTGTATTGCACCACAGGGACAGCCAAGGTGTTTATGGATGATATTCTGTTTTTTTGAGTTTATCTCGGTATTTAGTACCAGACGTACACGCCTGTAGTACTCCTTTCTTACCTTCTCCTTCATTTGGGGGTATATTGTATGCCATCTCCTTCGCTAATTCCTTGGTACTTATAATCTTCATCATGCGCCAGTTCCCTAATCTTTGTGCCAAAATCTAAATCTATTAAGGGTGCTGCTGTAATTCTACCTTTCTTGAATGTAACTTTTTCACATTTATCTAATCCGAAGTTCATACCTATGTCGTCACTGAAGTATTTTACAATACTGAGGAGGCCCTTCAACTCATTGTCGTCTTTGGCAAAGAGTTTGAGATCATCCATGTAGAGTAGGTGATTGAATATTATTATTATTATTATTATTATTATTATTATTATTATTATTATTATTCAGAGAAAGATATTATTGTTCAGATAAAGATATTATTATTATTATTATTATTATTATTATTATTCAGATAAAGACAGTGACTTCCTTCTACCAGTGGGCCCGCAACATTGTATATCCAAGTCTCTTTCCAATGACTGACTATAAAGGTGATCGATTAGTATGGCTTGATAAAAAATTTATTAAAGATGGTGTCAACATGAAAGTAGGTCCAATGCGATTACGCCAATTGAGGATACAAACACCAGGTAAGTTCCCCTTAGTATTTGTTGAATTATTTAGGCTGTTAAGCGCATACATGTAGGTTATATAATTCCTTTTGAATCCCCCTAACACATTTGGTAGTATCAAATGTTGGCCCACGTGAGAAATGACATGCCGTTTAGATACAATTACTTAGAAATATATTTGTTTTCGTGATCGCATCACCGACGAGAAATAATTAAATGATGAATACACCAATCGGATAGTTTTCAACATTTAATAATTTTAATTGCAGCCGTCCAATTCAGAAACGTGTGATTTCCTGAGTAGATATAATTCTAAATAACAGTATCTAATTTTAACATATTTCTATATTTCTGAAATGTTTTGCAACTATTTACACTATTTACATTGTTCGGACTGTTGTCCTCATCTTTATTGTCATATTCACAGTCTATATTTCTGAGATAAGGTATTGTAGCTATTGATGCTATTTACATTGTTTCGACTGTTGTCCTCATCTTTATTGTCATATTCACAGTCTATATTTCTGAGATAAGGTATTGTAGCTATTTATGCTATTTACATTGTTCGGACTGTTGTCCTCATCTTTATTGTCATATTCACAGTCTATATTTCTGAGATAAGGTATTGTAGCTATTTATGCTATTTACATTGTTCGGACTGTTGTCCTCATCTTTATTGTCATATTCACAGTCTATATTTCTGAGATAAGGTATTGTAGCTATTTATGCTATTTACATTGTTCGGACTGTTGTCCTCATCTTTATTGTCATATTCGTGACGTTTCAGGACTGATAATATTGCTGATTCTTTGGCTTTTATCAAGGAGATCAAGGTAAATAACAGGGGCTCCTGACCCTATGCGACAGCAATATTCTAAGCATTGATGAATGGTATTCATCAGGTGATATACGTTGGAATTTCGAAGGGGACCCTTTATTTCATCCACTGGGGTAGATTGTTCTGGTTCAACATGCCCAGCCTTTTCCGGATGTCTGAGTTTCAGTTATTTCCAGTTGGCGCAATAAAGTGTTCCGCTCAAAATTTTAACGTATATCACTTGAAGAAGGTCGGAGAGTACAATGGCCCAAATGTCGTGAATATGACAATAATTACGAGGATAACAGTCCGCACAATGTAAATAGTCTAAATAGTATCTTGTTGAAAACTCGCGTTCGTGCCTTGTACGTTCTCTCCGTTGCCTTTGCAATTTTTAACGGAATCTGCACTTACCGATTTTCAGCCAGCTCAATTCATTCGGACAAGTAACCTCATCCTTACTAGTTTTAATAAAAGAAAAAAAAACTTTTTGCGTCAAATCTGTTTTCAAGCTTTTCACAAGTCAATTTAATCTTCACAAAGTCTTTTGAATTAAACTCTTAATTTTACCCGCAAAAGCATGCCGTTCCAAATCTTTGTCGCTATGTTGTACGAATATTACTAAAGATGAAATTATTCATTGAAATTAATCACCTTGTCATAATGATGCCTTATTTAAAAACTATACGACCATCTCCAAATATTAAATGTGTTACTAGGCGCAAAAAATTCTATAAAGACAATAAAGACGGACATTGGTTAGTTCATTGTGTCGTCCGAGACAATTTTCCTCTCCAGAATCTATCTTATATAAGTCTACCATTCATCCATGCTTAGAATATTGCTGTGGCATAGGGTCAAGAGCCCCTGTTATTTACCTTGAGCTCCTTCATAAAATCCAAAGAAGAATCAAACAATAATATCGGTCCTGATCTGCGGATCGGCTTCAGTCAGTTTCCCACAGTCGTAATGTTGCTTCTCTGTGTCTTTTCTATAAATACTTTCATGGTAATTGTTCGGATGAGCTCTTCGCTATGGTATCTAAACTCTAGTGTCAGGAGCACTTGTCCTTAATAGTTTTTCCTTTATCTAGCAACTACCCAGGTCCAGAATTTTTCTACAGAATACCTAGTTACCTCCCCTTAAACGGTGTCATTCACCCAAGCCATGACAGCGTTCCTGACTCCAGATATAAAAATGCTAATTTTCGGATGACCGCAACAATTTTTGTCCCTCACAATCATGAACACTAAATACTCTATAATTAACAATACCCTGATGGTGACATTATGTTATGTCGAAGGTACTCGGAAATAAATGCAATATGAGCCAACTTGGTGTTTTCCTCTCGTCTTTTAATAACCGCACAAAAAAACCTTATCTGCGAATATGAAAGGACCGTATCGAGAATAAGTAAACAGATCATGTCTAAATTATTTAACGAAACCTGTCATAATATATATATATATATATATATATATATATATATATATATATATATTAATCAGTTGTCTGACGATCGCAAATAGCGTGAAACCCAGGGTCACAAACTCACATTAATCCAACTAAATATGTTAGCTATATCACTGATATTGAGCACTTTCCAAGAAGTACCGCGCATTTTTTCAACGGGAATTGGCTGACCGTTTCTTTCTCCTGTTGATTTAAATATTTTTTTACTAAAAGCACGCACACCCGGGCTCACAGCTGGTGATGGTTGGGAGTGAGGAATGGCCGTGTGATCCTCAAACAGCACTGCGTTCATTGTAACTTGAAGCTTGGCGTTAAAAGGCATGCCGATAATTTTCTCTAGTGTCTTTCTGTGAAATGTGTAGCCGACAATGAACATAGAGCCTCAGTGAGTATGAATCCACTCTAGCCAAATTACTCGTACATAATTTTTCTTTTGTTCTGTTTGTTTTTTCTTAACCCTCGTTCTATTCACAAAGCTTGCTAACCATATTTTCTATTTATTTTTTTTATTTTAATATACGTCAATGGGACTTATACTAAGTTAAAACTTAGTATTGTACACATTCACAATAGTATATCATTCCTATCCCCCAGCACTCTCATCTAGTGTCATCCCTGCGACTACCCCAACTACATCCCCCTCTATTGTTTTGTTTTGTCGTCGTTTGTATATGTTATATGTAATAGGAGTAGGTAGGCTTTCCTACCGCCCGGTCTACACTCCTCTCCTCTATTGGACAAGACTAGAGGCTCAAACCTTGTTTCGTGTTTAGGAAGGGGTTCCCGGATCTCTCTCACTCTCTCTGGCCACTGTACTGGTACTGCTGTGTTTCTCCCGTGATGTGTGCAGTCTGTGGCATTGCCTGTTCATTCTGAGGGTACACGGTTGACAGTTCCCTGGTTGCTGTTTCCGACTGGTAGTTAGGAGCCCTAACTCTTGCGTAGCGTCTTGAGCGGCCGCTCTGATCAACAGTTGCATAATATCGGGGTGTCTGTAGTGCCATGTCGCGCATAGATAGTTGTCCCTGCAGTCATCTCCGGTGGGCAACCCTGAGGCCACATTATGATTCAGGCTGTGCCAAACCCTCTCTGCCCGCGTCATGGGTGATAACCGTCGGCTTCCTTTAACTCAGGCCTTCTCTTCTTCCAACACCAATTATCCACATGACTTACAAAAACCATAAATATAAACCTAAACCAGCTCTCCAAAAATCACCCAAACCTTTAAATATCTCCTTCTCCAACATCCGTGGCATTAGAACTAACTTCTGCAGTGTGGAATCTTTCCTCATTGCAAAGTGCCCGGATATACTGGCCCTGTGTGAGACCAATCTTGACTCCTCTATCCCTTCCTCTGATCTCTCGATCCCTGGATACCTTCCTCTCCTCAGAAAAGACTCTCTAACCCACATGCATGGCCTGGGTGTCTACGTCAAGGACCATCTCCCTCTGGCTAGAGAGTGCTCTCTCGAATCACCGGACCATTCGTACTTATGTCTCCGGCTATCTCTTCTCAATGCTGTAAGCTATCTTTTCTTCCTCTATCGCTCTCCATCCTCTCAGGACTGTGATATACTCGATGTCATTTCTGACAGCATAGACAAGGCCCTCTCTCTCCATCCGTTCGCTCACATATTTGTGTTTGGCGATTTTAACGCCCATCACAACAAGTGGCTTAAGAATGCTAATACCGACCTCAACGAAGCCAAGTTACTATTTGCTGCTCGGATGAAGGAACGTATTGCATCTCGCAAACTCGGCTCCAAAGATTATTGGCGCCTCTGCAAGAGCGTTCTGAACAATAGCAAACCATCCATTCCTCTCCTGTTCAATCAGTTTGAGGTCCTGACCACCTCTGCCGACAAGGCTGAATGCTTTGCTCGGACGTTTTCTTCCAATTCTACGTTAGACTCTTCCGAGGTACCCATGCCCGATTTCCTTCCCAGAACCGAGGCCCTTTTGAGCGGATTCCACATATCTCCGTCGTTGGTATTGGGCATTATTTCTAACTTAGATCACCACAAGGCTACTGGTGGTGACGGGATACCAGCCATTGTCCTGAAGAAATGCGCGCCTGCCCTCTCTAAATTATACAACCACTGCCTCAAGGAGTCTTGTTTTCCTGACTGCTGGAAGTCCTCAACCATTGTTCCTGTCTTTAAGAACTCTGGTGACCCTTCCGACCCTTCTAATTACCGTCCTATCAGTCTCCTACCCCTCTTCGGCAAAGTCTTCGAGGTCATTATCAACACCGAAGTGATTAATCACCTGATATCGCATGATCTGCTCTCAGACAAGCAGTATGGTTTCCGCTTTGCCCGATCTACAGCCGATGTGCTTACGGCCATCACTGAATTTGTCTACCAAGCTATTCATAATAACGGTGAAGCTCGTGCCGTGGCCCTAGACATCTCCAAAGCGTTTGATAGAGTTTGGCATGCCGGCCTTCTTCGCAAGCTCCAGGGTTATAGTATCACAGGTCGATTGTTTGACCTAATACAATAATTCCTGTCAAACTGTGAAATGAAGGTCGTTCTCAATGGATTCATCTCCAGCTCCTATCCCACGAACGCAGGTGTTCCTCAAGGCTCCATCCTAGGCCCTACTCTATTCCTTATCTTCATAAATGATCTTCCTGGTGCCATAGACTCCCAAATTGGCATCTACGCGGACGACACCACAATTTACTCCTGCCTCAAAAACAAATCTAGTGTCACTGACAAAATTAACCAGACCGTTCGTCTCGAAAAGGACCTCCAATCGGTTGTGAACTGGGGCAGGAATTGGCTGGTTAACTTTAACGCCTGAAAAACAAAACTGCTCTCTATTAATCACCACAGGGATCCTTCCCTGCATCCCATGAGAATGTCTGAAGCTCAACTTCTCGAGAGCTCCTCTCTGCGGCTGCTCGGTCTCACGCGGTCCGCTGACCTGAGATGGAGCAAATACATTGAGTCAATTGCTTCATCCACCGCAAGGAAAGTTGGCTCCCTGTTCCGGGACAGGAAATTTTTCTCCCCGGAATCGATCCTTCAAATCTACGAATCAACCATTCGCCCTTGCATGGAGTATTGTTGCCATATATGGTCTGGAGCCCCTTCTGTTTGCCTCGGGGTTCTTGATAAGATCCAGAGACGGATTTACAACGTGGTTGGCCCTGATCTGGCATCCCGCCTGCAGTCGCTCTCTTACAGACGCGCCGTTGCCTCACTCTTTTTTTATTACAAATACTTTCACGGTAATTGCTCCGATGAGCTGCTTTCACTGGTTCCTAGACTTCAGGAATTCAAGCGTCCTACGAGGATGACATCCCGCTCCCACCCTTTCACTGTTGAAACTGTTAACTGTAGCCGTCTCTTCTACTCCAATAGCTTCATATCTCGCACCTCTTGCCTGTGGAACTCCCTTCCTTATTCCTGTTTCCCTGACAACTATAATCTCCAACTATTCAAATGTAATGTCAATCGACATCTCCAGTTGCCTTGATCTATCCACTTCCCTTCTCCACGTCCTTTCACCTTTCATTCCTATCTGCTCTCGCTCCAAATCTTCTGTAACCCCCTTGCCTTGATCGATCCACTATCTTTCTCCACATCCTCTCCTTTACCACTCCTATCTGCTCTTCCTCCAAACCTTCTGTAACCCCTTGCGTGCTAGTGGCCTCCAGCTTTGCTTGGGGTGATAAGCTTAAAATATATATATATATATACTTTTACTATATATATATATATATATATATATATATATATATATATATATATATATATATACAGAGTGTATGAAAATACTTTTACAAACTTTGATAACGGGTTCCTCTCACCAAAATAAGGACAAACATCCATGTAAACATATGTCCGCAACTGTGATAACTGTGTTCACTGTGAAGTTTTCCGTTTAACAGTGGCAGGATATTCATATCGTGAGCAGGCAGATATGATTTTTACATGCGGCCGCGCAAATGGACGCGAGATAGCACGGTTGTATCAGATTGTGTTTCCAGACCGAACGCAGCCGAGTCACCCAAACTTTGCTGCTGTTTATCGTCGTGTTGCTGTCAGCTTTAGCGCGGAAGAACACTATATTTATTGTAACAGACAGCTACAAGCGAGAGGGGAGCTGGGGGTGTGCTTATTTTTATTAACACAACCCTGTAAAGAGAACCCAATTGAAAAACAACAAAAAATAAAGGTTGTTAAAAGGAAGACAATTTTTTAAAACTAATTTTCCATAAGTTCCCCAATAATATTTTTGACAATATCATTAAAAAAAAAATAACTCTCATATTAGTCTCTCTGATGATATATATTTAATTGCTTAATTATTAGGTCCGAACAAAAGTTCTTATTTTTTAAGTGAAATTCAAAGACATATTTCGATATTTGTATACATTTTTATTCAACCACATGTGTACTATTTTGTTCCAATATCTTTTTCCATCTTTGAGTCAGCTACATAATTCATGATTCCATCCTCCCAGAATTTGGCATCTTTCTGTTAAATAACCATCAGTGCGCCCGATCCTATAGCCAAGTTCATGGTACCTTTTAAGATCATAGCATTAAATATATATACCGGGTGTAACAGCAAAATTATCCAAATTGTGTAACAGCAACATTGTCCAATTGTTAGATTAACCATTGAAACATTGTATCGTAGAAATGATTAAAGATATGTAACTGGAATTCTCTAGGGTTTTTTTTCTCTAGGGTTTTTATTGTTCATTCTTGTTGAATTGGTGCGTCACTACCAGACCCAAGAATTGAACTCATGACCGCCAGAAAACAGTAACACACGTACAACCAACTACGACATCCACTACGCCACCATCCTGAACATGGACATTTGCAGCGTGTTTTTGGAGCCGTTTTGTATCCAGTGTAGGATGGTCTTTTTGATATTTTCTTTCTGAGATATTTTCTGAGTATTTTTCACTATTTTTGTAATATGTTGTTGTGTCTATCAAACAATATTAGGACAATAGTTCGAAATAATACAAAAATATGTAAATATATAGATATATAAGTTGATAGATAGATAGATAGATAGATAGAGAACGGTGAATAAGTTTAAAAATGAGGGAACAGTAGAGAGGAAAACTGGATGAAGAGGTTACAACAGCAAAAGGGATCATCATTTCAACTTAGAGCTAAATACATTCTTATTGTTCAAAGTAGAGTCCAATAGTGTTAAAAAATGAAAAGAAAAGCATCCCCAGAACATTATACTGAACGGCTGCTTGACAGTACTTACTGCTAAATTCAAAGAGCTTTCAAAGCTTCTTCGGATTTTAGATCGCTTATCCTTTGAATTTAGCTCAACTTTCGTTTCATCGGAGAAGAGAACATTTAGTAAAAAATATCAGGTGAGTCACTTTTATCGAACAGTGTGTGTGTGTGTGTGTGTGTGTGTGCGTGCGTGCGTGCGTGCGTGCGTGCGTGCGTGCGTGCGTGCGTGTGTGTGTGTGTGTGTGTGTGTGTGTGATCATTTCCCCAAAGCAAGATAATAAAACCAGTAAGACGCAGAGTGGGAAAAATGTAAGAGAAAGGAAAACATTATTAAGAAGCGAGAACAACAATAAAACAAAAAACAGGAATTCAGGAGACAAGATAACGATTGGCATTGCATTTTTAAAGATCAAATTTGACTGGAAAGCAAGAAGCCGAAAGAGAGTTCCACAAGCGAGAAGTGCGAGAGAAGAAACTGTTAGCAGAAAACTCACGGTTATATCTAGCCATTTCAAATGTAAAATGATAAGACCTCACGTCCAATCTAGTACTGCGTTTAAATTCATAAAGTCTAAGTACCAAAGAGGGAAGTTCATCAGAACAATTACCGTGAGAGTATCTATAGCAAAGGTACAGGAAAGCTATATTATGGCGGTAGGAAAGTGACTGAAGCCGAGATGCTAAGTCAGAACGAATGACATTTTAGATACTTCTTTGGATTTTATCAATGATTTATAAATATATAGCAGGAACCAGACCATATATATCAGCAATATTTAAAGCATGCACTAATGGTAGACTTATAAATATGTAAGATAGATTCGGGCGAGAAAATTGTATGTACTTATTTATTAGTTTTGGTAGCAACTTCATCCTCCTGATTTCTTTCATTTTCTGGTAACGAATGTACTTTCGAGTTTTATGAGTTATACGAGTCGATATTCAATTTAAGTTACCTCACACTTTACACGTAATGATTTCTGATAGTTTGTCCGGGTGTATAACAAAAAGGAGAAACTTTGAGATTTTTCTTTTTTATGTGCCGTGTTCCTTCAGGACGTAGGCGATAATAGCTCTCCACAATTTCCTGTCCTTTGTAGGTTTTCGTAAATTTTGTCTTTTTGTTATCTCACTTGAACCCTACACTATTTACATTATTCGGACTATTGTCCTCATCTTTGTCGCCATATTTATTACAAAGCCTTTATTTCACTCACTGTTCTAGTTGCACGTGTCATGTTTAATGGATGTCAGTTATCAGTTATCTCCTGTTAATTCCCCTCTCCAAGTTCTCCACTGCTTTAGCCGGGTATTGAATTCATACTCTTTGGGTCCTGTCACTGGATCTAATCAACGCCTTTATCCACAGTGCCATGTGTCCTTGAGGACATCTGTAAAGGATTAAATTCGACATTCCAACCACCTGAAGAAGGCCGGAGTGTACAACAGCCGAAACGTTGTAATAAATATGATGACAAAGATGAGGACAATAGTCCGAATAATGTAAATAGTGTACATAATACTTCATCTCAGAAATATAGACAGACACTTGAACTCTGTTTCGCCATCCATTGCACCAAGTACGTCATGCGTTGTTTTCTGTTGTTCCTCTTGCCTTTAATCTGTCCCGTGAGTATCAGATTTTCCAAGCCCTTTTTTTTACTCATTATAGACTGTGAATCGTGATACATTTCATTAATTTGTAATACATTTGAATGCTTTTTTTAGATTTACATAAATGTTTTTTTTTTTCTTTCTTTTGAACACAGAGAACTGCAGTACTTACCATTTGGTAGGAATACTTGATTGCTACCCACCTTACAGCTTCAGTAGGGAGGAGACAGCTTCCTACTGTTTACGATGGAAAGAAGGCCCCAAATGTGGATATGAACTAGCATACAACGAGACATTGGTTGCCTGGAGTTACACGCGAGCTAGTCAGATTAGTGGACTACCAATTGTCGGCGTCTACAATACATACGGCGGAGGAGGTTATATAATGAATTTTCAAGTAAGACATCCTTCCTGGCTTAATAGAGAATTTATCTACTTCTTTTTTTTTAATTCACGTATTTGGAATGGGGGGGTTCAACTATTGAAGATATTCATAAACATAATATATGAACAAGGTGTGCTGATAGCGTGGCGGTTATCGGTGCAGTAAAACCCTGCCTAGTCTATTGCATTCACTTTCTCACAAACGCCATTGAGAAAGTCATGAATCCGTCTCTTCTCAAATTGGGCGGCTTACGGCCACAGCACGTTGAAACACCGGTTCCGGTACGATCACCGAAGTTAAGCAACGTCGAGCCTGTTTAGTACCTAGATTGGTGACCGCTTGAAAGTACGAGGTGTTGTAAGGTTGGATGTCCAGGTGGTGTAATGGATAAAGGCTCGGAATTGTACATCGGATAGCCGGCTTTCAATTCCAGTCGGGTTCGTTGTATTCACTTATGCGCAAATATTACAATGTAAAAATATTTCTGACTTTAAATAACCTGCAAAGGTCGATAAACCGTAAAACACTAATCACTCAAATCAAATCAATCCAGAAAACAAGTACAATTGTTTTTTTTAATCATTTCACAACAAAAAATTTAGCTAAGTATTAAGAAACAGTAAAATTTCTTTAGAAACAAAGAAAGGTCGATTGAAATGTTATGTAATATCGGCAGGGCCGGCTTATCCTTCAGGCTAGTATAGGTTGCTGCCTAGGGCCCCTCAAGTTTTCATAAAACAATGATTTAAATTTTCTAGATGTTATATCTTCTAAATAGTTTCATAAACTGTTATGAAACTATTTAATGATAATGAAAAATTATAACAACATGAAAAACTAATATTAACTAATATTAGATGTACATCTGACAGTGCTGATAGAAGACACGGACAGAAAACTATAGGGATTCCTACAGAAAGTAGTAAATGGAAGCGTAAAGAAAGGAGCAAACATCATTTGTGTAAAAAGACAGAATGTATGGTTGCACGCAAAAGGGACAGCCCAACGTGCGGATTGCAAATTGGAGATACCAAAATCAAACAAGTTAAAAAGTTTAAATATCTGAGAAATCTTTCAACATAGGACGTAAGATGCAACACCGAAATCCGAAGGCATATTAGGATAGCGAAAGATGACTTCCAAAAGCTAAGCAAAGTATTAAGAAACAGCAAAATGTTGTTAAACACAAAGAAAGGTGTATTGAAATGTTATGTAATATCGGCAGGGCCGGCTTATCCTTCAGGCTAGTATAGGTTGCTGCCTAAAGCCCTTCAAGTTTTTATAAAGCAATGATTTAAATTTTCTACATGTTATATCTTCTAAATAGTTTCATGAACTGTTATCTAACTATTTAATGATGATGATAAATGATAACAATATGACAAGCTAATATTTATTTTGATTGTTTTCATTTTATAATGCTAGTTGTAAAAAAATCTGTTTTTCTTAATACAGCTGTGTTGGAGTATGCGCTAATTTGGTTTGCAATAATTAGCAAACTAGTTGTACTTATTAAGAATATTTTTATTGACAAAGAAAAGATAGCTATTCTAGTTTATTTAAAGAGTTTGCAATAAGTTTACTTCAGGTTATGTGAATGTCGCTAAAATATATCACGAGTAAAAAATATTCAAATCATATACGGGCAAGTTAGAGGGTAGCTCTCTCTGAGGATGGGACATAATTTAATTAGCCTAAGGGCGCAAAAGGTCAAAATCCGGCTCTGATTTTCGGTCTTCCTATATGATAGTGAATGCTGGATAAACTCATCACAGATGAAGAAAAGACTGGAATCAGCAAAAATTATAAAGATTTTCCGGTTACAGTTAAGTTCCACAGAGTTAATGACACGGGTGGACAGACTTGAAGAAGAAAAGCAACTCAACGACATTATTAAATTCAACGGGTTTAATGCACAGAAAATGGTGTGTGCACAATAGGTAAAAAGAAAGCTTGCAAATATAATTTATATTTACGGACTTAACTGTTAGAAGAGTACTAAAAGAACAAGTGGGATTCGCGGCTTCTGTAATGCATTAACACCGGAAAAGACGGTGCCAATAAACGTTTGGTCACTACGGCTGTCAGTTGAAAAAGAGGACATTTTTAGGTTGCGATGGATAAATTGTCGTCTAAATTACGCAAAAATGAAAGTAACACCGACATCTCATTTTAACAGACATATTTACCAAAATTACACAAAAATATCTTGAAAGACTAAAGAGTAAATTTATTCAATAAAATTGCCATTGGCTTCAACCACAGCCTGCAGACTACTTCGGATTCTCCTGCAATTGTTCTGGACGCTCTCCTTGTTTAAGTTGGAGAATGAAGCCATAATTCCTTGCCTTCGGATAATCTTTGTTGCCACAAGGAGTTTTGTTGGTCCCTCGCTCAGCTGAGCCCCACACCTAATAATCAAGAAGGTTGTAGTCTGGGGGTTTAGGTGGCAAGATGTAGCGGGTGATGTGGTCCCATAAATTATCTGACAGTCATGACTGGGTTTTCCTGCTTGTGTGGTATGGTGCAGAGTCCGTTTTCCAGATATAGGGTCTTCCAGCAGTCACCTTCTTGACTCAGGGCAGCACTACTTCTTTAAGGCACATGATGTAGGCCTCTGAGTTGAGTCTGAGGGCATGAGAGAAGATGAATGAAGGCATAACGTCGCATAATGTGGAGGCATAACGTAGTGATCACTCCAAATACCTTTGTAATCACCATTAGACTCATCCAACTCTTTCCGAATCCTCTGTACTGTCCTGAGATTGACACCAAAACACTCTGAAATGTTCGTCTCGGAGCTTTCGGCGCGAATGTCAAGCAGTACAGCATACCGTTTCCAAATTTCTTGCGGAGTGAATTGCGTCATGGTGCTGTTTTTCTCACAGACGGTGACTCTAACTGACTCTACTGTGCAGTAGAGAAAAATCAAAAACAAACAATGCGCATGAGCAGAATTAAAAATATAAAAAGGCGACAATTTACCAGTCGCGGAGAAGAATAATGGAATTTTTAATCATTTTTTTTGTGCGCATGCACACACGCATGCGTTCAAGTTGCTTTGGATATCTCGAAGGCAGCTTTAACAGGTTTGACATGTTGGTCTTTATCACAGGTTGAAAGGTTATGGTATTTCTGGACGAATTTTTGAACTGATTCAGTCTTTCTTATCGAATCGCGAAATGAAAGTGGTCTTGAACGGCCACTCTTCTCGATCTTTTTGTATTAATGCAGGTGTTCCCTAGGGCGCTATCCTTAAAGTCACGTTGTTCCTAATTTTCATTAACGACCTTCTTGATGGCACTAGTTCTCGACTCGGTATCTATTCTGATGACACAACCTTTTACTCCTATCTAAATAGTCAGTCTGATCAGTCCGATAAAATCAAATTAGCAGCTGATCTAAAAAATGACTTACTTTCTCTTGTTAACTGGGGCAAGGAATAGCTTGTTAATTTTCATGCTTCCAAAACGAAACTGGTCCTTTTTAATCGTCTGGGAGAACCCTTTTTCCTTCCATCAGCATGGCTAATGCTAGCCTTCAGTAGAGTGATTTATTGCGACTTCTCAGAGTAATGTTTTCCAACATGAAGTAGAAAGATTATATTGAATGAATTGCCAAGTCTGCTGCTAGGAAAGTTGGTTCCCTGTGCCGTGCTAGATAATATTTCGCACCAGAATCGATCTTACATATTTATGTCAACCATTCGTCTTTGCTTAGAATACTGCTGCCACATCTGGTCTGGTGCTCCTGCTGTATTATAGAGATTATTGATAAAATCCGAAGAAGAATCTGCAATGCTATTGGTCCTAACCTGGCACATAGCCTTCAGTCACTTTCCTATCGCTGTAATGTGGCTTCTCTGTGCCTTTTCTATAAATACTTTAATGGTAATTGTTCTGATGAACTTTCCTCTATGGTTACCGAGATTTTTTGAATTTAAGTGCAGTACTAGTTTGACAGCAACGTCTCATCCTTTTAAATGTTAAATGTAAAAAAAAAGACCATTTTAGAAGTTCGTGTTATTATTTTTTTCTTCCTACACCAACCCAGTATGAGGAAGAGACTCGAGGCGACGGAGATGAGGTTCTACAGAAGGATGCTAAGGATATCATAGGCCGAGCATGTGAGAAACGATGAGGTCTTAGAGAGGTTACAAACAAGAAGAAGGCTTATACTTAACATCAGAAAGAGGCAGCTGAAGTTTCTGGGACACATTATAAGGAAGGGAGGCCTGGGGAATCTGATACTCACGGGTCAAATAGAGGGGAAGAGAGACCCGAGAAAGCAGCGCGTGACATACCTAACGAGCTTGAGCAGGTGGATGACAGGACGAGGTCTGGGGGAGGAAGCAGTTGAAGTGGCTAGATGTAACCGTAAGTTCCATGATGACACGTTTTTCTATCGCGCTTCTCGCTTGTGGAACTCAAGTTAAAAAATGTTTATGCAGTGTCAATCGTTATCTACACTCTTCTTAATTCTTGTCCTATTTTTGTTCTCTCTACTTAGTGTTTTTTTTTCATATTCATATTCTCTGGCGTCTTAGTGGCTTTATTGCCTTGCTTGGGGTAAAATGATTTTAAAAAAGCTCTTGTCTACTGTCAGGAACGTGTGTCTGGTAAACAAATGGTAGTCAAGTTGACCGTATTTGTTTTTCCAATTAAACGCAAACAATGACGCACTCCTTCTTTTTTTATGTGCCATGTCCTTTCAGGACGTAAGCGATCATGGCTCTCCACCTCCCTCTATCCCTTGCAGCTCTCAGCAAGTTCCTTCCTTTTGCTTCCTCCCCCATACCTCGTCCTGTCATCCACCTGCTCAAGCTCGCCAGGTATGTCACGCGCTTCTTTCTCTGGTCTCTCTTCCCCCTCTATTTGACCCGTGAGTATCAGATTCTCCAGGCCCTCCTTCCTCATTATGTGTCCCAGAAACTTCAGCTGCCTCTTTCTGATGTTAAGTATAAGTCTTCTCCTTGTTTGTAACCTATCTAAAACCTCATTGTTGCTCACATACTCGGTCCATGATATCCTTAGCATCCTTCTGTAGAACCACATCTCCGTCGCCTCGAGTCTCTTCCTCATACTGGGTTGGTGTAGGATGAAAATAATAATAATAGCACGAAACTTCTAAAATTGTATTTTTTTTAACATTATCGCGATAATTTTAAATTTCTGAATTTGGGGTTTTGTTTTATGATGTAAAACAAAAAAGAATGTTGTGGTATAATAAGGCATTGTGCCCACAAATAATAATTTTTTCCAATTTATTTTCCGATTACTATAGATAAGTCATTCCAGGTCACGAACATCAGTTTTTTTGTTACAATTCATAATAATGTTATGAGCTTACGGCCATGTCACGTTGAAACACCCGTTCCCGTAGGATCAACGCAGTTAAACAACGTCGAAACTAAATGGGTGACTGCTTAGGAATATCACGTGCTGTAAACTTGGATGATAAAATGGATAATGGCTCGGAATTGTCAAAGCGGAGAGCCGAATTCTAATTCCTGTTTAGTTCATTACATTCACTTAACGCGCAAATACACTTGGGATTGGTATAAATCCATCTCTTCTGCCCCCAGCTATGGGTTAATTAGTAAGACATATCACTAAATTATTATTATCTTAAAAAATTCGTACTATCTAAAAAACAAATTATGGCTTTCAATAACCTGCAAAGGGTTGATAAGCCGTAGAAAATGAATGAATAAATCAATTAATATAAAACTTAAGGCAGGCGTTGGACATTTTGCTACGTAAATTCGTTGTAAATTGACTCCCCGCCCACGGAAACCAAACAAAATATGCTCATACCACGTCAATACTTAAAATTTTTAAATTAAGAAAAAGAATTCTTTTCAAATATCACTATCGTTTAAGCACTCCTGATTACGATATTACTATCGATTTAGCACTGTAGCTGACGATATTTAAAGAAAAAACAATTAATTTTAAGAAAGCATGTGTTATAAGAATATTTTGTTATAGTTTCCGTAGGGAGATCGATTTACAATGAATTTACATAGCATAGAAAACTGGGCTTCCCGCTATTAACTTTTATAAAAT
>OZ038506.1:58807937-58890437 GCA_964036315.1 Acanthosepion esculentum
ATATATATATATATATATATATATATATATATATATTAAGACATTTTTATGTTAAACATTCTTTTTATAGATACAAATATTTAAACCACAGAGGATCGTTCGGTAGGCAAGGTTGAATTTACTGCTTTTAAACTTCAATCATCCATGAATCTCTCACGTATATTCATATCTGCTCATAGCGTATCAAATGTAAACAAATGACGTCACACATTATGAAATAAACAAAGTCCGAATCGGTAAAAAGGCACGTCAGGCTATATGACGGTTCCGTATAGGATACAGGTTCGAATCCTGTCGGAGGACGAATGTTTTCTATGAAAATATCTCGGACATTCAGGCCGGTAAATGTCATTTAATACTGTTTATTATAAACAGAGCATTTACTTAAATATTTGTATCTATAAAAAGAATGTTTAACATAAAAATGTCTTAAAATAATTGTCGGACTTTGTCTATTTCATAATGTGTGATATATATATATATATATATATATATATATATATATATATATATATATATATATAAAGAAGAAACATACATAGAAAAATACATTCAAAAACCTACAATACCCATATTTTATCCACAATGCAAGAAGAAAGGCATACAAAATATACATCCGAAACAAAAATAATAACATAATCCGCAATAATATATTACATGAAAACAGATGCATAATATTACCGACCAACTCTGTCACGTCCACTATCCAGAATAACCTATCCCATCTAAATAATCTTAAAATAGTCGCAAGCATTTCCAAAACCATTATGGATATACTCAGATCCTCAAACACTAATAGCAATAATATTTCTGAAGCAGGCATTTATAAAATAAATTACCAAAACTGTTCCTCCCAGTATATTGGAGAAACAAGCAGAAATTTAAAAAAAACGCATCTATGAGCACAAAAGAGACCTCACGAAAAACAACTTAACTAATGCACTAGTCATACATAGAAATAAATTCAACCACCATTTTGATTTTAAAAATGCTACACTTATAAAAAAAGAACTCACTCAGAAGGAAAATCCTCGAGAATGCCGCTATTGAATATACATATATATATATATATATATATATATATATATATATATATATATATACAGTGTAACCCGGATATAAGAGACCCGGATATAAGATAAACCCGGATATAAGAGAGATTTTATCTGGTCCCAAATTAGAGCCTGTGTTAATAAAACAAAATAGACCAAACCCGGATATAAGATACTTCTTTTCCGGTCCCGACAACTCTCTTATATCCGGGTTACAGTATATATATATATATATGGAGAGAGAGAGAGAGAGAGAGAGAGAGAGAGAGGTGAAAATAATAATATTACGTTATTATCTAGCTAGTGTATTATGAGATTTTACAGTCGAATCTCAGTCGAGCATAGAATTTTGAATCAGGTTACCAAGGTAAATTAATTTTAAACAAACGGTACAAACCCTGAGCCTCCATTAGCCACAAAACGTAATCTAAATTCCTTATACTGATGTTCTATTACAAATTGATACAGTCACAGTATTTCGACAGCGTAGAACGAGGCAAAGGATCAAACGGAATACGTTGTTAGAACACAGCTGCACAAAACAATGCAAATTACAATAAATTCAAAATCTAATACTAATATGTATACACAAGTTTTGCCTGTTTGTGATCTCAGGTCGTGGTTTATTTCTTAATGTCCTTTGAGCTCCTGTACAGGGTTCTTAATTAGAAGGAGAGACAATCCCAATTACCCTACAAATTGAAGCTTAGGGTGGACGAGATCGAAGTGACATTAATGTGCACAGATGGCCAGTGCAGTGGATATTGTAGAACCGAATAATCTATGACTACAGCTACATTGTCAGTTGTCTAAAATATTTCAGCCTTCCATCATCATGGCTGATGCTAGCCTCTAGGACAGTGACTTGTTGCGCCTTCTCGGGCTAACGTTCTCTGCTGATATGAAATGTAAAGATAATATTGAATTAATTGCTTGATATGCTGCTAAGAAAGTTAGTTCTTCGTGTCGTGCTAGACAGTTTTTCTCTCCAGAATCGTTCGTATATATTTATAAGTCTACCATTGTTGCCACACATGGTCTGCTGCTCCTGCTATATATATAAAGATTCTTGATAAAATCCAAAGATTCTGCAATATTATTGGTCCTGATCTCGGCTTCAGTCACTTTCCTATTGCCGAAATGTATCTTCCCTGTGCCTTTTCTATAAATACTTTCATGCTAATTGTTCGTATGAACTCTTCGCTATGGTACCTAGACTTTATGAATTTAAGCGTTGTATTAGATTGGCGGAAAGGTCACATCATTTTACAATTGAATTGGCTCGATGCAACAGTAAGTTTTATGCTAACAGTTTCTTCTCTCGTACTTCTTGTTTGTGGAACTCTCTTCCGGTTCCATGCTTTCCAATCAACTTTGATCTTCAAAAATTTAAATGCCACATCTATCGTATATAAAATATCTTTTTGATTACTCTTATTTTATTGCTCTCGTTCCTTAATAATGTTTGTCTTTTTCTTATATTCTTCCACACTCATTCCTTGTGTATTAGTGGTTTTATTACCTCGCTTTGGGGGAAATGAGTAGGCTCCTCCAAACTGCTCGGACAGCATTTCATCTACAAGTGTTTACATCCGGTCCAACAGCTCCAACTCGATGTGTTTCTGACCGAAATTTGAACTTTCATACGAACGTGTCACATTTGTCAGAAAATCCAAAGATAGACTAATTGTTATTATTAAAACTGTCTTTTTCCCCAATACGTACACCACCATTATACAAGGTTTGTGGATAGTAAGGTTACTGTGATAGAAATTTCGATTCCTTGCTACTGAGACTACTTTTTAGAACAGAAAGTGTTTTCTTCTCCCATACATTTTACCAAAAGGTGAGTCTACCAAATGCTACTGGCGCTGCTAAATCTCATGCTATGAACGGGTTGAACCCACGAGAACTACCTTGTCCTTCCAGCCCTCACGGTCTTGGCAGAGCGTCGGCACATTCTCTAGCGTCAGATTAATCTGCTGCAGGTCCTGGCAAACGACATCTTTCCAGGGGCTGCGAGGCCGTCTCCAGTTTGCAGATAGTGGGTCAAACTGGTAGATGCTTCTGGTAGGGTGGTCATCAGGTCGTCGCAGGACATTATCGTGCCAGTGAACACGGCACTGAACGATGGTGCGTGGATGTTTGGTTGACCTGTCCTCCTTGAGGTTAAATGATTAACAAAAACATTTGTAATTAAATGTTATATAAGATTTCACCCCTACGCGCACGCTTTTTTGTTTTGTGACGTTGTGCTTGAATTATGAGTATTGTCATCTTTCTACCTCCTTTTGCAAATATCTTTGTGTTCGGTGACTAAATTACTCTCTTACTGGCCTCGCTGGCACCCTGAACTTCTCAATCATTGAAGTTCTCTCTCAAGTAGTGGGCTTCTCCACGCGTTTCCCCAGTAATCCTGATGGACACGCTTCTCTTCTTGATCTCTTATTTAACGCTACCCCTGACTCATGTCGTACTCTGCAGATCTACCCTCTTGGCTCAACTCTTGACGATCAGGGATTGGCAGCTGACCTCGCTTCCGATCTTACACTAACTTCCCAGTGGGGAAAAACTGGCTGGTTACATTCAATCACCGCTGATCAGACCCCGAACTACTGCCAGTCACGATGAACGGATCTCCCCTCGAGGAGGCCCGTGCCTTGAGAGGATACACACCCGATTTTAAGTGGAACTCCTATATATGATCTATCTCTAAAGATGCAGGTAAAATAATCGGTTCCCTGTACCGCTCCAGAAAGTACCTGACTCCTCATGCTATCCTATACCTTTATAAGAGACATCAGGTAGAAAATGAAGTGCTTTGCCATATTTGGGCCGCAGCTGCCCAGACCTCACTTTTCAGTCTTGATAGAGTTCAAAAACGTCTCCAAGACCTTGTCGGATAAAAATTATTTTCCACTCTCAAACCTCTCTCACACAGGCAGGATGTGGCGAGTCCCTCACTCATCTATAGCTACTACTATGGAAGGTTCTCGGGCGAACTACATTTCATGGTTTCGCCAGGTCTAAACCTTCACGACTAGGCCCCCCATGCCACTTACATAGTAGCAAACCACCCTCATTCCCTCCGTATTCCATCAGCGAGAAGTAAGTTCAACTCGAACAGCTTCTTTCCGCGAACCACTGCTCTGTGGAACAGGCACCCGATCACTATAACCTGTTCAAGTCTAGAGCCAGCCGTTATCTTCCCCTTCTGTCCATATAAACTATCCCTTAACGTAACCCTCTACCTCGAGTGTCCCCCGGGCCTTTTTTTACAGGGTAAACCGTACTGTAAAAAAATAAATAAATAAACTGTTTTCATTTAATCACTATCTGACACTAGACTCCAGGAGAGCAACACACTGCGCCTTCTTGGCCTCACGTTTTCCAATGACTTAAAGTGGCGCGACTACAGCGAATCAATAGCTGCATCTACTGCAAGGAAAATTGGTCACTGTGCCGTGCCAGAAAATTTTTCTTGTCAGAATCCATCGTACACATTTACAAATCTACCATTCGTTTGTGCCTTGAATATTTTCGCCATATATGGTCTGTTGTTCCTGCTGTACATCTCAAGATTCTTGACAAAATCCAAAGAAATGGTCTGGGTGTAATCGATGCTGAGCAGGTATCTCGACTTCAGTCACTTTCTCACCGACGTGAAGTGACTTCCCATTATACAAGTATAATTCAAGTATTTATACAAATATTTTCATTGCAACTACTCTAACGGGCTTTTTTTCCCTGGCGCCCCGAATGAATTTAGATGTGCATCTAGGTCCCACCCTTTCATTGTTGAAATTGTTAAATACAACCGTCACTTCTATTCCAACAGTTTCATTTCTCGCACTTCCCGCCTGTAGAACTGCCTTTACTTTATTATAGTGCGGCCCCGTCTCGTTCATATTTATGGGAATTAGGCTTTTCTGCTCTCATCACATTTAAGTTCAAAAAGAGAGGAACTCTTCAATGTATTGACGAGGAAATCTCTGATGAGTACAATCCTCAAAAATTTAAATGCAACGTTAATCATTATTTATTTTCTCGAATTCCGTTCATCATTTGTCCTTTCCTCAATCCACCCTATACTTCACTTTCACTTTCACTTTCACTTTCACTTTCACTTTCACTTTCCTTCCCTGTAACTCCTTGCGTACAAGTAGTATTTCTACCTTTGCTTGGAGGGAAATGATTTAAAAAAAAACATATTGAGACATAAATGTTGAGAAGGGATCACTTCGGCGTGGTGTAATGGTGTAATGTTTAGCAAGCTTGTCTTGCTACATCAGTTACGACTGGGTAGTGAGTTTGATCCTCACTGGATGACTCACACTTTCGGCCTTGTGCCACATCGAAGCTACACTTACAAAATCATTTTGAGCACTCCGACGTGCTGTAATGTTTAAGCAAGCTTGTCTCGCTAAGATCAATTACAGTTGAGTAGTGAGTTCGATCCCCACTTGGTGCTCCACACTTTTAGCCTTGTGCCACACAAAGCTACGCTTAGAAAATCATCGTACATTTTGAGACGGGTTAAAAGAAAATTAGTAATGACGTAGTTTATTACATGCTTCTGGTTGTTAGCTGATGTGTCAGATGCTGATCAGTGTAACCCGGATATAAGAGACCCGGATATAAGATAGATTTTCTCTGGTCCCAAATTAGAGCCATACTTACCTAAACAAAATAGACCAAAACCGGATATAAGAGAAACCCAGATATAATAGACTTCTTCTCCGGTCCCGACAACTCTCTTATATCCGGGTTACACTGTATCTTTTTGATATCATTTGTTCGGTGATGGAACTTTTAACTTTCAGCATTTAAGATATCAGTTTTAGTGTTCATTATTTGATTTGCAATTTGACTGGTAACTGGTTGAGTTACGCATGTTGGCCTTTATTTCAGAGAATAATTGAAGGTACACTACTGTTCAAAAGCTTTAGGTAACCCATGGAAATTTTTTTATACTGGCCCAAAAAGTAGTTGTTTTGTACTTTAAATAAGAGAAAATTATTATACATGGTTAAAAAAGTGAGACATGATTTTTTATTAGAAATTTTATTATGACAAAAAGTAAAAAAAGCATTTTATGATTAAATTTTGCTCTCGTCAAAATATCCTTCTTAACCCTTGATTACTGTAGCACAAACTTTTGGCATTCATTGCAAAAGTTTCTCAAAGTTTGATAATTGTTTCCATTCTTTTTTCAAGGTCTTTTATTTTTCATTTTTTTTCACTCTTTTGCTAATTCTGGGGGTGGCTTCAAACCTTTGAACAGTGGTGTAAGTGCTTGCGATGCAAGTGTTTCAAACTAGCATAATCATTCTGCATTCGCCAAGAGGCTGCTGTCGAATCATCGGAGAAGAGCGTTAGCGTGGTGAAATCTAAAACCAGCTTGAGAGACACGAATCTTTTTTCTTGGATCTAACTGATACTTTTTTTTTTGTAATACATCATTTTATAATTTGTTTGTATTAATGGTAAAATTAATGGTGAAATTAATGGTAAAATTAATGGTGAAATTAATGGTAAACTTAATGGTGAAATTAATGGTGAAATTAACCGTTTCCATATTGGAAACATTCGACATTTACCATTATTGCCGGTTGGAATTTATAACATTTTCCCCTTAAAACAGTTTTTCAGGAAATTAGCTTTCACATATCCATTAACTGTTACCGATCTTTCTAGTACTGATGGGAGTTTCCCTGTACCGATCCAGAAAGTACCTAACTCCTCATGCTATCCTATACCTTTATAAGAGACAGATCAGGCAGAAAATGAAGTATTTTGCCATATTTGGGCCGGAGCATGATAGAGTTCAAAAACCTTTTGTTGAAGGTAGTGTGGAAAGTCGACATCTTGATTATATCATTATTGCCCCCTCAAGATACATGTGCTATCCATTTCTGTTGTTGCTGCTGTTGGAGGTTTTCAAGGGTTGTGGTTTCTGTTATTTTGTAATGTTCTTTGGGATTATGCAATGCCGGACTAATAGGTCTGACGAAGGGCTGTCCTCTAAAGCAGTGGCTCTCAAATAGTGCACCTGGGCGCACTAGTGCGCCCTGGAAGATGTCTAGGTGCGCTCTGGCATTCCAGAGAAATATGCGTCCAGATATAATAAATAAATATACTTTATTATAGTGCGGTACCCGTCTCATTCATATTTATGGGAATTAGGCTTTCCTGCTCTCATCACATTTAAGTTCAAAAAGATAGGAATTCTTCAATGTATTGACGAGGAAATGTCCAAACACTGAAGAAATTACTAAGATTCATCATGTTTCTCATAAACGTAAGAATGAATAAACTTAACGTATGTTTCATTTTATATATATATTTTTTTGCATTATTTCTTTTCTGAAATATTTGACTTCATTATAACATCAGTTATGTGCCATGCGTGATACACGCGTAGGTGATCATGTATCTTTCGATACATGATTGACGATGCAGATTTTTCCCGTAGTAGGTTGTGGTAGAGCAGTTGCCATCCAAGGCTATAGAACCCGGTCTGTTCTGATATTTACCCATAGCTGGGGGGAGAAGAAGAAGATTCATACCTTTCCCAAGTGTATTAGCGCGTAAGTGAATGTAATAGATTCGATTGGAATTCGAACTCTGCTCTCTGAGCTATCCATTACTCCACCGTGCCTCTCATTATAACATATTTTTCTGAAATTTGTATATATGATAGGATTTCAAGTGCACCCCGACTTAAAAAAAATTTGAGAACCACTACTCTAAAGGATTCATTCGCTAAAAAACATTTTGAATCATTGATCGCAGAAAATGTATAAAGTAGATAATTTAGTCATTTATAAATGAGTTGGACGCCATGCATGACAACCGTATATTAGTCTAGATTTGACGAGGCTGTTTAAGAACATGACTCAAGTTTTCAGGTTAGTATGTTGGCTTTGTAACATCTTACTGTGTTAAACTAAAATAAACCTAACGAATTCTATCTTGTGTTACTTTTTATTCTCTTTTTACCAAGTAGAGAAAGGCATTTAATATTTAGATAATAAAACCATGAAAATGCATTATTTTTCCATAACTAATCCTTATCTAAAATTTGGTTTACGGTAGTGTTAAAAAAATAACATTAAACAAAATACATGCACGACAAAAGAGGGCAGTCAAGATTATATGCAGATCACCCTCAATCCGAGGTTCCCATCTCGACCATTTATGCTAGATAAAATAATTCTTAACATTTGCGAAATCAACTTAGTGTCCTATTTTAAGTTTAGGTTCAAAGTCTACCATGATTTATTTACATCGTATATACTTTAGAAATTTACCAAAATAAGTACAAATATCCGAAGAAGTACTTAAAAGCAACATTCAAATGCAAGAATTACTCAATAACAAAATACAGGTTGCCGCAGAAATACCTTCCACTAAGTGGTAATACATTAGCTGTATAAAGATACCATTGCCGCTAATATTCTACCATTTTGTTGGAGGTATTTCTGGGAGGTATAGGTGGTAGGTATTTCTGCTGAAAACTGCACATTAAATTTAGCTATCCATTTCGAGGACCTATAATGTGGAACCAAGTCGTTTGCAAGGATCCATCTCTCTTTGATTTAAATAATTCAAAGCCAGAATTAAAGAATTTTTTGTTGTCTGATCAGCAGATTGATTTTGTTAGTGATAACTTTTTTATTAATCTTGAATATTTTACAAAATTGTTTTTAATATTTTAATTTTGCATGAATGAGTGTGACAATTAAATCCTTCATTAATAGGCGAAAGCGTACACTTTAAGACATTTCTTTCAGCCTCGGGGATCAGTGGACATCTTTGTTTCAGAATTTCCCCTACTAATTAAATGAGTAAAGCTAATAATTTTTTGGAGCTTAAAACTTTTATATTTATGTTACGGCTGGTAAAATACATGTGATAAAAATACAAATGTCGCTTGTGCGAACACAAAATTAGAATTATTAATAAATGCTTACAGCAAACTATTTAATTTATACTCTGCTTCAAAGTAGATCTCTTAATGACTCATTCCATATCAAAACTTGCCGGCTGGATGTGAACGCCATGAAAGCAAAATAAAAAATAAAAAAGTTGCTCTCTGCGCAGAGGAACCGGGCATCGCATCCGGCCCACATTAATCCAGCTCAACCAAAAATATAAAATGCAATTTAAACGTCGGATCCAATCGCGAATGTGGCTGCTAAAACATGTCTAAAAACATGTTTAAAACATGTCTAAAAACATGTCTAAAACATGTCTAAAAACATGTCTAAAACATGTCTAAAAACGTTGACACATGTATCCACCCTGACTGCTTAAAAGGAATCACCACGATCAAGGCTGTAAGTGGGCAGTCGTGGAGTTCACCAGTAGCCTCAAGTCAACCGACTCGACACAAGCTTCAACGCCAGTCCCGTACACTACCGACCCTTATCCTCTAGGTCGCTTCCCTTGCCCACAAAGAGACATTCCGCATTGATCCATTATACCTGCAATACAGAAAATTTTATTTTAATATATCTTGTCTCCTTTTATTTCTGCGTTATTGGCAGTACTTTGTCGTTTTTGTGTGTTCTCTTGCAACCAACGCGGTATATAAGATTTAAAAAACGAACAAAATAAAATAACGTGTGGATAGCTTGTAAATTGTGCAAATATACAAATACACTAATATTGCCTGATTTAGAAAAACTAAAATTCTATGTGATCTTGAAATTGAATCGAATTACCCAATCTAAACCAGGGTATTAATAATGACGATTACTCTGTCTTTCTTGGATGAATGAATTAGTTAACATGTCAAACGTGACACATTTGTGCGAAAGTTCAAATTTAGGTCAAAAACATATCGAGTGGGAGTTGTCGAACTGGATATAACAGCTTATAGATGAAATTCTCTGTCTTTAAAGAGAAGCCGTTTGTAATAGACGACTGTTGAATTGGGATGCATTTTTATATTAGGTGATAGGTTCCCAGAACAAGCTCGACCCAACAAATACAATTTGATTTTTTTCGAAAAGAGTCCAAGGCTTCAACTCCCTGGCTCTCAGGACCATCCGATTCATTGAGGAGCTTTGTCGGAGGACAGGCCAACCGAACACCCTCTGCACCATCACTCAGCGCCGTATTCGTTGGCTCGGTCACGTCCTGCAGCCACCTGGTGACCACCCTATCAGAGTCTACCAGTTCGACCTTGCAAGAGACCACACAACCGATGGAAGGACCTCATCCGTCAGGACCTAAAGCAGATTATTTTGGCGCTGGAGGAAGTTCCGGGGTTCTGCCAAGATCGCGAGAGGAGAGCTGCAGGGAAAAGATGACTCGGTGGGTTCAACTGGCATGAGATTTAGCAGTACCAGTAGCAATTGATAGGTTCACTTTTTGGTAAAATGTATGAAATTGCCTGTCACCCAAGCGTCACTTTATTGAGGTGTTGCTTTCTAACTCAATAATAATAATAATAATAATAATAATAATAATAATAATAATAATAATAATGAGAAGAAGAAGAAGAAAAGTTGTTGATCTATTTCTTATTAATAGAATTAATATTCATCAGAAAAATAGGAAAACCATGAAATTTACACGGGTATTTCTCAGTCAGTTATGTGTCATGCGTGATAGGTGATCATGTATCATTAGATACATGACTGACGATGCAGATTTTTTCCCGCAGCAGGTTGCCATTTTTTCTGCGGTAGACCAGTTGCCATCCAAGGCTATAGAACGCGCTCTGTCCTGCTATTTACCCTATTTTAGCTGGGGGGGGGGGGGGAGAAGAAGAGGATTCATACATGTAATGGATTCGACTGGAATTCGAACTCGGCTCTCCGATTCCTCAATCCGAGCCGGGTATTTCTCCACCGTACTGAGTATTTCTAGTGCCTCAATAATGCCTAACATTGTAAAAGTAATATCGCTGAGAACATTTGCATCAATTTAATATAAGAACAATTTTACGTTGTAACATATCCATATACATATTGGAAAACAAGAAAAGTCGTTAAAATCAAGATAAGAATGTTTAGAAATATTTTAGCACAAGTTTGCAATAATATTTTGAAATATCATAAAAATAAATGAATTATTATTTTAGTTTCTATGAACAATTTATCTTTATCTAGTATTATCACATCTAAAAGAAAGGTACAAGCCAATAATAATAATAATAATAATAATAATAATAATAATAATAATAATAATCTATCAAAATACAAGTACCTTGAAATCGAAATCTCAAAACCGTGGCGCATTAATAATTCCAGTTGTAGTTGGGGCCCTCGGATTGATTGGGAAAGATTCCAATAGACTCATTGGAGGAATTCCTGGTAACGATTAAAGCCTTAAAGAAATACAAAAATTGTACTCACAAGTACAGCCCACACCTTACGAATCTATGTAAAATATGTGATTTTTTCTTCAAAACTGCTTAGTGGAAAATGTCATGATGCCATTTTTGACCTTAGGTCTCTGGTTGGTATCCGGAAAGAAATGAGTATACTCCAGAAACCAAAATAATAATAATAATAATAATAATAAACTTGGGCATGATAGAGAAACTGGTATGAACATCACCCAGACCCTGTTACAGAGATAGAACAACCAAATCTAATCGTCCACACATCGGGATCAATGATCACAAAAACAGAATGTGCTTCCTTATTGACATGGCAGTCCCTACATATTTTAATGTGTCTTTGAAGATCTTCAAAAAAATCTATTAAAATACAAGGATCTTGAAGTGGAAATCTTAAACATGTGGTACATAAGGACATCAATAATTCCAGTTGTAGTTGGAGCCCTCGGATTGATTGGAGAAGGTTCCAATAGACTCATTGAAGGTATTCCTGGTAGCCCAATCCTTAAAGAAATACAAAAAATTATACTCACAAGTACAGCCCACACCTTACGAAGGGCTTTATCAATGTTAAATGCGAGTAATCTTAGGGGTTTTGGTATTTTAGTTTTTAATTGTGGGGTAGGAGCCTCAAAAAGGCACAGTGGAAAATGTCATTTGTGACCTTAAGTCTCTTGTTGGAACCCGGAAAGAAATGAGTATACGCCCGAAATCAAAGGAATTAAAAAACAAAAAACAAAAAAAAAAAACAAAAAAACAGAAGAAGAAAGTTATTGATTTATTCTGGGAAATATTTAATTTATCATCGTCTCGTCCATAATAAAAATCTCACGTTACATTTCATCATTCCATACAATCAAAATTGCACGAAAGTAAAAAATAAGGCCGAACTTTCCTTATTGGCTATCGTATTAGACAAAAAAGTCTCTTGGGAGGAGGCGGAGGAGTGCAGCGAAATCCAATGTCGACAAAGAGTAGCTCGCTTCTTTCAATCTAATGTTTCGCAGCTGATGCTCTGGAACTGAATTCACCATTCACTTTCAGGTTTGCCGTTTGACAAAGAAAAAAGAAAAAACAAGCTCCACGCTTGGCGCACATAAATGTACAGTTACGCTCGCTTGCCTATTTGATTTTAAACAAATATAGCTTTACATCCCGGAACGGCTTCGCGCTAATAAGCTCGCTAAAACCTCGATAAAAGCTTACATCTATGAAAATAAGTATTGACAAATCGAGACGAATGAATATCAGCGGCCAATCAATACGGATCATGTGCATTTATAGATGCGTTTTATTGCATCGATTAGCACATGTACTTTGTTGAATGTGATCTATTGATTACTAGACTATACAAAAGAAAAACCGACAGACAAAAGAAAATCCGAGACACAACAGCCTTAGATCCAAACAAAATTATATTATTTGAAAAAAAAGAAGAAGAAATATTCATTTTCATTTAATAATAGCGACAGACATGGAAAAGAGCTTTTTTATTCTATTGTTCGCACAATACAAAGCCCAAAGGTCACTTAAGGTAGCGGGTTAATGAAAGGTTTGGTTGTTTTAGTTTAGCTGCATATCAACACCTCTATGGGTTATTTAATGCCGAAATCTAAATATGAAAATTCAGACTTTATAATTAATTCAAGAGAATGACATTGTTTTATGATTAAATTATAATTACATGGCTGCAGGTTTTACCAAATAATCTTACAAAATCAAACGAGGAGTGAAAACAAACTTGTTTTTCCTTACAGGAAATGAGATTAATCACAGCAAATTGTTTATTTTTTATGTTTTACAATGTATGCCATATATTCAATTTTACTATAAAATGTATTTTTATACTTTCCTAGTGTTTTTTTTTGTTTTTTGGTGGGGTTCACAACTTGCCCATAACTGGGACCCTAGCAGGTGCTACCACCCCGGGTCAGAGTTTACCTAGGAACAACAGCAATTAAGACGTGGTTTTACGCTCCTGAAAACCTCCAATCTTCCAATTAGAGGCCTTGCTGCCGGATTTAGTTTATCGTCATTCCCAGGACGGGTTAATGAATGAGTTTGTTGCACAAAGGGCATAAAAGGAGGAAGTAAGAAATGCATATTATGAGGACATGCAGGATAGATAACGGTTAATCCTAGACATACGCCTTAACAATGGAGTATAAAGGGAATGAGGGTGAGTACATAGCAGGTGGTGCGGCTGAATTAGTGGAACGAAGGAAGTACTCGTCGGAACACTCATGGAAATAGCGATATGGTAGAGAGAGGCTAGTAACGTTTCGTCTATAGGAAAGTGGTCGCAGGATGAAAATTAATTCATCACCCACAGGGTCGTGTAAATACTGTCAGGGCTGGAAAGTAAGGATTAGACAGCTTCAGTCTAATAGAGTATTACTGCCATATCTGGATATGGCAGTAATACTCCATTTTTGCTCTGATCGGACTCTTGTAAAGACAGACCCCGGCAGTCGGACTGAGGTACTTTCTGGATTGATACAATTAACTGACCACTTTTCCAGCATCTTTATCGATGGCACGAATATGCAAGTTCTACGAGGTCTGGAATGAGCTTTAGTCCCAACAGACGTTCGAAGGAAGGAGCCTCGTTGAGAATTATAACCGTTGGTCAGGACCGGAGTAAATTTAGGTGAATTCCATTTTGAAAGGAAATTTAGGGTCTGCTCGGTGAACCCCATTTTGAAAGGAAATTTAGGGTCTGTTCGGTGAATTTCATTTTGAAAGGAAATTTAGGGTCTGCTCAGTAAATCCTATTTTGAAAAAAAATTTAGGGTCTGTTCGGTGAATCCCATTTTGAAAGAAAATTTAGGGTCTGCTCGGTGAATTTCCATTTTGAATATAGATTCGCTCATAATATTGCGATTGCACAGATCTCAATTCGTTAATGAAGTGTCCCCCTTTTGTCTGTTATATCGTACAGTTCGCCAGGTATTTCAGAACACCTCTTTAGCGGTATATGAATGTCAAGCATTTTCGTAGGTTAATTATAGGAACACGGATTTTGGGAAATGACTGCTAAGATTTATTTGAGATATATTAGAGTTGTTGAAGATGAGAAATCACACAGATCTGTAGTGTGCGTTCAAGTTGAAACAGCTCACATGATGATGATGTGATGATGATGATGATGATGATGATATTTTCATCGGTTTGCTTTTGCTTTTCTCTTGGACTTCAGATAGCTTCAAAAGTAAAAAAAAAAAAGTAAAAGATTAAAATGACTCATATGTTTATAGCACACTGGATGAAAATTTAATCCTCACGAAATTATTTGAACCTTTTATTTTTACAGTGATGTTCACCTTTTACAAGGTCCGGGAGCCACTCAAGGTAGATGGTTATAGAGTAAGAGGCATAGTTTATGCGGATATGTAGAGAAGATAACAGTTAACCCTAGACTTGAACAGGTTAAGATTGTCGTGATCGGGGAAGCGTCTTCTTGGGAGTCGGTTCCACAGAGCAGCTGTTCGCGGGAAGAAGCTACTTCGAGTGTAACTTACATCTCACTAATGGAATATGAAGGGAATGCGAATGGTTGTTACAATGTGTATGGCACGGTGGGTCTAAGCCGTGAAGGTTAGAACTAACGGAAGTAAGGAATATAGTTCGTCTGAGCACTTTTCTTGGAAATACCAATAGAGCAGTGGGATGCTTGCGATGTTTCGTCTGCGAGAAAGAGGTTGTAGGGTAGAAAATAATTATTCACCCAGAAGGGAGCGAAGACGATCTTTACGTTTATCCAGACTGGAAAGTGAAGACTTGGAAGATATGGCAGCAGTTACTCCATTTTGGGCCTGAGCCACCTCTTGTAAAGGTGGTGGATTACAGGAGGTGTCAGGTACGTCTGTTAGGAAGGAACGAGCATACATTTACAAATATTGGGTTGGTGCATAATTATCAGGCGTCGTTGTAGGCGAGTTATTTGTTAATAAAAATTGCTGTTTTCTTTCTTTTTTTTTTTTTAATAAAAGATATTATTTTATTTTCAGGTTATAAAAATGCGTGTCGTTAATCATACGCTCCGGAATAATCCTTTAAAAATGTTATTGTTGAATTGGTATGCTTCTTTTTTCATAATAAATATTGTTTAAAAACGCCTGATACTTATGCACCAACCTAATACATATTCACCAATCTAGCCTTGTGATTATATTCACTTTTCTCTTCCTTTCATTTTTGTAGGTGAATAATTACATTTCAAACAAGATTCAAGACGAATTCAACCGTGCCTTGTGGATCGATAGAAAAACTCGAGCCGTTTTTCTTGAATTTACTCTTTACAATGCCAATACCAACCAGTTTGCCAATGTCTTCTTCCTCATCGAATTCCCTGAAAGCGGTGGCGCGATTCCTTACTATCAAATCAATGTCATCACGGCCTACAATAGCTTTGACCCTTACACCGTCACCTGCCTAGTGGTATTCGGACTTTGCTTCATCATGTTTATTATAAAGAATTCCTACAACCTAATAATGGAACGTACAAATTTCTTCAAAAACTTCTGGAACCTGGTAGATCTTAGCGCTTTCATCAGCACTAGTTCTATGTCTGCTGCGTACGTAATACAGTACTATGGAACGCAAGCGGTCCTGGAGCAGTTTCGCCAAGACCCGCGAATATTTGTCAACTTTTACTATTTGGTTGTGCTGAACCAGTTGATCACTTACAATCTTGCCTTTCAGATTTTCTTCACCGTCATCCGAGTTTCCTGTATTCTTGGAATCAGCCAGCGAATATCGGAGTTAGCGGCTGTGATGAAACATAGCATCTCGGAATTGACCGGGGTCTTCTACATTTTCGCACTTTATGTACTTGCTTTCACGGTCGTCGGCAATATATGTTTTGCAACTACTTATTCTTATCGTTCCTACGGATCGTCGTTGATGGCGGTATTTTTACTGCTTCTGGGTAAAAACAATTTTACAGAATTGATTGCCATCTCGCCAATCATAGGCAAGATTTATTTCATATCTAAGATCTTTTTTATGATCTTCATTATCATGAAAATGTTTGAGGGCGTTCTCTCGGAGAGTATTTCATCCAAGAAGAAGATGAGGTTACAGCTGAGCCTGTTGGAATTGTTCACGAAACAGTTAAAGATATCAAGACTCGTTCATTTGCCTAACGCTGTCAAGAAAAAAAATCAAAAAGAAAAGATATACGCTAAAGAGGATAAGTTTTAATGAATATATGATAAAACTTTCTTTTAATTTTTTAAATCGTTTCCGTCTGAATTTCTGCGATGAGAAATTATCAATATTTACGCTATTTATAATCAGACTATTGCCCTCATCTGTATTGTAATTATCACAACGTCTCGGCCGTTATGCTATCCGGCCTTCTTCGAGTGCTTGTCGATCCTGGTAAATTTCAATGAATTTCGAACTGAACCTTCTATTTAATCTAGGCGGTACATTGTTCTCATTTCGCTATGTCTAGAGATATTTCGTCTAGTTCATATTTAGTATTGCTCAGTTATTACTAGTCTGACAATGTTCTTCTCTATCAAAGACACTGCAGAGTCAGACGTTTGAAGGAATCAGCGCATCTGCTCTGCTACAAATACCGCAGTGGGCCTACCATAGAAATAAATACCATATTGGAACCATCAAACCATATAATAATTATCAATGTGTATTTATTTTTATATTTCTTGCGTATTTATTTATGTATTTCCTGTCCCATCTGTAATAGAAAGGGGGGCAAATAAACTTGTTAGTAAATTTATGAGGGATTACTTCCCTTGGCTGTTTTAATAGTCTATACAAATAAAATATTTATCAGCATTTAGACAAAATTAGTTCCCGGGCAAAATTCGCAAAAATGGAGGATATACTGAGAATTAAATTGTCGTTGTGACTTATTTGTCTGTATTTGCTATTTTTTATTTACATGGTCTTATCTTAATGACCAACCCCAAAAAATCCTTTTTTCACTGTTTGTTTAAATTAATCAATTAAAATCTGAAAATGTTCACTTGTTTGTTGGTAAACTACATTTTCTAATTAAATGTAAATGTTTCGCAAATATATTTTGATTAAAAAAACAACAGTTTATATATTTTTTTAACCCTTTTGTATGTGGTCTTAAGATTTTGACCAAGGGTGTATTTTATTGTCCCCCACCCCATTCAAGGCTATAGTATCTCTAAAATGCAAGGGATTAATGAGGATGAAAGAAAATGCAAAGGACGTTAGTTAGTAGAAAAGTCACTAAAAAATAGGATTTAGGCAGACAAAAGATGGCAATTGATGTTACACACCATAGTATATTTTCGCTTTTATGTTGTAGGGATATTGTATTTTTTTGGTACAAATAAATAAAATAATAATAATAATGAAAATTATAATTAAAATAAAATAAAACAATAATATTTAAACCTTGTTTAAAATAAATTAAATTAAAACAATAAAAAATAATAAAATCACTCCCGGCATGTAACAAAAACTGTTCCTGTCGGAAAGACGTTATATATTCAATCTCTCCACCCACAAACCGCCAGGAAGACAACACGTGTGTAACTTCCCTCTATGATATGACTTGTAATATTACGAAGTAAATTGCTCCCTTTTATAATATGTACATTAACACAATTATAACGTAAAATAGACACGACAATAGACACAGATACATGGATAAAATTCAATGAAATTACCAGACAATTTGTCATGCCATCTCTGTATTGTGTACGTTTATTTTTCCTGTTTTTATTTTCTTGAAAACAAGTCTAAGATTTCAATACCACTGGTGTGATAAAAATACACAACAAAAGTATGGTGACTAATGACGTGTACACAAAAAACATACGAATACCACAAAATTATGGGTACACAATACAAAAAGCATGGTAAATTGTATGATAATTTAATCGAATTTTATGTATTTGTGTGTATTTTACCGTAAAATAATATACATTATTATTAATTATAATATAATAATTATAATTATTATATTGTAATTATTATTACAATATATCATCATTAATATTATAATAATTATAATGTAATTATATAATTACATTATTGTTTAATAATATGTACATTAACACAATTGTAACGTAAAAATTTTACGTTACAAGTGTGTTAATGTACATATTATAAAATTATATTAAAATTTACTCGGTGATATCACAAGTCATATCACAGCACATGTTGTCATCCTGGCGGTTTGGCGGGATGTCTGTATTTCCGGAAGGAACAGTTTTTGTTGCATGTTGGGAGTAATTTTTTTTTTATTTTTTTATTCAATTTATTTTAAACAAGGATTAAATATTATTGTTTTATTTTATTATATTTTATTTATAATCTTCATCATCACCATCATCATCATCATCATTATTTATTTATCTATTTATTTATTTATTTATTTTTAATGTACAATGTATAAAAATACAAGAGCCAACTTGAGAAGTCACTTAAAGGACTGAGCGACCAAATCTAAGAAGCAGAAGTTTTTGAACTGTAAGCAATGAAGATTACCAAAGGGACCAGAAAAAAACAAAAACAAAAAACAAAACAAAAAACACTTTGAAACTCAGAGAACATGCACCAAAAGCGTGAAAGGACTTGAGATCAAACATCCGGTTGAACTACGCCGATCTTCTGGAGTAGTTCCAATCCCCGATTGTTCCTGCGAGTCCCAAACAAGATTGTTCCTGCGAGTCCCCGCAAGATATCTCAGAGATTGTGAACAGCACTGACTACGGAATGACTATGATGTAACCGCCTCTGTTTTAAATATTGATAAATATATGAAGCTTTATATAAAAATATGCTCTATGAAAAAAACTGTTATTTTTCTTTTTATCTGTCACGATGTATGTCTGAAGTCCTATAAAGTTAATAAAAATATTTTCTTCTAAAAACTTAAAAAAAATTATTTTTGATGTTTTAATTTGATGCTTTTGATATTTAGATTTTGGCATTAAATAACCCACAGAGGTGTTGATATGCTGCTAAACAAACCAACCAATTTGCGCCCAATGTTGAGTGCTCTTCTATAAATATAACAAATATATATATATATATATAATATTTACTTAAAAATTATAACATGTTATATCATCACTACAAAAATAGCCATTTTGTTTCAACACTTCTGGTGTATTGGGCATTATATCTGACGTAAAAATATTTCCCCTCGTGATGGTAGTGATTGGTTTTGAACTCTTTAAAAACTTTTTATTTTACAATCAATACCATCACTTGACAAGGCACCAAAAGTGTTGAAACCAAATGCCTATTTTTGTAGTGATGCTATAACATTCGCTCTACTTTGCATTGAGCACTTTTTTTTAAAAATAGTGTTTTTGGTTACTGTAATTTTCTTCCATCTATACCAACCTAGTATTCGTATATATATATATATATATATATATATATATATATATATATATATATATATATATGTGTGTGTGTGTGTGTGTGTGTGTGTGTGTTTGTGTGTGTGTGTGTGTGTGTGATTTGCAGACGGTACTGTTTCGCAGATCTTCAGTGCGACTAGACATCCGAATGCCTCAAGATCGGATTGAGACCCAACCGATTTGGTGTCAGTCAGAGTCTCTACCACTGAGATATCTTCACTCGACAGAATGAGTCAGCTAAATCTAGCGTATTGATTTTACAAATGTAAACAACCGCCAAACATCCGAAGTGCTCCATTCATTTTACTACAGAGCTTCGCATTAACGCAGGTGGATGTTTTTAGAATTAGCTTGTCATTCAACAGTGCTCAGTTGAAAATATATTTTCAAGAGCTAATATATGTGTGTGTGTGTATTTAACTTTAACTATTAAAATCTGAATCTACCATCGACACTGCAATGAGAAAACGTATTTGTCTTTTCGTCGTTTTTACCTCACAGATGCAGTTAATGAAATAATTTTATAGAAACAGTTATTAGTTATGTTAAGTATTAAAATACTGACCCGATAAAAATCCTTAATCTTCAGGGTTTGATTTGATGTTGCGCAGAATAAGACACACTTAAGTCTTTCACCAATAAATAAAAATTATAAATGAATTTATCTTTCAATGTCATAGTGAGAAAAGCAAAAAGCAATCGTATTTTGGTGTAAGACGGTTAGAAGTGGAAAAAAAATATGAAGTGAAAGGTTTTATGCAAAACTGACTTCAAATTTTGTTTCAATTTTAGTGCGTATCTTATTAAATAAACTTTACAAACAAAAACAAATGAGACACCACAATGCAACTGTGTCGATTCACCCAGATAGATGATGATGGAAAATGACTTTATCTCAATCTTTAACGTTTTGTGTTTTCAGGGCCAGCAGCAAAGTCTACAAGATAGGGTTTTCAAAGCAGCAGCCCACTTGACCAAAAGTGAATAAAATAATAAATGATGGGTGAAAACTTTCGGGATCAAGTGCTACTTGATTGGACGTTAGAGATTTCCACTTGCAGTCACAATTAAAATCGAGGATAGTTTTAGGCCACTCGGCAGGTATACGTTGTCTGGGTGGGGAGAGAGAGAGAGAGAGAGAGAAAGAGAAAGAGAGAGAGAGAGTGCGTGTGTGTGTGTATGTGTGTGTGTGTGTTGCCAGTCATATGTAGGAATATAGAGATGGGAAGAGGGGTGGTAGGTGAAAAGTCAGAGTTTTTGATGGTTGAAGGGAAAAGATAACCTGTACTCTGGCGTGTCAAAAGTTATCATAAGTATCACCTACCTACCCCGTATCTATAAATATAAATAATTATAGTTTGAAAATATGCCTCTTGAATGCATAAAAATATTACACATCAGCATTACATGACTTGCGTTCAATCTATTTTTCAGAATAAATAATGGCACACTAAAAAATAAAAGCCTAATTTTTTCGCTTACATCCACTGATGATGACTCAATGTAAGTCGAAAACTTGGGACTACACAATATGAATTTAGTCCAATTTATTCGCACATAACAACATTTGTGAAAGGATGTATATTAGAAAAAAAGATTGTTGGGTTGTTATTGTTGCTCTCTGCCTCAAGAGGCCCCCAAACAAGAATAAATACGAGGTACTAAAAAGAGAAATGAAAAGAAGGGAGCCAAAATATTTTTACCATCTTTATTAAATGCAACAATGTAAAACAACAATATGACATGACATAAACATGGCACTTGAAGTCAAAGAGGTTTGCACTCTTCTAACGTAAAACACCCTGCCTGTTACAACTATGTCCTGTCTCCCCGATGGTTCTGGGCGAAAAAGAAATCCACCCGATCTTCCCCCGGTGAACTGAAGGAACCACCACTATTCGCCACGTTGTGAATTCTTGATCCGAACAGCAGTGTATCGGTCTCCCCGGAACGGTCCGGTGGGAAGGGGAGGAAATGGCTGGGTATTACGCTGAAAAGAAATCACTATTCATGCAGAAAAAGTTCTTGTCGTAGCCGCAAAGAGATGAAAAAGAAAACATAAGCAACTCTTTCGGTTCCTGTACTAAGAGCCCTTTAAGGCCACTGTTTTTATGTCACTACGGAAGAATTTACACGAGTACAAAATGTCGTAACGAGGTTCACTCGCTTGGGGTCGGAAGTGACAGAGAGAGAGAGAGTAGGAGAAATTCTGCCTAAATAATTTCAGCTAATCTAATCTAAGTAATTCGGGGATCATCGTCGGAGCGTGTAATTATAGCAGTTTGCTTTCTCAGCTTTGTTGGCAAAATTAACTGGTTTCGTTTAGGGTCTATTTCTACTTCAAGGTTCGGATCGGACCTTTTTGGCACGTAACAACCAAACAATCAGACCAGCAAATTCCAACAAGCTGTCTCTTCCGCGTTCTTCGATCCGATCTGTCTGGTCTCTGATCACCTCTATCAAACTCAAGCATGCAGGCCGCTTATATATAGAGAGGCGGAGCTAAACAACTTCTAGGCACCGCCCACTAATTTTAATATGCAAATCGCCTTGACCACCATGCAAGTTTTTCTGGTCTCCGAAACTCCACGGGAAACCGCTTCTCAAATGGTACTAAAAATGAATTCGGGCTCACTGCCGGGTTTTCCGTAGACATCATCCACTTGAGTTTTGCCAAAACCACTTATTCCGTTTGGTTGAAGTCCGTGTGTTAGACCACCCAAAAGTCCAATTCACCATTTATCATAAACTTTACTTTAACAAACCCGTCTCTTAATCACTCTGGAATTATTACATTTAATTAACTAATAACTCAACCCCAGAACAATTATTAAGAAAAAAATACAAACTTATTTCTGGAATTACTCCAGAATCCCTTCGACCCAAGTAATTAGCACCTTCACCTTAATTCTTTAGCACTGTTGATTACTAAATCCACCTCTCTCTCTATGTCACACTCTACAAGATTACTACCTTTGAGTTAAGGTGTTGGTCATCTACCATCAATGAATATCTTTGTTCCCTGTGGTGTGAGTCTGGACATTGGTCGTGTCACATATAACTCTAACCTCTTCTCAGAACCGAGTAATTTGTAGCACATTATTTATCATCTCTCAGTTGCGTCTCTGCCTTTGGGCAGAGTGCATTCAGGTGCAGCTCCGTCAAAGGACAGCATTGCATCTGAGGAAAATGATACTGTGAGATACTGTGCCCTCTTATTGCACCAGAGGGAGGGATCGATGCTTGCATCAAGGCTATCATAAAAGGGACAGCTCAGCATGCAAATTACACCAAAATCTAAGAAGTACAATGATTTAAATATCTGAGAAGTGTTTTAACAGAGGACAGAACGTGCAAGACTGAAATCTAAAGGTGCATTGTGAAAGCAAAAGATGCCTTCCAAAAGCTAAGCAAAGTATTAAGAAGCAAAGAAAAAAGTACTAAACTCCTATATGGCAGTGAATGCTGGACAATCCCCTCACAGATAAAGAAGAAACATGAAGTAAACAGAAATGTGGTTCTACAGAAGGATACTGGGAATACCATGGACTGAACATGTGAACAATGGCAAAATTTTAGAGAAAATGGTAACAAAAAGGACACTTAGGAAGAGAGTTGAAATTTCTAAAGGACATAATGAGGAAAGAGGGCTAGGAAAACTTGATACTCACAGAAAAGATTGAAGGTAAGAGGTTACAGAGGAAAACAATGTATAATGTACCTAGTAAGCTTGAGTAAATGGATGTCAGAGCAAGGTTTAGGAGAGATAGCAAAAAGATAAAATTTATTAAGAGTTACAAAGAGCAGGAAATTGTGGAGAGCCATGATCGCCTACATCTTGGAGGGACATGGCACATAGAAGCAAAAGGGTGAGTTTAATATTTTATATATAAGATCCAGAGACGGATATGCAATGTAATTGGCCCTGATCTGTCATCTCATTTGCAGTTGCTCTCTCACAGACGCGATGTTGCCTCGCTCTGACTTTTTTACAAATACTTTCACGGTAATTGCTCCGAGGAGCTGCTTTCGCTTGTCCTTAGGCCTCATGAATTTAAACGTCCTACGAGGCTGGCATCCCATTCCCACCCCTTCACCGTTGAAACTGTTAGATGTAGACGTCTCTTCTACTCCAATAGCTTCATGTCTCGCACATCTCGCCTGTGGAACTCCCTTCCCTATTCCTGTTTCCCTGACAAATACAATCTCCAACTATTTAAGTGTAACGTCAATCGGCATCTCCAGTTGCCTTGATCTATCCACTTCCCTTCTCCACATCCTTTCACCTTTCATTCCTATCTGCTCTCGCTCCAAATCTTCTGTAACCCCCTTGCCTTGATCGATCCACTGTCTTTCTCTTTCTCCACATCCTCTCCTTTACCACTCCTATCTGCTCTTCCTCCAACCCTTCTATAACCCCTTGCGTGATAGTGGCCTCCAGCCTTGCTTGGGGTGATACTCTTAAAAAAAAAAAACAAAAAAAAAAAACTAAGTAATTATGTGCTGGAACTTGCATGTGTCTTTTTAGGAGGGACTCCCTATCCTTATTTAGTTTGAAGTCTGAAGGCACTCTATGAATCACCATTGTTGAACCACAATGATCTTATTTTTCTTCAATAATCTTTTTAGAAAGTGAACAAAACTAAACATGCTACTAGATTGGCAATGAGGTCCCACTGTTTTACTGTTCGACTAGGAAGATGCAACTGTATGCTTTATTCTAATCTGTCCCGGGTATGGCAATAAACTACATTTGGCAGCAAGGCCTTTGATCAAGAGGTTTTGAAGAGGGTGGAACCACCTCTTAATTGCTGTTGTTCTCAAGTCCACCCTGACCTGGAGTAGTAACATCTGTTAGGGTACCAGCTGTGGACAAATACTTAACCCCAAAACTTGGGTCAAAACGCTATGAAATTATAAAAAGATTTATAGCAAAAATACCAGCAATATATTTTCATAGTAAAATATATTACCATCAATACATTTTTGTAGCAAAAAAAACAAAACAATTACCAGTAATACATTTGTCAAAGAAATTATTAATGGCCCCAAGAAAATAAAATTTTGGCATTAAATGACCCATAAGGAGTTGATATGCTGTTAAACAAATTTAAAGTGAATTTAAGTATGTGATGTAATGAATATGCATACACCTGTGTTCCCCCTCACAGGAATATGATTGGCTGGTGTCAGCCATAAATACAGACTGATGTGGAGGTACGATAGAGTCCAAGTCTATGACGACACCCATTGGACTCCACCATTGGCTATCCTATTGGTCTACATCTATTGACTATGACTACGACGAGTACCAGTTGATTACTGCTACCTGCTAGATTGTACTACTCAGTTACAGTAGCCAAAACCACTTAACTACTTCGATCAAATATGTCCCTTTCCAGGACATATCAGTATGCTATTTTACTAGGTCTCACCATTGTACTGTTGAAGTAGCTAGATGCTAGATAGTATATTCTTTTCTAATAGATTCTTTTCTTGCACTTTCTGTCTGTAAAACTCCCTTCTGATTTCTTGCTTTCTTGTCACTGATGATCTTCAAAAACTTAAATGCAACAATAATCTCAGTTTTCTTAAATTCTGTCCTCTTATTGCCCTTTCTTCTCAATAAAGTCTTTTCATTCTCTCTTACTCCAAGGAACACCTTAGTGGCATTATTGCCTTGCATGGAGTGAAATGATTAAAAAAAAAATATAAAGTTGATATGAGGTGATGCTGGAAAATTATCAACATGAACTACTACCCTGAACTACTACTAAGGTGGTCAAATAAGCAAATATTAAAATTTAGTGAAGGGACTTCTTGATCAAGCTGATAATTTCTCAGCACCCTATTGCACTGACTAAAGCAATTATGGATATAACTTGTGTATTACAGTTTACAACCATAAAAGAGATGGTTGGAGGAAGAAATTCTGTGTTTAAATTTAAAATTAGTTTCTGTCTATATTTCTGAGATGATGTATTGTAACTGTTTACAAGGACACTTGGCCTAGTGGATAAAAGCATTAGTTAAGTAATTCAAAAAGTGACTTTACTTTAAGAGTGAATTCAATACCTTGCCACAGAATAAAACAAAAACTTAGATAGTTGAGTTACTAAAGGGAATTAACTGATACTGAGATATCCAAAAAGGCGTGGAACTAAAACAATCTACCGCCTTGGACTAAAAAAAAAGGGTTTGGTTCAAACTTTCAAAGTACATCATCTGAAGAAGGTCGGAGCGTACAACGGCTGAAATGTTGTGAATATGACAATAATGATGAGGACAACAGTCCGAATGGTGTAACTAGTTAAAATTACATTTTGTCCTTCAATAGAAATCAATGTTTAGGCCAATTGTTTAGCATTTTTTTGTTTTTGTTTTTAGAGCAGGGATGAAATAATGCTCTCATTCTGTGGATTGAAACAGCTGCCATCATTTTCTGGGGTGTGTAACCTCGTTTTGTGAAACGATTTTTAAGTTTTTGTTTGCCAGTCTATTTTAGAGGACAATTAATTCATTTTTTTATAACTCATTTAATGATGTTCTTTCTTGTCATACATATAAGTTCTATTATCAGCTTTTAGAATGTTTCGTGTTAAAAAAAAAAATCACTTTACCAGAAATCGCTTTGTCATTTAATGTAAGGGAGATAACTCTGATGAATCAGTCACTCTTATTATTCGGAGGCGTGAACCAAGCTATATAAACTGGCTTCGCGAACGCAGTGACCGCACTGTTAAGAAAAACAGTGATAATGCTCGTTTATATGTCGTGGCAACTGAAAATCTTGTAGTTTGTGTTTTCGCCTTCAGACTGAAATACAAACTAAACTGCCCTTGCTATAACATGATACCCGGCTACAACTCAATCACGCAAGCATTTTTGGGAACTTTATTCACATGGGCACTTACTGCTGTTGGTTCAGGACTTGTGTTTGTATTTCGAAGTGGACAGGTAACAAAATATATAAATATTTATATTTACAAGGAAGTACTGAAAAGTTTTCGGCCCGACCAAAAAGCTCACCTCTACAAAATTCTGATGTTTGATTATTTGGCCAGATTTTGGGGAGTGGATCGGGCCAAGGATTTTTCAGCACCCCCTTGTGCTGTATCGATCGGTAACTAATTTTGTATAATTTTATTAAGGTTTTAGTGTTTCTTCACTTTGGTGTCATTCATTAAAGTTTTAAAAAAAAATGGGTGATTTTTTTTTTCCGGAACTGAGTAAAATCTTGTTAAAAAATATTCCTTAATTTTTTTATTATTATTTTTTTTTCTTTTTGTCGCTGAATCTGCTCTTAAATTCTTATTTTAAAATATATTACTCTTTTTCTTTAATAATTAATAATAGCTAAAAAACAAACTTTTGTTTTTGTTACGACAATTCCAAGGGAGGCAACTCAGCTTTTTTTTATTAAAGGAATTCAATTAACATTGTTCGTTAGTGAAAGAGAATAAAAAAAAATAAAAAAATATATTTGATTGATGTATAGTATAAATGTTGTCTTAAAAATTTCCTCATCATTGACTAGTTGCCTCTTATCAGGATATTACATGGTCATATATCAAAGGTGAATATCAGGTCCCTGTATTTGTTTTTTTTCTCCTTTTAATTATTGACACGTGTTTGAGTTTGCTGTTTATTTTTATTTAACAACCACCTGTTATAAAATAGTGGAGTGCCAAAAATATCTTAGAAATATTGTCACGCATATATATATATATATATATATATATATATATATATATATATATATATATATATATATATATAAAATTTTATTTACTTATTTATTCTGCCGAGTGCATAGACACAAAAAAAGAAAAGAAGAAAAGCAACAAAAAAAACCCACTATCGATCAAATGAAGAAAAAAAAACAAACTAATAACGTTTAAAATACGCTGTGACAGTGCGTGGCAGCGTTCATTTTACTCAGGGCCCAAGAATAAAAGCTGTCCCTCAAGTCAAGTGCTTTGTCTTAGGACTAACATCGTCCTGAGGGTAACAGTCCAGTTCAAACTCATCCGTGTTCTTTTGAAGAGAGAGGTTTCCTTTCTCCCTTATTTCTTGTTTAGGATTGTTTTTCCGTTCCTTCTTTTTCACTGTCAGTAGTAGCCCCCTTGCGTTCGGTCTTTCATTATGATTTCTGCTCTGCTGTGACAACAATAATTACAAACGTTCCCAAGCAGGACAGCAAGCAACTGATTGTTTTCTGGGCAACAATCATTTGGAGGGCTCTCTTATCTGCTGCTGAGCAGCTAACAAACAGTGATGTCGCATGCCAGCTCAGTATAGCAGAGGTAGGACATCAGCAGCTATCACTGTAGATAATTTTATTGAACAAACGAAACTGTAAACATACATTATTATTGATATTGAGTGGGAAGGCTTTTTCGGGGTGGGATTTTATAATGAAAAACGTAATTTTACTTTTTTTTTTTAAAGTTTTGTACTTGTCCTTTTTAAGACTTTTATTAGTAAGCATTTAAGATCAAATAAAACAAACCCCTACAAGAATATCTAGATAAATTACGTATTGTTATAATGCAAATTAAATAAAATTGGCGTCTTTACAAAAGCTTTTTCTTTTTTTCATTTCCCCCCAAGAAAGACAATAATGTCACTAGGATGTAAGGGGTTACTGGGCGTAAAAGCAGATGAGAAGACTTTAGTGAGGAGAAAGGCCAATAAAAGAACAGGATTCAGGAAGACAGAAGATGGCAATTAGCATTGCATTTAAATTTTGGAAGATTGTAGGTAGCAGGGAAGCAAGAAATTGGAAGGGGGTTTCACAGGCGAGAAGTGCAAGAAAAGAACCTATTACCATGAAAGTATTTATAGAAAAAACACAGGTAAGATATGTTATGGTGCTGAAAAAGTGACTGAAGCAGAGATGCCAGGTTAGGACCAATAACATTGCAGATTCTTTGTATTTTACCAAGAATCTCTAAATACATAGCAGGAGTGCCAGACTAGATGTGGCAGCAATATTCAAAGCATGGACAAATGGTAGACTTATAAATATGTAAGATAGATTCTGGCTAGATAAATTGTCTAGCACGATACAGTGAACCAACTTTCCGAGCAGCAGACTTAGCAATTAATTCAATATAATCTTTCCACTTCATGTTAGTGGAAAACATTAGCCCGAAAAGGTGCAAGGAGTCACTTTCCTGGAGGTTTGCATCAGCCATACTGATGGAAAGCAAAAAGGGGTTCTCAGACTATTAAAAGACAGCAGTTTCATTTTGGAGGCATTAAAATCAACTAGCCATTCCTTGCCCCAGTTAACAACAGATTGTAGGTCATTTTTTAGATCAGCTGACAATTTGATCTTATCAAACTTCCTCTTAATAGAGTTGTCATCAACAGAGATAGCAAATTGAGAACTGATGACATCAGGAAGGTCATTGACGAAAATTAAGATAGATCCAAGGATAGAGCCCTGGGTGACACCTGTATTAATGCAGAAAGATCTAGAAATTATTCTTAAGTCCTTATTCCACTGAGTCTAATCTGTATCACTCAGCTCAGGGATTGAACTCTCAGTTACTGTCACCAAATTCACAAATCAATGCTTTAATCCTGAGACAAGGATCTGAAAAAGGCCAGAGAGTACTTTGGCCAAAACAACAAAGATAAGGACATTAGTTTGGGTGTAAATAATAATTCCTCATTGCAGAAATTCATAGAGAAATGATTTTTCTCTTCATGAGGATCTCAGATTACTCAAGGTCTGGACTAGTGCAATGGTCTTGTGGGCCCCCATCAAATCTATAATACTGGGTACACCAAATCTGACATGGCACCCCTCCCAACTCTGTGATATGCTCCCGACTCCACTACATTTCAATTTTCATAAGGTAGTATTCATATAAAAACAAATTTTATTGTAACTTAATTATCTACACTAATGGATCATATACAATGTAGGTGAACAGTTCAAATAGAAAAATTGAAAATAAATACAATGTATCTAAATACAAATCAGACATATAACATAAACATTCCATCTTAAATAAATCAACAGTGATTTACAGCTATTTTTAACATCAACTTGAAAGTTTTTTTGTTACAAGTTGATTAATTTTAACACATTCAACATTATAGATAAAACATTATAGATAACACATAGTGAATTTTATGTAGTGTTTTTTTCCAGACTTAACATGAGCAAAACAAATTAACGGATTTGAACAAAAGAAAAAAAAAAGCTCCGAATTACGTTAAAATCTGAAAATTTTTTATCCTTTAATAATAGGTTGTGCTTAGTTTAATTTGTAATTTATAGAAATGTAGGCAAAAAAAAAACAGATATTAAGATAGTGAGGGTCACAAATCACTGCCTGGGGGCCTTAATCAGGTTTAACAGGTGGTTTGGGAGTAGTATGCACCAACCCTATTCAAATTAAACTTTACTCTTAATATGTAAAAAATATAAAAAATTTTCTTCTTTTATGAACAAAATATGAAGAAAATAGTTTTATAAAGACGTCCATTTAAATTATAATGCAGCAATTCTCTTTGCCCACGTGATTCTAATTATAGAATTTCTTTGTTGATAGCTGACTAAGATAGAAAATATTTCAAAGTCCTTTTTGATCTAAATTGTTGTTGCCAATTGCTAAATTGCTTATCCAGAATATGAGGCAAAGTAAAGTTTAAATCTTCTTTTCTTTTGTATTTAAAGTGAAAGAACTCTTTTCACGTTTACTGAAATTTCCACTGACTTTTCTCACTTTGTTCTATTAATAATTTTAAGGCTAGTAGCTCTTTATGAATGCTTTCTATTTTCACTTTGTGATTTGCATATTGTTTGAAAAATCAGACAGACATGACACGAATATTACAATATCCTGAAATGGCCTTTTTAAAGGTGAATAGATGTCATTTTTAATTTTTATTTGAAAGACTTACGAGATAAAAACTGAAAATTAATTTTTTTATTTCTTTAATAAAGTACTTAATATCTTTTATTGTCCTTTCTCCTTGCTAACTCTTCTCATTCTCTCTCACTCCCAGTAGCCACTTGCATCCTCGTGGCATTAAAATGATTTAAAAAAGAAAACTAGTAAACCCTATAACCTGATATAACAGATTCCAGGTTTAATGGATCTCATTACAAAGGTGGGACTTGTTCTAGACTATTATTTTTTCTGTGTTTTAATTACAAATAAAATATATTAAAATGCCTTTTTCTTTTATAATAACCAATATTTTAGATATGTTTCTTGGTCAGTGCCTTTTTTAAAAAAATGTTAAGAAGCATAGAATTATACTGTCAAAAAGGACAGAGTGGGGTGCTGAAAATTTGTCAGACATTTTGGATGCAGTTTGGTCACTAAGCAGTAGAAATGACTTTATATATTTACATAAAAGTTGTATTTATCCTATTATGGGTACTACCCTATCGGCCAATACATCTGCTAGGTGGCACTGCTCATGACAGTTAAGGAAGAGACTTTCTCTCTTTCTGACCTGAGATGTAGTAATAACATATGGGCAGTGCCACCTAGCAGACGTCTTGGTAGGCAAGGTAGGGATAATCTGAACAGGCATTTTGAAGCCTTTGCATTCATTTACATATCTCCTTTTGGTCAAGTGAAAGATTGAAATGCCAAAAAAAAAAAAAAAAAAAGAAAGAAAGAAAAAGAATACTAAATGCACAAATATATGCAGACGTCACAGGTGTATATGTAAATATATGTACATAAGTTCAGCACCTACTGGTATTGTGTCTGTGTGTATGTATATATATATATATATATATATATATATATATATATATATATATATATATAATGAAATGAATCTTAAAGAGCCAGGAACAACCTACCTAGGTTTTCCCTAAATGGATCTTCAGGGTAAACTGGCTAAAGAGGAAATGACATAAAACAGTATTTATTGATAAAACCACTAAAAACTAATTAGCATAAAACCTCGTGACAGAAGAAGATAGAGAAAAAAAACAAAACCCAGAGCCTCTATACCAATAACCAGGATTTATTATATAAATTCAAGGATTCGCCAATCCCTATGGCAGATGCTCGCTCAGGCACATTTGTGTTTGCTTAACAACATCAGAGCCCACCTGTGGTTTATACTGCAACTATGCTGAGCAGACCTTAATTACAGTTTCTGGGAGAGAGTGTGTTATCTTGCATGATCAACAATTTGAACAAGGCTATCACACTCAAGCCTTTGGCCATGATGACTTATGGCTTTGACAGCCCACAAGAGTTCCATCTACCCAATTTCGCTCACAAGGCTTGGGTCAACCCGTGGTGTAATTTTCAGGCACTTTCCAAATGTGCCACACTCTGGGATCGACCTCAATCCATTCTGATAACATCAGGAAGTCTCCTTCCTGACAAATTGACCATGATGAGATTTGAATCTGGGTCTCCTGGCCATAAAGCGAATGTTCTAACCACTCGGCCACATGCAGTGTGTGTGTGTGTTTGTTTGTTTGTTTCATTAAAAATAACAGACAAGGTACTATGGTTAAGCTTTTTATTTAATTTTTCTTGTGTTTGAACAAGAGCTTTCTTTTTTGGACACAGAATGTTTAGGAATTGTCCAAAGGGGCATTTGAACTCCTAGATGATGTACGTTCATTGTAATTTTGACTTAGCTGGTGTGTTGTTCATTTTGAGGATAAGGTTAGCTGTCTTAATTAATTTGATTTGTTTATTCAGGTCAATTGAGGTAGTGTATTTCTTTATAATATTTCTAAGTGTATTTCAAATGCCTCTTAAGGAACTGTGTTTCTGATCAAACAGTCACACAACCACATGCCTATCCAGACACCTTACGTTACACCTATCTGATCACAGCTCTATTAGAAACCATTTAAACACACACATAAACCTACCAGACTCCATTCGAAACATACTAGTAGAAACACAAACATAATAACCTCATCCACCTGTAAACAAGATTAAAAATAATGAAAGCCCTAATAATAAAAAAGAAAAAGCCAACTCGGCCACAATGTGCTTACCGTGTTCGAAAAATAAAACATCTCTATAACACGCTAAAAACATACACATAATGCACACACTCAATTAAACTGAAAAAATAAAATTATCCTTGATAATGGCTGAAAGTATAGCCGAAAGCGCTTGAAACTATACAACATTTGGGCAGTTTCTACACACTCGGTGTTCAAAAAAAAGAAAGCTCTTGTTCGAACACAAAAAAGATTAAATAAAAAGCTTAACTGTAGTATCGTGTCTGTCATTTTTAATGAAACATGCATAAATGAAGGATTGCTGCCTAAACAATATATATATATATATATATATATATATATATATATATATATATATATATATGTATATATTGTCATCCACAGACAGACTGTTTCGCTGTATCACAGCTCATCCGTGTAGCTAGACGTCAGTTGGAAATTTTACCCTGAAGCCGTTGGCGCACGACAGAGAAGAAGGTGAATTTAAGCGTATTTATTTTTAGATAAACACACAGTGACTGAGAGAACTCGATTCGATTTACTGAAGAGTCTTGCATAATCTCATAATTTAATCTTTTGTCATTTTGTGTCAAGTTTTAACTTCTTTTTTTTTTAATCATTTCACTCCAAGCAAGTCACTAAAACACAAAGGGTTACTGAGTGTTAGAGAATATGATAAAAGGAAGAGAGAACAATAAATGAACAAGATTTAAGAAGACAGAATATTGCATTTAAATTTTTGATGATCAAAATTGACTGGGAAGCAAGAAGCCAGAGGTTTTACAAGCGAGAAGTGTGATAGAATTACTGTCACCAAGTTAACAAATCAATGCTTTAATCCTCTGTGGAGACAAAGATCTGAAAAAGGCCAGAGGGTAATTTGGCCAAAACAACAAAGATGAGGACATTAGTCCGAGTGTAAATAATGTAAATAATAATAACTCCTCATCACAGAAATTCATAGAGAAATGATTTTTCTCTTAATGAGGATTTCAGATTACTCGAGATCGGGACCAGTTTGATGGTCTTGTTGGCCCCCACTAAATCTATAATACTGGGCATACTAAATCTATGACATCCCCCACCCAAAAAAAACTCTGTGATATGCCCTCCCATTCTACTACATTTCAATTTTCATAAGAGTATTCATATAAGATACAAATTTTATTTTAACTTAATTATCTACAATAATGGATCATATGCAATATAGGCGAACAGTTCAACGAGAAAAATTGAAAATGAATACAATGTGTCTATAAGCAAATCAGAGATGTGTCGTAATCATTCCATCTTAAATAAATCAACAATGTTCTGCAGCTATTTTTAACATCAACGTGAGATTTTATTTTGTTGTTGAAAAGTTGAATAATTTGAACATTCAGCAACATAGAACTTGGTTACATCTAGCCATTTCAAGTGTATAATGAGATCTTGCCGCCAATCTAATACTGCACTTAAATTCACAAAGTCTTGGTACCATAGAGGAAAGTCGAACAGAACAATTACCATGAAAGTATTTATAGAAATGGCACAGGTAAGCTATGTTACGGCACTGAGAAAGTGACTGAAGCTGAGATGTCTGGATAACTATTTTGTTTTTAAACACACAAGGCTGCTCTAATCTAATAAATTGATTAGCATTGTATTTCTATTAGTTCAAGATTTTTCACTAGATTGAAGCTGAAAACTTCAGTTTAACACTGTTGAAACTGATTTCTGGTTCAGTAGGGCACCAGGCAGAAAACTGACAAACTTTTTTGATACTAAGATGAATTTGGTACCATTATTTTTTTATTTTTTTGATTTGTCAAGTTCTCTTTTTTTGTATTAAAGGTTTTTAGCTATATTAAAAATAAAATTTTATTTTGGGGTACTAATTTTATATTTTTAAATACAGTATATTGCATTAAATCATTCTAAATTTAAAAAAAAAAATTGATAAATCCTGAATTATATTTAGATTTAACATACCCACTTCTCCTCCATAAGTCAGTTAATTCAAGAATCGATAACAAGTATTTGATAACAGTAAAACAGTAAAAATACTTTTTAAATTTTTTACATAACTTTAACATACATTATCATAAATGATAGCCTTTGATATTTTCTATGTAATAGTGTGGGAAAATGAAATAAAATAATAAAAATCATAAATGTTTTAGAAACTTGTTCAGGTGTATAAGTATTTAAACTTACTTTTGACAGGTATTTTGACTTTTCTTTGAGATCATTGAATATTCAATCAAGGAAAGCTTACCCAAAATCAAAATAATCCCTAATTGATATTTATTTTCACAAAGAAAAATGTATACATATATTTGTTAGGCTGAGTCAGAAGTAATTTCCGTTTTGGGGAACCAATTTTAATGAAGAATATATTATCCTAAGTACTAATCAAACCTGGCAGTTAAGAATAAATTTAGTGTACACTAACAGGGTAAAATGCAGAAAGCAATGTATTGACAGTAATAAATGTCTATAACTGACCTCTATGGAAAAAAGGTAATGTTGTGCATATAGTAGAATCATTGAGGTATTATTCAGTTATTAAAATGCAACGAGACACTAAATGCCCATTTATACATCCAGCAGCTGCAATATGTCTATAAAGGTTTGGTTGAAAAGCACCCTATGCTTGTTTGTTTGTTTAGCAACATATCAACTCTTTTATGGGTCATTTAATTTTCTTGGGACCATTAGTAATTTTTGACAAAAAAAAAATGCATTGTTGGTAATATTTTTTTTAATTTAAAAAAAAAATGTATTGCTGGTCATTTTTTTTAACTATGAAAATGTATTGCTGGTATTTTTACTATAAAAATGTATTTTTATACTTTCATAGCTTTTTTGACCCCAGTTTGTGGGTTCACTATTTGCCCATAGCTGGGACCTGGACAGGTGCTACCACCCTAGGTCAGGGTGGACCTGGGAACGACAGCAATTAAGAGATGGTTCTACATTCCTCAAAACCTCCCGACCAGAAGCCTTGTTGCCAGATGTAGTTTATTATCATACCCAGGATATCCCTCTGCTGATCAGTAGAAAAAATGTTTTTCTCCACCATGATAATGCATGGCAGAATGCAGCTAGTATAACAAAGGAAAAAAAAACAAAATTTTGAACTCCGTTGTTCTGTTGTACGTCACCCATCATATTTGCCTGATCTTGCACCAACTATATATTAGCTTTATTTTTATTTTTTTAATTGTTGATGAGGAAACATTTCTCTAATGAAAACAAGATTCAAGTGCTTGTTGAAAACTTTTTCACATCAAAGCCTGCAGAATTTTACTCAAAAGGTAGTGGAGACTTGCCTGATAAGTTGCAGCACGCCATTGCAAATAATTGTAAATGTAATTGAATAAAAATGCAATTGTACTTGATTTTTCAAAGAAAAAATTGATAAACAAACAAAAAAATTGTTGACTCAACCTTTCTTTCACACATGTTTCACTGAATATGACAAGGAAAATTTTTATTTTTTTATTATTGAGGTTTTATCGTGTTCCTAAATTTTTCCATTTGGTGGGGGTAAGGAAGTGCAAAAATTGTCCACAGTGTCTATTGTCCCAAGTGCTTTTGACCACTTCTGTAGACATTTTCAATGGGTTTGTTGTTCATTTCTTTTCATGGTTGTCTTTTAAGATGTTGTCTTTTACAATGTGATGCGTATTGTATGATAGTAGAATTTATTCTGAACCTCGTGAAAGTAATGTGGATGGAATTCAAGCTGGTGTCCTATTTTAAAAAAACTTTAGCACATTGTTTTAATTGTTAAATAAAGTAAGATTAATACAGAGTGTCAGATGTTTTATATAGATGGCTTCTCTCACAGCCATATATTTTTGAGTATTTTTCTTATAGGTTCTTGTTGGTTGTGGGTGGCTAAATGCCTTTTTATGGCACTATGATCAGATAAGTGACTCCTGAGGCATTTACTCAAGGAAGTAGTGGTGTGACTGATATAGCTAATTGATTTATGACAAGAAACACAGTCTTGTACCAGGCAGTTAAATTGATACACTATATTGGTCATTGTTAGTTTAAATTTAATAGGGTTGATTTGATTAGTGAAGATAAGGTTGGCAGTTTTCCATTTTCTACAATAGATTATAAATTTTACCTGTTTGCTGGGATTTACGGTTGAAATATGGTGTTTAATAATTCATCCTGTTTGTAATTATTGTGCATATAGTTACGGTAAAATATGTTGATGTTTAGTTGTATTTTTATTACAGGTGTAATGTATTTTTTGTAAGAATAATTTTATTTGTTTATTGATGTATTTGGGAAAATTATTGTTAACTAATGTTTGTTTTATGTGTTTGAGTAATAAAAATAAAATAAAAAATTCATCAAATTTTCCTTGTCGGTCATATTCAATTGAACACACACACACACACATATTGTTTTCTGTGACTGAGCATTAAAGCACACTGAATCAAATGGTGGCTTCCCCTACAAAGGGGGATTCAGTTTTGATCCCTGTCAAGGGATCATATTTTCTTTGATTTCTCGAAATATACAGGCCAATAGACATAATACATGCTGTTTAATAAATAAAAATGGGGTGTCTATTTCAAATATAGACTGTTTACTATAATAACAGCTGAAATAATAAAAATGTTGGATTAAAAACACATTAATTCTTTCGAAAACATAGATTTTTTCTTTTTTTTTTTAATCAATTTACTCCAAATAAAGGGCTACTGAGAGTGAAAGAGAATGAAAAGATTTTAGAACGATCTGGAAACCAGATCCTAAACATAGTAAGGGATAAACCTCTACTCCTGTTCAAAAGATCAGGGAGGAGAGTAAACCAGACAATAGGTGAACCTATCTACTCCTATTGATATATACATATATATATGTGTGTGTGTGTGTGTGTATATGTGTGGTGCAGTTCAGTTTATATTACAATGAATCATTCATACAAAAAGTAGATTAGTAAAGTTAATCTACTTATTGTATGAATGATTCATTGTAATATATATATATATATATACACACACACAAAAGGTACTCAAAAAAAATCCTTGCCATTTTTTATTTATTAGAAAAAAAAAAGGCATACAGCAAATTTGACATACTATTTGTCCTCAAAGTAATCTCCATCATCATCATCCAGAAACTTTTGCCAACATGCCTTCAGTTGTGCAAATGCCCTGCTGGTAAAAGTCATTTGTTTTGGATGCAAAGAAGTCTGTGAGTGCTTGTTGCAAGTCTGCTTCATTTGCAAAGGATTTCTTATGAAGGTAGTTGTCCAGGGAATGGACGAGGTGGTAATCTGTTGGTGCAAAGTTTGGGGAGTAAGTCGGATGCTACAGTGTCTCCCAGCCAAGTTGCCATATGGTATCCCTGGCCACTCATGACACATGAAACCTGACATTGTAATGGAGGAATAGTAAAGCATTGCCTGTTGCACACATTCCAACTGCCATGAGTACACATGTCTGCAGTGATGGTTTGGCTCATTGGGAACAACTTCTAATGCTCCACTTGTCAACTCATCCACCAGATATAGAACATGATCGTGCATGGGAGTAGAGGTGGTCTTGTGGTGTGAGGCACAGGGTCCCATGGTGACATGTATTGGAGTGTCATACAGGACCCACTTTTTGTCACTGGTGAGCACTCAATTAAATATGGGTATGCTGCAGTGCTGAGAAAGTAATGAGACACTTGTTGTGGCTTGTTGTCTTCTGACAGTGTGTGAGGTACCTACTTGCTCAACTTGTACACCTTTGCTATGTCGTGCAGGTAAAGTCTGACTGTTTCATCTGAAACCTGGAAGTATTCAACAAGCTCACCATGTCCTTCAGGGCCTCATCATCCAGGACCTGTAGCTGACCACTGCAGGGTTCATCATGAAGGGACAGATCTCTTGACCTGAATTTGTGGCACCAATGGATTGTGGTGCGTTCATTCACATTATGCCTAAAGGATTGATGCATTCAATGACTTGATGCAGCTACAGACAAGCCAGCTATAAAGTCATAAAGCTGACAACACTGAATGAGTTGCTTTAACACACTGACATGTTTCCTTGCTGCTGCTCGAAATATGACAGTTGTGTGTGGAACACACTTGTGCTGGTCAAGAGCAAAGCTCCACCCCAACCACATGATGCACTCATTTGCATATCAGTGATCACTTATTCCCACATGAGGTAAAAAATCGCAAGGAAATTTTTTTGTTACCTTGTGTGTGTGTGTGTGTGTGTGTGTGTGTGTGTGTGTGTGTGTGTATGTATGTATGTATGTATGTATGTATATATATATATTGATAATATTAGTGGTCAATATATATATATATATATATATATATTGATAATATTAGTGGTCAATATATATATATATATATATATTGATAATATTAGTGGTCAATATATATATATATATTGATAATATTAGTGGTCAATATATATATATTGATAATATTAGTGGTCAATATATATATATATATATATATTGATAATATTAGTGGTCAATATATATATATATATATATATATATATATATATTGATAATATTAGTGGTCAATATATATATATATATATATATATATATATATATATATTGATAATATTAGTGGTCAATATATACATATATATATATATATTGATAATATTAGTGGTCAATATATATATATATATATATATATTGATAATATTAGTGGTCAATATATATATATATATATATATATATTGATAATATTAGTGGTCAATATATATATATATATATATATATATATATATTGATAATATTAGTGGTCAATAATATATATATATATTGATAATATTAGTGGTCAATATATATGTTGATAATATTAGTGGTCAATATATATATATATATTGATAATATTAGTGGTCAATATATATATATATATATATATATATATTCATAATATTAGTGGTCAATATATATATATATATATTGATAATATTAGTGGTCAATATATATAGATGATAATATTAGTGGTCAATATATATATATATATATATATATATAGATAATATTAGTGGTCAATATATATATATATATAATATTAGTGGTCAATATATATATATAGATAATATTAGTGGTCAATATATATATATATATATATATATTTATAATATTAGTGGTCAATATATATATATATATATATATATATATATTTATAATATTAGTGGTCAATATATATATATTTATAATATTAGTGGTCAATATATATATATATATATATATTTATAATATTAGTGGTCAATATATATATATATATATTTATAATATTAGTGGTCAATATATATATATATATATATATATTTATAATATTAGTGGTCAATATATATATATATATATATATATATATATATATTGATAATATTAGTGGTCAATATATATATATATATTGATAATATTAGTGGTCAATATATATATATATATAGATAATATTAGTGGTCAATATATATATATATATATATATATATATATAGATAATATTAGTGGTCAATATATATATATATATATATATATATATATATATATATAATTCCCAAGGGGATAGAATCCAGGTAGACAATTCCAATGTAATAAAGTTCCTGTTCTTCTTTCTTCTGTTACACCTCTCTCGAGAGCTTTCATACACTTCACTCTCACACTTGTTTCCAATTCCCACACATACACTCTCACTAAAATTTTGTTTTTTATACCTGGAATTATATTTTCCGATTTCTTTTTGAATTTGTAAGTCTGAATTGGATCGTGATTACGATTCCAATGTAATAAATTATAACCATGGAATATTAGTGTTTGAGCCTTTTATTTATATATATATATATATATATATATATATATATATATAAATACACATATATATACACACACACACAGAAGCTGGTCTATAGAGGAGAGATTGTTTGCAATGCTGTAAGAAATATATAAGCATCTATCAATCTGAAGACCTGCATTTCCTTTTGGAATAACAGATTAAATTTCTTTGTATCACACAGAAACAAAGCAGACCCTAATTTTGAAGTACATGACTCCTCCCGCTATCCTCTACCTTTGCAAGAGCCAGATCAGGTCAAAAATGGCATACTGTTGTCTTATTTAGGTAGGACCTGCCCAGGCCCCACTCTCCTGCCTTGGAATTCAAAAGCATCTCCAAGCTCTTGTGGGTGATGCATTATTCTTCACCCTTCAATCTCTCTCCCACAGGTGGGATATGGCAAGCCTTTTGCTGCTATACCACTACTTCCACAGAAAGTGCTTGGATGATCTACATTCCCTGGTCCTAACAAGTCAAGCCTTCATGGCAGGAACATGCCATGCCACTTATATAGTAGCAAGCTACCAATATTCCCTCTGTATTCCATTGGTGAGAAGTAAGTTCCACTCTAACAGCTTCTTCCCCTGAACCACTGCCCTGTGGAACTGACTCCCAAGAGGATGTTTCCCCAATCACTACAATCTTAATGTGTTCATGGTTAGGGCTAACTATTATCTTCTACTCCTATATGCACAAATGTTCTAACATAACTGTTTACCTCGAATAGCCCCCAGGCCTTGTAAAGGGTGAACCTTCCTTTTTAAAAAAAAAAAAAAAAGTATATATCTTTGCTCTGAAAGTTTTATCTGCATTTTATTTATATGTGCATATCTTTTCTTTTTGTTCTTTTTAATCTTGCCTTCATTTTTTTGGTTTATTCTCATTTAATTTCGTTCATTTTGAAATTTATTCTTCATTTTATCTGAGAGCTTTTAAATTGCAAAAATTGTAAAAAAAAAAAAAAAAAAAAAAAACTCACTTTATATATATTTACATAAAAGTTGTATTTCTTGCATCAATGTTGTAAAGAAACTTAACAGACACTTGAAGCATTTACATTTATTTGTGTTTTTCTTTTTGATCAACTGAAAAACAAAGAGAATGCTAAGTGCATACATGCACAAAGAAATTCATCTTTATACACCTTACTCGCACACGTGTATATTTAAATATATAAAAATAAGTACAAGCTTCTCTATCTGCATGGTGCGATGGGTAAATTGTCGCCATTTTATATTTTTGATTTGACACAGGCTCATTATTTGTTGTTTTTTTACTTTGTGGACTGCATAATATAGTAGGGTTAGTTGGGCACTCTCTGAGAGTATATGATGCAATTCACTCCACCAAAAATTTGGAAATGGCTTCGTGTACAGCTTTGAATTCATGCCAGAAGCTCCAATACAAACTTTTCAGAGTGTTTTGGTGTCAATCTGAGGACAGTGCAGGGGATTAAAGAGTTGGATGAGTCTGATGATGATTATGGAGATATGGCAACTCGGAAGACTCACTCTGATCATTCTGATAAGAAAAGAATTCCTGAATTTGTTGGTGTCATTTTAGTAAATATATCTGTTAAACGGAGTGTTTTTTTTTTCATTTTTGTGTAATTTAAATGACAATTTATCCATGGCACTCTGTATATCTATCTACCTATCATGTCTATATATATATATATATATATATATATATATATATATATATATATATATATATATCTGTTTTTATATATCTGTCTATATCTCTATGTATATCTGTATCTCTCTAGTTCTCTCTCTCTCTCTCTCTCTATATATATATATATATATATATATATATATATATATATACACACAAACACACTTTATTTAGGATATTACATCAAAAACATGTTAAAACGCTACACAAATGCAATCATGTTTCAATGTGTATTAACACATCTCATCGCCTTAATACACATTGAAACATGATCACATTTATATAATATATATATATATATGTCTGAAGTTATGCAAACCAAATAAACCTCAATAACTCAAAGTTCTGAACCAATATTTGTTAAATTTAAAATTGTCTGTTTCCACCTGTAGTAAAATATTTAACTAAATTTTCTGCTATTTATAATGGTTAGTTTTTGAGATATTTAAAATTTACGAAAATGGACCGACTGAAATTAATATGCAGATCAAACTAACATTACCTCTGAAATCTAATAAGGAATATTTTTTATGTTTGTTCATAATATATTTTGAAACATGGCTAAATGGAAGGATTAAACAAATGCTGAAAAACAGAAAATAACAAAGTTATTGAGTGAGGAAATGTCCAGATTGGAGAAATCAAAGAAGCTTTGCAGACATCATCAAATGATAAAGAAGGCTGTTGAAAATATAAGTAAGTTGAGAACTCGAAGCAAAGGAAATGGCTTGCTTCCTTGAGATGAACGTAAACTAAAGTAAGTTATAGCAAAACATCTTTGAAAAGGCTGGAATTGAGAATGTCAAGAAGGACAAATGGTGTAGAATACTTTGTAAATTGGGATCGGTAAAAAAAAAAATCTAGGCAAACTCCTCTCAGTAAAACAAATATTTTAAAGCATCAAAATTGGGCCAAGAAATACATGAAAATTGTCTTTTCTAAAGTAATTTTCATGAACAAATCTTGAGTGACATTTGATGGACCTGATGGATGGTCCAAAGCAATTAAAACTTACTATATTGGAAATTGAATATGCTGAAGAAAAGAAATTAACAAAATCAATGGATAATAGATTACTGGCTATTATTGAAAAGAAGGGTCACTACATTAAAATATAAAGTATTCAAAGACTTATCATATGTGTTTGTCATTTGTTCTATTATAGGTGTTGATCAATTTTTGATCATTTTATTACCTTTTTATTGCAGTAAAAAGGTTATTTGGTTTTCTTAAATAACTTCAGACAGCAGTTTTTTAGAATACGTCAAATAACTTCTACCTAAAATACTACCTTTATTATTTTTGTTTTGACATCTAAATTGATTGTTTAAAATTTGACAATAGTCCAATGAAGTCCTAACAGATAAAACACCTCAAAGAAATTTTTTCAAATTTGTTTTTTATATATATATATATATATATATATATATATATATATATATATATATATATAGAGAGAGAGAGAGAGAGAGTTTTAAGGTATGCTATATTTATGAGTAAGTATTCAATTTAGGCATGTCTGATTGAATATATTACAAACATTATTTTTCCCATATATTACAATCAAATTAGGTTAAAATCACTTTTATTTCCCCAAGTACTTTCCATCTCTTTCTGAGATCATCAGAAATATATTACCAGTTGGGCCCCTGATGATGAGATGGAAAGTACTTGGGGAAATAAGTAAGTGATTTTTACTGTTACAGTGCATTTCTTGACTTCATTTGATTGTAATATATGGAAAAAAAAAAAACTATTTGTGAATATGAAAGGATTGTGATAAAAATAAGCAGACATAATGTTTGTAATTTATTCAATCAGACATACCTAAAAGAGAATTTTTTACCTAAATACACACACACACACACACACACACACACACACACACACACACACACACACACACACACATATATATATATAATTATTTATTTGAATATTACAACATAAATATGCAATCCGTATATACCAATCCTAAACTTGGGTATATATATATATATATATATATATATATAAATAATACTCTACGTTGGTTGTGCAACTTATAGTTTCATGCCATGTGCAATTTTTGGGTTTACACCGTTTGTTTAATACTTCTGGTTATCATGACATATTTTAAGTGTTTAAAGGAATTGTAGTTTAATTTTGGATTTGAATTTTGGCCCAGATGGCATGAAACTCCGAGTTGTGCAACCAAAATAGTGTTCTGTATATTTTTAATATATTAAATAGCTCTGTTATTTAACATTGAGCACTGTTTTATCTTACAATATAGGGTATATATATATGTATTTGTATACGAACACATGCTCATGCATTTACCTATATTTATCCATTTGATTATATATATATATATATATCACTTACGCTTATATCTACTGAGTTTCACAGAATTATATTCACTCATCAGGAGACTCAGATGATAAATTTGAATTTATTTTAAAAAATTTGATTAACTTAATTATCTCTTGATATGAAACTATATAATACCAAAATCTGATTGCCTTCCAGAATCTCCCATGTTGGCACTTTTTTTTTTTTTTTGAGAGAGAGAGAGAGAATACATATGAAAGACAGAAAAGTGGATTTATGTTGTTATCCACATATGTAGTTAGTCAGAACTATAATCCTGTTCAGTTGATTTTTCATTCACAGATGGTGTCTGATTGCTTCCTCTGATCAAGCCAATCTCTTTTCATAGTATGCCAATCATATATATTTATTTTATTGATTTTTGAACAGATGAAAATTTTAAATCAAATAAACTTTAAAACTGCTACTTTGGGTCTGTAAGACGACACCTCTAAAATAATTTGCTTGATATCTGAGTCTGTTTGTAACCTTGATTTTTACTATTAATGTCCTGTCATTTGAAGTGCTTAAAAAAAAAACTATTTATGATGAAATTTAATTGAGGCCAGTTATTAGTTCCTCTCTTCATTTCACAATATCTTTAAAATATAGGAAGTTGATATGTTTTTTGTGAGGTTTTCCATAGTTTTCAAGCAAAACAGTTTTCAATTATTTATTATAGTTTTTATTGATTACAGTAAAAGGATTGATCAATAATTTGTCAGAATTTCTCCCAATAGAAACGTAAATGAAAATCCATACGAGTATGTTAAAAAATTGTTCGGGTGTATAATTTTTCTTGTCCAGCCAATACAAAGCCCAAAAGCTTGTTAAGGTAGCCTAACCTTCACAGCTAATATCTACCATGCCATGTACACTATTAAAAATGATCCCCAATCTCTTTGTATTCCATAAGTAAGAAAGAAGTTACATTTAGACAGAACTTCTTCTGAAGAGCTGCTACTTTGTTGAACCAACTCCTGAGAGGATGCTTTCCTAACCACTACAATCATAGCTCTTCAAGTCTAGTGTTAACCTTTATCATTCCCATACATCCTCATAAACTGCATTTACCTCTTACTGCTTATACTAATATCATTCAACCTCGGTTTAGCCTTGATTGGTTGACTCATAAGTCATAGTTGTGAAATAAATACATTATTTACTGAACAGCCTAAAAGAAGAGATGATAAACTAATTCTAGATGCAGTTTCCTATTATTCAACCATGGATTTTTGACTTTTAATTCATAGCAGTGAAATGCACTTACTTTCCAAACACTCTGGTATATACATATTCTGTTACTATCAACTTGAGTTCATACTAATGCCAATCTCATGATCTAATCACTAAGTTACTTATTGATCAAGTTACTACCTGAATTAGCCATATTCCTATACCTACACAACTATTTTGTACCTCTTTTTGTTTGTGTGTGTGTGTGTGTTTTAGTAGAATGAGAAACTGATAGAAGAGACAGCTAAGAGCTTTTGGTAGATGAGTCTCATTACAAAAAGAAAACTGCTTTCTAAATAAAGCCAATTAGCACTATTGCTTTTAATTAGTTGTGTAAATAATACCAAAAAATATTTCCAGTTACCTACTTTCCAATTGACCATCTGTGACAGCCGTTAGTCAAGCCAGTGGTGTTTGTGTTGCCTTCTACGTGTCCATTTTTATTGATTCTTTGAATATTTGCATTCACTTTTATTTATATAAAGTTAGTTGGCTTTCACACTTCTTTACAAAACCTATCAAATAATGGGATTTGGCCTGCACTTCTCTTTTTTCTTCTTCTTCTTCTGTCTGAATTTCTCGAATAAAGCATTATTATTTATATTTGCACTGGATGTGCATGTAGTGTGATGGTTATTGTCATGCAAAGTAGGATTGGTTTGTCGAGCTTAAATTCCAATTGAAGCTGTTGCACTCACTTTTACACAAATACCCTTGGAAGAGTATGTATTCATCCATTAATGTAACTTGTCTGAACATTTGCGATTAATAGCTTTGTTTGGCAACCAGTCTAGTAAAAGACAAACTGTGAATTCAAAACCAGCTTGAAAAGTGGTGTGTTCTGCCAGGCATATCCGGAACATTCACCATAAACATTTTTACCGTAGGAAAACTTGCCTCGGGAATTTTTGCCATAGGAAACCTCATTGTATAGGATTTTTCCTGTAAGACAATTTTGCTGAATTTTTTTTTTTTTACGATACCGTTATCTTAAATTTCCCTTTTGGAGTAATGTTCAGTTTAATATGTGAAGTATGTTGTTATCAAGTATATATGGACATCTTTTTTACAGGGTCAAACATCAGAAAAGAAATTAAAAAGTAAACATTTATTTAAAAAATAAAAGACTAAAAATATATCAAATTAACAAAGAAATAATCTAAAATGTGTGCAAATTCCAAGCAATGCTTCGTAAATGTGTTTTTGTGTTGGACTGTAATGAAGCATTTTCCACTGAAGTTGTGCATTGGTATCAATATATATTTCTTCATTTGTACTACATCTCCTCAATATTATGTTAACAGAAAGTTTAACGTTAAGTCTGAAATATGAAATTGCGTGATGTAGGTTCTGGTGTCAAGTTGAAATTTTTGCGCTCCTCACAGATGAGGATGAATGATGTAGGATTTTAATCCTCTAACTTCGCTTATTAAAATGTTTAAATTGATGTAACAATAGTGTGAACCAGATATACTTGATAACAAGGTACATCGCATATTAAAAAACAAAAATGGGGTGAAATTGTCTTATGGCAAAAATCCTATATAGCAAAATTTTCTACAGTGAAAATTCCTGAGGCAAGTTTTCCTACAGCAAAAATGTTTACAGCAAAAATTCCTAGAACTTCTGCCAGGCAAGTTAGACACATTGACCTTTGACCTTAACAGGACTCTTGGCATTTGGATTAATAACCTTGTTGTTATCACACTGTTTCAGCCATTTCACCCTCCACCTTTTTCCAGTTGCCTGTCAGTCAGAGAATTTCAAATTGAGCCTTTTATTTAATCTCTGGGTGTAGATTGTTCTCACCTTGTTCTTTTTAGTACTAGTCAATTATTTCTTGACCTGTTTTCACTTGTACTACCTGGTCCAGGGATTGAACTCACAATTACTATGCCACCAAATTTATGAACCAAAGTTCATTAAGCTATTATTACATTGGACAATCTTGAACTTAAAACTTGGAGCATTAAACTTAATGTTATTGCCAGATTGCTGATGATGTGGTTGCTGTCACACTTGACCTCCTTTGCCGCCGATTCTCTTTTCTTGTGGCTACTTCTGCTGAATTCTTACTGTAGTTTTTCTCTTTCTCTTTTTGACAACTGTGTCTTAGAGTTTGGCATCTTGCTTATTTATTGGTTCAGATTTGAAATAGTTAAAGATTGTCATATTCAAACTCAATACAATTAATCCATTCTTACAATATTATTCCTATCTCCAACATGAAATCTCTGTCAGTACTAAAAAATGATAATGTCTATTATAAGTGTTAATGTTCAAGAAAACTTTTTCTTTCTTCTATGTGATATGTCCCTTCAGGATGTTGTTGACTATGGCTCTCCACAATTTCTTGTCCTTTGTAGCTCTTAATAAATTTTGTCCTTTTCTTATTTCTCCTAAACCCTGTTATGCCATCCATTTGCTCAAGCTCACTAAGTAAGTTATGCATTGCTTTCCTCTGTTCCTCTTGCCTTCAATCTGTCCTGTGAATATCAAATTTTCCAAGCCCTCTTTTCTTATTCTCTACACTAGAAATTTCAATTGTCTGTTTCTGATGTTAAGTCTAAGTGTCCATTTTGTTTCCATTTTCTCTAGAACTTTTTTGTTGCTCATATGTTTAGTCCATAGTATTCTCAGCATCTTTCTGTAGAACCATATTTCTGTTGCTTCAAGTTTCTTCATCTTTAAGGAGATTGTCCAGCATTCATTGCCATATAGGAGGACTGATATTCCATAAAAGTTCAGTACACTTTTCATTATTTCTAGTGGAATTTTCCTGTTTCTTAATACTTTGCTTAGCCTTTGGAAGACAACTTTCACTATCCCAATGTAACTTCTGATATCCGTCATATTTTCTGTCCTCTGTTAAAACACTTCCCAGATATTTAAATTGTTGTATTTGCTCAATTTTGATATCTCCAATTTATAATTCACATGTTGGGCTGTCCATTTTGCTAACAACCATGCAGTATGTCATCTTGCAATTTCTTCTCACTTTCCTTCTCTACTTTTGGTTGGAGTTCTTGTAGTTTCCTTTCTATGTCTGCTATCAACACTGTTTCATCTGCATATCTTATGTTGTTAAGATTGTGACTGCCAATAATGTATCTGGGTAGGACTTCTAATTCTTTTAGAATTACCTCACTGTATAAGTTCAATAAGTCTGGTGAGAAGACTCATCCTTGCCTTACTCCCCTTCACTCTTCATAATTAGTTCCTTATTTTTGTACTTCACCAAAATGCTGATAATGAAAAAATCTTGGTTTTTGATTTTTTTTATACAATAGATACAAAATTTGATGTTGGCATGTATGCCTTCTTTTTTTCTTTTGTTCAGCTACTTCAAAGCCCAAGAGCCACTCAAGGTAGTGGATTACTGAATGAAGGCATTATATAGCTCTAAGGGGAGGAAATGTGCAGATTATGAGGATGTGTAGGATAGATAATGGTTGACTCTAGACTTGAAGAGGTTAAGATTGTAGTGATTAGGGAAGCATCATCTTGAAAGTCTGTCCCATGAAGTAACAATTCTTGGAGAAAACAAAAGTCTGTGTGTGGAACGTCTTTTGTAGAAAATGCATATCAGTGCAGACACAAAAGATGCCCTGAGTCACATGTGGACATATCTGTCAAAGGTTTTTTTCCATTAGCAGCAGGACAGCATGGCATATCTAGATCCGGGCCTCTCTGCAACTTGTCCATATCCAAGTGTTTGTCAACCATTTCATGTGCATAAAAGTGACAGGAAAACCAGCAGTCTGCTTTTGATGAGACTCGTTTTGCTATTGTTGGAGATTTGGTGTTTTGTAAAACTATTCCATTGGCACATTTTATTGCAGAAATTATGTACTGCAAGCTGTGCTGTGGTTTGTGAGGCAGGGGCCTTACTAATCATTATTCATTTTTTTATTTCTTCCTCTCTCTGCCTGTTCCTCTTTAATTAGTAAGAGAGCAATCTGTTACCTGTTAAGCGTTTCCCCTCAACCTTAACACATCCTTGTCTTATTTTCCTATATCTTACCAATTGAATGTAAAGGGAATGAGGATGATTCAACCCTGTGTATGTGGCATGGATGTCTGAATTGATGGAACTAAGGAATGTAGCTCATCTGAACATTTGCCATGGAAATAACAAGAGAGTAGTGATAAGCCTGCAACATTTTGTCTGTGAGAAAAGGGCTGTAGGGTGGGAAATTTATTGCCTACAAAGTTGTGTAAATGCCTTTAAATACTGTCAAGGTAGGAAAGTGAAGATTGGGCCAATGCTTGAAAAACTGTCCAGTCACATCCAATACCTCGAAAATCCATCATTAAGGGTATTTGCACATAAGTGAATATAATGAACCCAACTGGAATTGGAACTCTACTCTCCAATTAACAATTCCAATATCCATCACCCATCTAGGTACTGACTAGGCTTGATGTTGCTTAACTTCAGTGGTCGTACAGGAAATGATGTTTCAATGTGATAAGGGTGTAAACCTTTAATTATTTTAGGTATCTCAGGGTGTATATAGTGTTTTTCTAAGCATAGTTTAAGGAGCACCCAATTTCATGATGTCTATAAAAAAAATGGTTGTCATCTGATTGACAATGGCAAACTGCACCTGAAGTATCTTTCAAAATAGTATGCCAAAAATTGTTTCAAGAGTGAATGTCAAATCAAAAGTTTGCTATTTAATCAACATTTCTTCAACCTGGTTGATTATGAGATCTCCCGTAATCTGATTGAAAATTTGGGTTATTTAACAAACATTTAATTGTTTATTTACATTGTTTACATATGGTCTATTGTCCTCATCTTTGTTGCTGTTATTACATTTTGGCCACCGTACCCTCTGTTCTTCATCAGCTAATTGTCAGTACAGATAACTTTCAGGAACTCAATGGAAATGGATCATGCAATAACAAAGCAGTATTAACTAAGAACTAGACTAGATACCCGTAGACTTGGTCAGCAAAACAAGAACAATCAACTGCTATAGAGTAAATAAAGGGTTTCAGTTCAAAATTCCCTGAAGGTTATGTGGATTGACCAGCACCAGATGAAAGCCAGCAGGCACAATGGCTGAAATGTTATGAGGATAATAACAATAAAGCTGAGGCTAATAGTCCATGTATAAATAATAATAAATAAGTTCTAATTCCAGAAATTCAGACAGAAATTTAAATTTTTTTTTTTTTTTTTTTTCACCCCAAGCAAGGCTGGAAGTCACTAGCACGCAAGGGGTTACAGAAGGTTTGGAGGAAGAGCAGATAGGAGTGGTAAAGGAGAGGATGTGGAGAAAGATAGTGGATCGATCAAGGCAAGGGGGTTACAGAAGACTTGGAGCAAGATCGGATAGGAATGAAAGGGGAAAGGATGTGGAGAAGGGAAGTGGATAGATCAAGGCAACTGGAGATGTCGATTGACGTTACACTTAAATAATTGGAGATTATATTTGTCAGGGAAACAGGAATAAGGAAGGGAGTTCCACAGGCGAGATGTGCGAGACATGAAGCTATTGGAGTAGAAGAGACGTCTACATCTAACAGTTTCAACGGTGGAGGGGTGGGAACGGGATGCCAGCCTCGTAGGACGCTTAAATTCATGAGGCCTGGGAACCAGCGAAAGCAGCTCATTGGAGCAATTACCATGAAAGTATTTGTAAATGTTTGTTTTTGTAATAAAAGAGGTGAGATTATCATTCACATACATACATACATACACACACACACACACACACACACACACACACATACATACATACATACATATATATATATATATATATATATATATATATATATATATAACTGTGTCAAGAGAACATGAATTTTTAATTATAATCATACTCTGTCTTTCAAAAGCTGAACAAAGTATTAATGAACAAGAGAATTTTGTTAAAAATAAAGGAAAGTGTGCTGATCCATTATATAGTATCAATCAGTGGTGTAACTAGAGTGAGGCGATTTGTCACTGGGTGGCACTTTTATGGGGGCAGCACCCTTGTGTCTGTTGTAGGCTATAAGCCAGTATAGGATGTATTAAAATTGGTTTTAATGTCTGGATAGTACTCACAGTTGAAACATCTTTTTAATTTTGAGTAATTTAAACTATGGCATATATATTGGCCTATCTACTGTATGTAGAGTGACAATTGACAGATGAAATAGTTTCTGATGATATTGGAGAATTTGCCAACAAAAAAGCAAGAAAAATTACTTTGTTGAAAGTTGTAATTTTCATTTCAGAAATAAAGATGGTCCTGATTTTTTACCCTTTTTTTTCTCTATATGTCATTTTTGCTTTTTAAGTGTTACTGATAAAATTTAAGTATTTTTAGTGTGTATTTAAAGCATACTATAGGTGAGTATGTAAAAGTAATAGTGGAACACAAACTAGCTTTATAACTTTGAGTTGTTGAGTTAATTACCCTTGACAAAATGGAAGTTTGGAAAAGGTAGATCTACACAGGTGGCACTGCTAAGTTTTTTGCATGGGAATAATTATAAGAATATTATTGGCCAATCATTGAGCTAGCCTTATATATATATATATATATATATATATATATACATACATACATATACACACACACACGCTCTATCTCTGATATTGAGCACTTTATCCCATAAATATAGCATGCTTTAAGAGTATATTTCTTTATATATATATATATATATATATAACAGAAAATAAATAAAAATATATTTATTTTAAACCTTTGAGCCAGTGCATTTTATGTCTTATGTTTCTGATAAAATAATCATCCTACCACCTATCCACACTGGCAACATTTGGATGTGAACACATATGCCACACAGTAACAGCTGAAGTCTACTGCGAACACCTTTAGCATTTGAAAACAGCTTTGAATAGAAAACCTTCCTAGTTAGTGAACAAAAAAGGTAGTCATTCTTCATCATGATAAGGCAAGTTCTCAAGTGTCCAGAGACTTCATAAAGCCATCATACTCTCCTAACCTTGCCCTTACTGACCATTATTTGTTTAGGAGTTTGTCTGTCAAAATAGTTTTTTTAAAGACACACTTTGAAAGAAGAGAACTTGAAAATCAGTTAGACTCTCTCTGAATTCAGATCAAAAATTAAAGGAATTTTACAAATATTCTATCAAAAAAAAACTGTTTAATAAATGTAATCAGATTATTGAAAGGGAAGGAGGATATGTCAATGATTAAGCATATCTTTAATCACCACTATATTTGGGATTTAAAATAAAATGAAACATTGAACACTACTTTCATTTCAAGATATTAATATTTTGAATCTCAATGTTTCAATATCAAGTGTAAGTACAAAAGTGAAATCTATGATATAACTTCATGAAAGCTTTTATGTAGTTTCGTACAGTAATTAATTATCTAAGAAAAAATAGGTGTTTCATTTGTATTTTATATACCATGTACATATCAAATTAAAAACAAATCCACTTTTAATTCAGCTTGGATGAACAAGGTAAGCGTTTAGGCTATTTGAGAAATTTGTAAAATTAAAAAAGGCAATTTCTAATATCTAATTCTTACTTTAGACCATATATATATATATATATATATATATATATATAGTTGCGTAATATATTTTTGATGTGTCAAGTGTGGTCTTCATTGCTGATTTTGGGTTTTGCATCATCTTGATTCAAACAGCAACCCTGACCTGACTTGTAGTCAGGTCAAGGTTGCTGTGTCCTTGAAAGCATCATGCTACACACCTCAACATTGCAAAATCATAAAAGTGTCCGACTAAGAGTTTGACCATTCTTGCTAAAATCTGTCAGTCAGCATCACCCAACGAAAAAAGGCTTTTCATGCTCCCTCCTATATACTTGTGATTTTTACTTACGCCAGTTTTGATTCAAGTTAACTTCCCCTGGATTCCTAGCTCGGTAAGCCGGTCTCTTTCTTGTAGAGATCAATCTGTGGCCCCCTTGCCTTGATCGACCCACTGTCTTTCTCTTTCACCACATCCCCTCCTTTGCCACTCCTATCTGCTCTTCCTCCAACCCTTCTTTAACCCCTTGCGTGATAGTGGCCTCCGGCCTTCCTTGGGGTGATACGATTAAAAAAAAAAAAATCCAAATGTTTCATTCATTTTAAATTACTAATTCCATAACATTACTAACTCATTAACTAAACCTACACGCGTACCCAACCCAAATCTATCATATACCTAAACAAGCACCTATACTTCGCCAAAAATTACTCTGACTTGTAAAAGCGGGAAATCATTTCTAAAATATTTACTATTGTTACTATCAGATAAATCTTTAAATTTACATTTACTTTATGCACTTAATGAAATTCCATTCAGCCATTCAACACTTTTTTGTCTGCAGTCAATTTGGCTATACATGACGACCATAGGTCTTCTGTTGTCGTTCAACTCTTGCAACACGAGCAGCCCAGTGAAGTTGTGACTGTATCAGGGAAGTCTCAATTCCACAGATGTTGCATTTTGCAAAAAGACCAGCATTGGATGAGCACAGATCACAAAGAGACATCCAGCTGATTGATATGCGGTCCATGATTCTGAACTGTAAAACAGTGTAGTCAAAACAGCTGCTCTATAATATATAATTAAAATGAAAGCTGGTCCACGTGTGCTTCTTATAATATGTAGATTTAATAGGCCACTTAATGAAATTGGAGGAATAAAAAGGCAACAGAATGATAACAATATTGGCAATAAGATTGATGATATATATATGATAAATATTTATAGGCCTTTTGACTAAATTCATGCTTCAATTTAGTCAAAATGCCTGCTTATATATATATATATATATATAGGATTGGTGTGGATGGTGCTCAATACAGACTAGAGTAAATATTATTTATTCAAAATTTATAAGATAAACATGTTATAAAATCACTACAAAAAACTCTTTATTTTACATTCAACACCATCATTTGAGAAGACACCAGAAGTGTTGAAACAAAATGGCTATTTTTGTAATGATTTTATAACATGTTTATCTTATAATTTTTGAATAAATAAAAAATAAAATATAATGTCATCTTCTGTGCTGCCCCTGCCCTGCTTGAATTCTGCAGTCCACTCTTTCACAGTTGCATAGGAAGTGGGGTCCACACCATGTGTCTGTACTATGTTCTCATGGATTTCTTTGGGTGTTATATCTTTCTTTTGCAGATATTTTATGACTGCTCAGGATTCTATTTTGTCTATTTTTAGATTTGTTGCACCTTTTGTTTAGGCTTCACCTGTAGAGAAATTAAGACACAAATCAGAATTAGTTTTTCTAGTTTTATAAGAAGTGGTAGTGTATTGCCACAACAAAAATGTTCAGTTATGGCTCTTGTTTCTGGGTGAGGCTTAGAACTTTTTAAATGACCCCCGTATGTATTGTTTTTTTTTTTTGTGTTACCTATCCTGTCATTTTAATAGAATTTGCATTTTGTTTTTACAGAGGAAAATACTTGATGGAAGCTTGGGCTTTGCAGCTGGGGTAAGGATGCAAATCTTTTTCCTAATTTTGTAAATTAAGACATGTTATTTAATTACTTCAAATGATTTAATAATTTTCTTCTAAAATAAAAAACAAAACAAAACAAATACTTGTAATGTTGTACAAAATGTAAAACAATTATATTCATTACTATTCCAACCAGCATGCTCATCTTCGTTATACTCGCAACTGTAACAATGATTTCTCAGACATCTTCAGAAGATAAGGAGATAAATTCCTTCCTTTTAAGTCCACTCAGCTATTAGAGTTTCATAGGAATTTTGTCTCCAGTCCATCTTGAGTGAACTTAGGGGTTAGTATTTCAGGATTCATGTCTCCAGTTTGTCTTTTGAATTGGGAAACATAAAAATTTTATAAACGATTTTAGATAGTCAAAAAAGTAGTCCTTTGAAGGTTTGACCACCCATGTAGCTTTGGGGTGGTCCCAAATCTTCCAGAAAGACAAACGGATGGAGGTGGTGGGACCACAGGATTATGCATATGAGCAGAAAGAAGAAGGAAGTTGGGGGAAAGTGAGTCCAGCTGTGAGAGAAGTAGGTAGATGACCAGAGGAGTTAAAGCTGCCAGCAGCTAGTGATAGAAGGGCCAATAGTAAGGAATCAGCAGTCATTGAGGTCAGTGAAGTTAAGAAGACAGCAGCCCACCTCTCAAAGCTGAAGGAAGGATTCCATGTGAGAAATCATATTGTTGTTACTTCCCAACCAGAGAGTCTTGAAAAACTATTGTCTTCATTCTTTTTTTTGTTGAAAGCAATCATGGCCGAAAAGACAAACCTGTGCACATAGCGAGTTGGTTGTATATGCAAATACACTCAACCTTGGATGTCATCACAGGTGCAGTGAGCGACAAACGATCGAACGTTATCACAAAACTCGTCACAATTTCGCAACAAATGGTATCACACAACATTTCGGCTGTTGTATCCTCCAACCGTCCTCAGGTTTATGTTGCCATCATTGTATAACAATCAGAATGCACATGTTGGTCTGAATAATAAGGTATATGTAATATCAGTCCTATATGACAGTGAATGCTGGACAATCTCTTCACATATGAAGAAGAGACTTGAAGTAGCAGAAATATGATTCTACAGAAGGATGCTGAGAATACCATGGACTGAACAGGTGAGCAAAGTTTTAGAGAAAATGGAAACAAGAAAGGCATTTATAATTAACATCAGGAAGAGACAGATGAAATTTCAAGAGCTCATAATGAGGAAAGAGGGCTTAAAAAAGTTGATACTCACAGGACAGATTGAAAGCAAGAGGGAGAGAGGAAAACAATGCATGACCTACCTAGTGAGCTTGAATAAATGGATGGCAGAACAGGATTTTGGAGAGATGTCATAAAGACAGAATTTATTAAGAACTATAAAAAACAGGGAATTTTGGAGAGCCATGGTCATCAATGTCTTGAAGAAATATGGCACATAGAAGAATAACAGTAATTCCTTATCTTGAAAATTCTAGTCTACTTAGAAGGAAAATGTCAGTTTTAATCTAGTAATGTAATTTATTATAAGTTTATAGTTGCTTTCATTCAAATAATCTTCCTTGTCTGATTATTTATCTATGTTTCTTAATACTTTAGGAACGTTTAACTTTATTTTGTATAGACATTATCACATATTAGTTTTTTCACTTCAGTCTTCAACACAGTATCTGTCTTTTAAGAATTGCCTTGCAGTATTTGCATTGTAGAAGGAGAAACATCTTACCTCCTGGCACAAAATGTGCTTGTACATGTCTGATGTGCAAGATACTCAGAAGAAAACATGGGCGATCCAAAAGCTACAATTTAAGAAAAACCTGTTTTCTTACCTTTGAGAATTTGCAGGACAAATTTGTGGCTTATGCAAATTTCCAGGCCTCAGCCACTCAATAAAATAAGCGAGATAACAGGTGGGTGGTGGTGCTTTGTGTGTGGAGTTTCATGGTTGTCTCACTGATTGTAATAAAAAAAAAAGACAAGGTACAACTTGATGCTCCATCAGACATACCTTTTTGCAACATTTGTATAAAACACATTTTAACGTTCTTTTGTAGAATGTATGAAATAGCATATTGAGAAAGTTGAGGCTGACTAATAAACCAAGATTTATATGCAATTACATAATATTTCAAAACAACTTTTAATAAGGTACTTGTTTATAAGCAAATGCACTCAGATTTGATGAAATCCTAAGCATCTCCACTACTGACGTCAGTGTAGCTTAAGCAACTGAAAAAATAATAAAATAAAAAAGACAAATATAATATTAAACAGAAATAGTTTCTAAATGCTTTATTTTATAGTGCAGTCAACAATTCTACTGATTCTACTAGTTTACTTACGTTGAATTGTTTTTTTCTATTTCTTACACTAAAGTTTATTGTAGAGGATTGGTAAATAGGACTGTACCTATTTGCATATGTTAAGTAGAAGTAATATAAAGTTGATCATAAACTAAGGAACATGCAAGGAAGACTAATGATCATGTGTCTTAGAAGAAAAATAATACAACAATATAGTATTGCCAATAGGATGTTTATGTCACTTGGATGAATCAGAATTTGTTGAGACTTTGATTCGGTGTTTTACAGGCCAGTCAAGAGGGGGAGAAAATTAAATAACTGACCTCTTTCTAGCGTCGACAGGTTGTTGAATCTGTAATGAAAATTTCTTTTATGGCATACCACAAACAATTGGAGAATTTGACTTTTGTTGAAATTTCAGAAGTTATAAAAAGAAGTTTATAACCTAAAAAGAAACTTGTCATCATGGAAAGAACCAAATTTCTGTTTATTAAACAGAAAAATGATGAATCTGTTAGGCAATATCTTCACAGATGAAGAGAAGCTAACAGATTCTGTGAAATTTGAGAAACTTGGAAGTTAAGATTTGACTATTGAGGATGAAATGTGACCAAGATCTCCATTAAAAAGAACAGGACATAAACCTTAAAGAGGGAGAGGAGGAAAGACATTGCAGAAGAAGTTTGAGAATAACCAAAGACATTAATCCTCTTTGGTTCAGGGAGGCGTAATGAATTGGTAAATAGGATATGTTAAGTAGAAGAGAAATAAAGTGTATAGTAAACTAAGAGAGACATCTTGAGGTGGTGTAATGGTTAGCAAGCTTGTCTTACTAGAGCATTTATGACTGAGTAGTGAGTTCAATCCTCACTGGGTGACCCCTACTTTCGGCCTTGTGCCACATCTGAGCTACACTTGGAAAATCATGATAGTAAACTAAGAGAAAAATAAGAAGTTGGCTACTAATCAGGTGTTGTAGAACAACACAATATAAAATTTAAGCAACCATTTAAGCAGATTGTATATTAATTCTTGTGCAGAAATTAAGCAGATGGTATACTAATTCTTGTGCAGAAATTAAGCAACTAGAATACTAATCAGAATACTAAGTTTCTTACCACAAAGAAATGTGCATATTTGCACTCTTTTCTTCATATTTCAGAATTATGATCCCTACTTGCCTGATTCAAAAAGTATATTGGTGAATTATTTGTTTGTAGAAAGATCAGTATTCCAACAAGTGGAATTTTTCCAAACTGTGGTCTGAGATAACAAGTTGGAAAATGCATTGTTCACACAGACAATGCAGAAAAATCTGCAACGTTATTGGTCCTGACCTGACATCCCCGCTTCAGTTACTTTCACACCACCATAATGTCGCTTCCTTTTGCCTCTTCAATAAATATATCCGTGGTAACTGTTCTGATGAACTTTCCTCTATAGTACCTAGACTTTATGAATTTAAGCGCAGTACTAGGTTCACGGCAAGGTCTCATCATTTGACAGTGGAAATAGCTAGATGTAATTGTAAGTTCTATGCTAATGGTTACTTCTCTCACACTTCTCAACTGTAGAACTCTCTTCTGGCTTCTTGCTTTCCAGTAAAGTTTTATCATTAAAAATTTAAATGCAATGTCAATCGTTATCTTCTATATTCTTAATTGTTGTTCTTTTATTGCTTTCTCTCCTTAATAGTATTTTTTTCTCATATTCTCTCACACTCAGTAACCCCTTCTATCTTTCTGATTTTATTGCTTTAAATGATAAAAAGAAAAAATGTCAGCACTCTTTTCTTTGTTTCTAATGAGATTTTCCTGTTTTTGCATGAATGAATGATGGTCAACTATATTTAGGATCATAGAATCACTGTGAACGCCACAATCCTTAGCTGCTTAGTATGTGGTTTGTTGGGGCTATATATGATTTTGAATTCAGAGTTGTCCTTCTCCTAGACCAGTTGCCACCCAAAGCTTGAGGACCTAGTCTATCTTGCTATTTAACCATAAATGAGGATAAAAGAGATGGATTTATTCATTTCCCAAGGGCATTAGCACATGAATGAAGGTAATGAACTTGACTGGAATTCAAACTATGCTTTCTGATTCCTCAAGACGAGCTGCTGTCCATTACTCGACTGTGCCTCTAATTTAGCTTAGGAAAAAGATAACTGGCCATAGTTAAATGTAAATAAATGGCAGAAGTGTCCAACAAACAGAACTGACAAACTTTGCAATAAGCAATAATAAGAAAAAAAAAGAACAGAGCAAAAAATAATATAAAGCAAGCAAACAATATATGCAAGGCAAATCAACAGTAATAAGGCAAATCAACAGTAATAAGGCAAAGCAACAGTAATAAGGTAAATTAACAGTAATAAGGCAAAGCAACAGTAATAAGGTAAATTAACAGTAATAAGGCAAAGCAACAGTAATAAGGCAAATTAACAGTAATAAGGCAAAGCAACAGTAATAAGGCAAATCAAGAGTAATAAGGCAAATTAACAGTAATAAGGCAAAGCAACAGTAATAAGGCAAATTAACAGTAATAAGGCAAAGCAACAGTAATAAGGCAAATCAACAGTAATATGGCAAAAAGTTCACAAACTAAAAATTAAGGTTGACACACAACAGCAAATTTGGATATTGTAGAATCCTGACTTCAAGACAAGACAGACTGGGACTGAGTCATATGAAACCAACAAAGGACCTATCTTATTGGCTAGGAAGAAATCCCAGCGTGCATTTTTGTGCGGCTGCCTATAAATTGTGGAGAGGGGAAGTGTTTTGCAGTCATTCCCAACTAGGATTGAATCCGACATAACTTGTACAAAAAGATTAATGTACAAAATTATGTACTGAATTTGATTTTGGTGATGAAGAGACTGAAATTGAGCACAACATAAAGCCTGAATCATTTTGTGGTGACTCTTCTGATTCAATCACTAAAGTTATACGTCAATGAATGAGAAAACCAAGTCTTACCTTGAAAAAGAATTTCCATTGTCTGTGCTGTTTGTTGAAAATGAAAATTACGTCTACTTTAATCTTCTTTTATGTGCTGTGTTCCTTCAGGACGTAGGCGATCATGGCCCTCCACATCTTCCTGTCCTTTGTAGCCCTGAATGAGTTTTGTCTTTTTGTTATTTCTACCAAACCCTGTTCTACCATCTATTTACTGAAGCCCATCAAGTATGTTATGCACTGTTTCCCTCTGTCCCACTTTCCCTCAGTCTGTCCTGTGAGTATCAGATTTTCCAAGCCCTCCTTCCTTATTACATGTCCCAACTGCCTCTTCCTGATGTTAAGTATAAGTTTCCTTTTTGTTTCTAGTTTCTCGAAAACCTTATCATTGCTAACATGTTCGGTCCATGGTATCCTCAGCATCTTTCTGTAGAACCACATTTTAACAAAACCTTGAAAAATGGTCATTTTCACACTTGCCAGCTAGTCTTGCCCAATCATAGCCTTTCTTAGCCCAATAAAAGAATGCTTCTTTGAATGACAGTAGGACTATGTTCTTCGTGAGTGAAATAGAAATTATGTTGCAAGTCGGGGATACAAGTTTTTGATCACACTTTTCATTTTATGCTCCAACTATTTTTGACTTTGGACATGCAAAACTTAATTATGACCTTTGGAATTATGATTTCTGATTTTGGGACCTGCCACCCACCCCAGTTGTTATTTTCTCCTTAATATAGGAATATTCAGTCAGTTATGTGCCATGTATGATACATACTTAGATAATCATCACTGACGAGGCAGATTTTTTTTCCCGCAGTAAGTTGCCATTTCTTTCTGCGGTAGACCAGTTGCCATCCAAGGCTATAGAACTCAATCTGTTTTGCAATTTACCCATAGCTGGTGGGAGAAGAAGAGAATTCATATCTTTCCCAAGGGTATTAGCATGTAAGTGAACGTAATGGATTCAATTGGAATTCGAACTCAGCTCTCCAATTCCTCAATCTGAGCTGCTGTCCATTACTCCATTGTGCCTCCTTCCTTGGAATATTAGTAATCTTAGAAAGCAAACGGTTTTTGATTTGTAAAATTCTACATCATGCTAACAATAAGACATCCTATTTTCTCATTAAAAAGTAAAGGAGAAAAAAATGTTATTGAAGTGCTTTTTTAACATTGTTTCTCTTGTAAGGAGACAAAATACTGACATAGTCAATCCCCTCCATTTTGTTTTATAACTGAAATTTCATTCAAAGCTTTTTTTTTTCTTCTTTCCTTTTTCTTTATTCCAGCGTTTTGCCACACGCACACCCACAAGGGCTGAGATGCCCCATTGAGTGCATGCCCTCTCCATCACTAGACACCTACAGTTTGACAGATGGCTAGGAAATTGTGCTGCTAATTTTGACATTCTTCTTGGCTTTGTCTGTGTTACATGCCAGTGGGACTTAGTACTAATAAAGCTAACCCGAGAGTCATACAATGCCACACACACACTCAATGGTGGATAAGTTGTTCTTTTTTGCTTTCCTTTCTTTCTTTTTCATCATCATCATCATCATCATCATGTTACTACTACTACTACTACTACTACTCTGAATATTACTAAAGGAAAGTGAATGCAGAATCTTATCTGTTGGTGATGCTTGACTTTCTGGCACCATTGGAATCCTGTATGGTGCTACTGGCATTGCACATTTAGTTATTAATGCAATTTCTTGTGGCAGTTAAATGTTACTAACTTCTTCGACTACAGTGGGGAGGGGGTCACTTATTCTGCTTTTTGGGCTTCAAGAAAATGGCACCAAAAAAGCTGAAATCTTATTTTCATTACCGACCATCTATTCATCTAATAAATCTCTGATCAATAACACAATAATTTAGAGGTGGAAACAGGTGTTAAGAACAAAAATCTTTTCATTAATACCATCATATTATTTTTTTTTATTTTTTAAGAGTCCATAAAGAATTAGGAAACTGAATTATAATCAAAATAATCAACACAGGAAAGTTGCTGAAAGTTGTTTCGGAACAACATAGAATGTGTTTATTTTTTCTATCATTTTGAAAGACTTTCATTGTACTACAGCCGTATTTCTCAACCTTTTTAAGCAATGGCACACCTAGGAGCAAATGAAAATGTCATGGCATTCTTAGCAAAATTTTTAATGGGTATTTTAAAAAATGAATATTAAAACAAAGTATTTAAGATAACATAATTGAAGAATAGTGAAAAGAATTATTTGAGAAATAAAAGTTTAATACTTATTCATTATTCAAATACTAATGCTGTACCATTACTCCTTCCACACACACACACACACACACATATATATGTATGCTGTGACAATATTTATTTAGCGTTGAGAAACCCAATTTGCATAAATTAGAAGTAGAAAATTGCAATAAAACTGTTAAAGCCTTTTTTAGCTAATGTGGGATATTCCTTTTGTATTGAAATCCAAAATGTATCAGTGGGTACCATCAAATGTTTAAAATACCATTACCCCTTCCACACACGTGTGCCATGACAATATTTCGCAGAACACTTAAGAGGATTGTGCGGCACGCTATTGTGCCACAGCACTTCAGTTGAGAATCACTGTACTACAGGAATTAATTTGCAGTATGAGAGGTCAGGTCAGTGATGTATCCCAGTATTACCTGTTTCATAGTCTGATTATTGGCGACTGAACTGGTATCCCCACAACCCGGGGACTTCATTGTTATTGTCCCAGCATTGCTAGGCCATGACAGATCAAATCCTGGGTATAAAGGGTGGGGCCAGTTCAGCACACACTGCACTTCACCATGAGAGGTTACTAAGGTCAGTTAAAATAAGTATAAACTAAATAAAGTATGATATTGGGATGTTTTTATTTATTCATTTAATAGATTACTATTCGGGATAACTTTCCCACGGATTGATAAATTATCTACTTTATTGAATTGGCAGTCACTAACCTTTTATGTTGTAGTAATGAATTCAGAAAATTGTAGTTTTATGAGTAAATTATGCCTTATGTTACCATTTGTGGATTTAAGAATAGCTTTATGATAAAAAGAAAGTTGTTTTGCTCAACAAGTATTTTCAACATAATCTCCTTCCTTGTCAATGCACCTAATTCCGTGGTGACTATTAATCACATAGATCAAAATAAGTTTCAGCTAATGTCTGGCTGTAAACTTATTAATCCACTTCTGTAGTTTAATCTACTATAAACAATAATAACATGTTTTTAAATGAGATTAAATACTGAGATAGTAAATTATGACTAAAAAGTCAATCTATAATTTAAGAGCTGCTAAAATGCTATGATTGCTTTTGAACATGTAATAATGATGATTATGATGATAATTGTAAGCACTTCTGGTTCCACTAGGGAATGCTGGCAGCAAGACGGATCCAGCGGGCACTTTCAATAAATAAGTTAAATTTACCACGTCTCATGTCATCCTTGTGTTGCTCTGACTTTTCAGCGGCAAGTCTCATATTATCTTTCCACTTTAAGCTTAGTGGAATAGAACAACTAATCTTTATCAAAATCCATTAAAAAAAAAATTATTTTATTTTATTTTTCATATTATTTTTTTAAAGCTAAGTCTTTATTTTGGACATTTTACAAATGTTACCTGTCGATAAAATTAAAAATTTAGATTTTAGAAGTTTACTTGAGATGATATGTGTGACATGTATATTTGAGAGATGGAGAGCAAAAAATTGAAAAAAAAAAAAAAAATGGTGCAAATTTGTTTAACATTGACTTTGTTGTTGAAGCGAATGAAATGTAACCAAGTACTCTCATGTCTGGAACAGATGAGCCTGGTTGGCTATTTAAATCTCTCCCCACCCCTGAACTACCCACTGTTGTTCTAGACCCTTTTATTTTCCATTTTATTTCAGCCTGTCTGCTTATTCCAGCAATTTCTCAGCCCAGCTCTTGGTTCCAAGAACAATATAATTTTGAATGATTTTTCTGGCCTAACCTTTTGTTCTGTCTTTTGCCTTCTATTCCAGGCTTAAGTGCAGAAAAGCATACAGATCCAAAGAATATTACAAAGTATATTTTCTTTTTTTATAAGTAAGAGTTTATATTAAGTTTGTGTTTCTGACAGCTACATACCTAGTTAAAGCCCCCCACCTTTACTTTTGTTCAGATATTAATGCTTGGGATTTGATCAACATCAGTTTGATTCATATGTATTATTTGCTGAATTGAGACGACTGAACTGTGTATCACATTGTTTCTATTTCAATGGATTAGCCACAGAAGTTCCACTTGGGGTACAGATGCTTTTTATTTTGTGTGTGTGTGCGTGCGTGCATGTGTGTGTGTGTTTTATACCATGTAAGTGCTTTACTGTGGATACAAGACGTAAGTAGTATTGGGAATTTCAGATTTCTTAGATGCAATCTACTTATCTGCATATATTGAACTCTTTCCTGTGATTTTAAGTTCGTAGAACTGCCTGTCTGTATTGATTTGCTATTCATACACAATAATGGGTTTCTTTTTTGTTTACCTTCTTATGTTGCTTCTTATTTAAGGTTTCTAGAAATTTACTGGAAAAGTTTCAGATTGTGTTTTTATCTTTGGAAAAGAGACAATTTGTAGAAAAAATAAGATTTAAATAAAATATTTTAATAAGGGTTTTCTTTTTGTTTTTGTTTTTTTTCTCTTTTTAATAATTTCTCCCCCAGGCAAGGCAAGGCCACTAGGATGCAAGGGGTTATGGAGAGTGAAGGAAATGAAGAGGACAATAAAAGAACAGGATTCAAGAAGACAGAAGATGATGATTGACATTGTATTTAAAATATTGAAGATTGTAGTTGATAGGAAAAAAAGAAAGCTGGAAGAGAGTTCCACAAGTGAGAAGTGCAGGAGAAGAAACTATTAGCATTGAACTTACAATTACATCTAGCAAATTCAACAATGAAACCTATCCGCCAATCTAGTACTGTGCTTAAATTTGTGAAGTTAAGGTACCAACAAGAAAAGCAATATTTATTTTTTTTTAATACAAGAATGTGGCACAAGGCCAAAAGTGTGGATAGGGGAAGGCTGGTCTTCAGTCAGTCTTATCTTAAATTTAGCTAGCCCTACCAACATAGAAAGCTCATCAGAATAATTACTGTAAAAATACTTATAGAAAAGGCAAAGGGAAGCTATGTTACAGCAATGGGAAAAGGACTGAAGCTGAAATGCAAAATCAGTTTTAAAAATGAATTATAAACATACATTTGTATATGTGAACATATACCAAAGTGCTACTTGTTTGTATGCACCCCCACCAAAAGCAATGAATAAGAAAAAGTCATAGGTAAAAAAAAAAAAAAAAATCAGAAAATTTTAATATAAATAGGTGATATTTTTAATAATTGATATTTTAATTTATTTCTTCTTCTATATGCCATGTCCCTTCATGATATGGACAGTCATGGCGCTTCACAACTTCTTGTTCTTTGTAATTATTAGTAAAGTTTGTCTTTTCACCATCCCTGTTCTAACATCCATTTACATAGATTAGTTAGATAGGTTACACTTATATTAATGTAGCTATGGTATCAAAGACTAAAGCGCATTAGAACAATTTCCATGAAAATACTTATAGAAAAACCCTAGGGAAGTTACATTACAGTAGTAAAGAAGTGGTTGAAGCTGAGATGTCAGGTCAGGACTGATAACATTGCAGATTCTTTAGATTTTGTCAAGAATCTTTAGGTACATAGTAGAAGCACCAGATGAAATGTGGCAGCAATATTCAATGCATAGATGAGTGGTAGACTTATAAAAGTGTAAGGTAAGTTCTGGTGAGAAAAATTGTGAAGCATAATGCAGTGAACCAACTTTCCTGACAGCAGTCATAGCAATGGACTCTATATAATCTTTCCAACTCACATCAGTAGAAAATGTCAGATCAAGATGATATAATGAGTTACTCTCCTGGGGGTTAGTTTCAGAGAGAAATAAGAGTATGTTTTTTTTTTTATATTACTGTCTAGTGATACTTGGAAGATAATTGACTTGTAGTGAGTCCTGATAAAAATAAAGTCTAAAAATAAACAAAAATAAAAAGAATTCAAGTTAAAATAAGGCATTTTCATTTTCCTCTAAACCCCTTATTTCTTTCTTTCTTTCTCTCTAAACTTCTCTTTCTATACTTCTCTCAACCAATGCGAAGGTAACCATCAAATAAAAAGAAGAACTGACTGAACCCAGCAGAAAAATGCCAGAATTTTTCAGGAGCAGAGCCTACTTATTTAAAAATACCAAAAATTAGGGAGGCTCCACGCATAACTTCCATTATGAATAAAATGAAAAATAAAGGAATACTACAAAATAAAATAATTTTGTCTCATCAAAAAACAACTTGGAAAATTTCCTAAACTTGGAAAATGGGTGCCTCATGAATTGTCTGAAAACAACCTCAAACCCCGAGTTGACATCTGCTCTTCTCTCCATTCTCGCCAACTTGTTTCACCTTTTTTGAATAGACTTGTGACTGGTGACGAAAAATGGATCTTTTATCGAAATGTTAAGCGTCGTAGTCAGTGGCTTGGTAAAGGGGAAGGACCCCAGCCACAGCCGAGAAGGGAACTTCATGGGCAAAAGTTTCTTCTTTCAATCTGGTGGAATTGCCAAGGAATAATCCACTTTGAATTCTTATCACCTAATGCAAGAATTAATGCTCAAATATACTGTCAGCAATTAGAGCGTTTGAACCAAGCTTTGAGGAAAAAAAGACCTGTTCTAGTGAATCGAAAACAGGTGATGTTTCATCAGGACAATGCGCGACCACACAGCAAGAATCACGTCACAAAAGATCGAAGAACTTGGTTGGGAGAAAATTCCTCATCCACCTTATTCTCCCGAACTTGCTCCTTCAGACTACCATTTGTTTCGTAGCTTACAGAATCATTTGGAAGAAACAGCTTTTGTAACACAGGAAGAGGTTAAAACTGACATTTGTTAGTTCTTCGAATCAAAGCCAAAAGAATTTTACAGTAATGGAATTAGTAAGCTTGTTAATAGATGGAAGGAAGTCATAGATATTCAGGGAAAATACATTGTTGATTGAATCTGTAATTAAATGTAACATTTGGTCACTTGTTTTCTTTATTCAAAATTCGGACAGAACTTATGGGATGACCCGATATTATCTATTTTAACCCTTGAGTCAGTTCATTTTATTCCAAAGTTTCCAGTAAAGAAAATCCTACCAACACCACCTTACCACAGACTAATCACAATACAATTTGCTCTCTTCTACATTGTAATTAATTTGTTTATTTTTTCATTTGTTTATTATTATTATTATTATTATTTATTATTTACTTTTCAAGGTCATTCAACTTATCCATGATTTTTGTATACTTGCTTAAATGAAATTTAATTAAAAACATTTTTTTTTCTATCTTTGAAGGTGATGACAGCTGCTTCCTATTGGTCTCTACTTGATCCTGCTATTGAAATGGCTCAATCCTCTGGCTTTTACGGAACCAATGGGCAGTGGGCATTCGTACCTGTTGCAATTGGGTTTGCTCTTGGCTCCCTATTTGTTTATACAGCTGATTATTTTATACCCCATACGGTGATTAAATATACATTTTTTTTAAAATTTTATTACTTTGCTATAATTTTTTAAATGGTATTTATAGAATCTTTTTTTACTTTTCGGCTCAATTTAGGAGGAGATAGAGAGTCAGACAAAAAGAATACAAGGTTATTAATAAAATTCACTCATACAGTTAGGAGTTAACAAAAATATAAAGTCTCAAACCCTTTCTCCAAATTAAACAAATTAAAATTATATTTCCACATTCAAAGCTAACATTTGACAAGTTAAAAGCACTTGTGGGTTCAGATACGGAAACACAAAAATATATGAAAAAAAACATTCGCAAGACTGTTTTATTTAGTCAAGATTCCTCTTTAGTACACTGATATGCTGGAGAGATGTCTTTGTTGCTCTCATCACAGCATTTTAGCTATTTTTCCCTTCGACCTTCTTCATATATCTGTTGGTCTTCCAGGAATTTCCAACTGAACCCTTTATTTAATGCAAGTAGTTTGTTTTCATTCCGTCCATGTCTAGGGATATCTTGTCTTAAAAACAAAGCTGAGGACATTAGTCCAAATGTCAAAAAAATAAAGTAATGACTCATTGCACCAGAAATTCAAGCAAGAACAACTATAGAAATGCATACAAAAGGGGGTTGAAAAGTTCTGGAACTCTGTCACCCGTGCGACAAAAGAAATAAGATAAAGAGAAATAAAGGGAATGACAGAAGGGTTTTGTTTTAATTTTAGTGATTTGGTCAGTGGCTCAAAAGTTAAAAAAAAAAAAAGGCTTACTGGCAAGTTGGAAACACTTCAAAATAACTTCAGTCGAGAGTTGCTGGGTTTCATCACGTGGTATCGTTTACTTGTCAGGTCAACAAATGGTAGTAAATGAATTGCTCGGAAGCAGATTTCTACAACAACTGACTTCGCCAGTCAACTCACTTAATTTTGGTACCAACTAATGAATATGAATACCCAGATGAAAGGCTCCCACTTGTAAAGTCATTCAAAGAGTTCTTTGAAGTCTATATGACCTAGAATCCAGAGAAATTTCCTTTATAAAAATAGATTCTCTTGATAACCCAACCTACTTCCTGAAATCAAACCAATGGCAAAACATCAGATGTTTTTTGAGGAAGTGTCTCTTTGGTTTTATTAGTTTCTTAGAATTGCATATAGAGAGACTCATTATTTTGTCAAAGTATTCAAAAAATATCAAATTTAAAAAACAAAAAAATTAAGCCATCTTATAAGTTTATTAACGTTAGTAATTTTTCTGCATGCAAATTTTTCACAATGTTTAGAGTTGTTATTTTTAAAACAATTTTATCTTGGAATTTTGTCCAATACTAAACTTAATTCATATTGCATAAAACCGTTCCTTTTCAAATTGTTGACATCATTAACAGACATTCAGAACACAAACAGAGACATGTGTCAAGGAACACATAGAAAGGACTTAATTTAAAAGAGCAGAAGACAACTTTGAAAATACTCGTATCTCCAGCATAAACAAGACTTTGTTTCATTTTAAAAGTAATTTTTTTATATCACCCAACTCCAGTTCCACAATTTAGTAAATGGATAGTTAAAAATATTTTTTAAAAAAAATGGTCATTTTCTACATATGAGGAAGGGCTGAAAAAAGTTCTTGGCCCGATTATGATTTTGTCTCGTAATAAAAAAAAAAGCAGCCAATGTTTGGGTATTTAATCAGATTTTAGTAAGTGGGTCAGACTGGGATTTTCTCAGCAGCAACACATCCCTCGTATAAATGCTTGTTTCATTATTAGGCTGCAGACTTATTGATGTACCCTCCAGCTCCAACACACATACACATCTCAATCAAGGCTGACTGCAATCGATATACATACATGCATACATATAATATATATATATGATAAAATATAGTTTTAAAGTATGCTATATTTCTGGATAAAAGTGCTCAATATCAGGGATAGAGCATATGTAAATATTGGGTGCAATCTTCAGGCCAAAAAGATTGTTGTTCAATCATGAAACAGATAATGGTTGGTGTTGACCCCAGTGTCCACTCTTATAAATATTTATAGATGCTCTATCTCTGATATTGAGCACTTTTATCCATAAATGACTTAAAAATATATTTTTATCATCTATTTTTATCTATTTATCTATCTACATACACACACGTTTCTCAGAATTAACCTGTAGAAAACATAAGCTAGCCAGCAAACTAAGAAAAATTTTAACCCCACTCCTTGGCATTATTAGTCCAACATACACAAAAAATTCAGGTGACCTCCTAAACAAATTAAAAAACATAGACATTAAAAACAAATATATGGGTAGTTTAGACATAAAATCTCTATACACAAACATCCCTATAGAGAAATGCTTAAATCTACTAAAAAAAATACCTAACAAAAGCAAAAATTAAATTACCTCTATCTACACATAAAATCATAAAAATATGCCAGCTAATCACCAAGCATTTCTTTATTTTTGACAACCTACTTTACATGCAAAAATTTAGTTTACCAATGGGATCTCCTCTCAGTGATGTTCATGCTTGTCTATTTTTAGAGTTTTCCTTTTTACATATATATATATATATATATATATATATATATATATATATATATATATATATATATACACATACACACTCAAGGTACTAGTACTAATATCAAAAATTGTTTTTCTAAATTATTTAAAATAGTTTAATCTCTCTGAGAAAATTTTCTTAATGTTTTTTGTCTAAGAGATCATTTTTTTTCCTTTTCAGGCTGATAGTCCTACTAGTATTGCCTTAGCTTTTGATACAGAGCCTAAACGACTCAAAGATGGAGATATTTCTACTCAAGAAATCCAAGAACAAAGTGGCCAACAAAAAGATGGTAATTTCTTTTATTTTTAATTTTAGATTTACAAACTTTTGAAAATAATCCTATTGGTTACATTACTTGGTTAAAAAGAAGTATCATATTTGATGTCATAGAAGACCCTCCACTTTTTTCATGATTTTTTTTTTAGCCATTTTTAAGGGGAAAAAATTTCCAGGTCTTAAATGCAAAGTTGAGGTGGTCTAATATTTACCCAGATGCCATAGACTAGTAACCCTTATACGAAGCTTAACTCTATGATACTGCAGATTTTTGTAATTTAAATGAGTCTCTATTAGTCGAACGCCGTTCGTACAATTCAAGATACTGCTGGTTCAATCCACCATTTGTGCCTTCTGCACACTTCAAAATGTAGACCCATTCTCTCCTCACTGTTTCAGCCCTCTTTTATCAGGCCAACACTGCAGCCGACCAACCAATCAGCGTTCTTCGCTTTTATTCTCAGTTACCCAGGCAAATAGCCTCGTCCAGTCTGACCAATCAGCACATGATTTGCTATTGATTGAAGCATGCCAAACTGTATAAAAAAACCCTGTTACCACACATACTGTTGGAATAGCTGGACAGGAAACTAATACCATTTTCAAGGAGTGAAAATGGCAAGGCCATGTGCTGCACATTGAGGTAAAACCTTTATTTTCCTTTGCATCAGATGCAAACCACTCTGGCTCGCTTGCTTCTATGGGACTGTTCACCACAATTTTTATTTTTTCGATGTCATGTCTCTTCAGGATGTTGGCGATCATGGCTCTCCACAGATTCTTCTTTATTATTTGTAAAATGTCATGCCTCTTTGGGAAAGATAGTGAAGTGGTATCCTTTTATCTTATCCATGGTTTGAATTCAGTTTTCATTCTCTTAGACTAGTTGCCATCCAAGACTAGAATAACCCATACCTGAGAAGAGAAAACAGATGAGGCCGGTATTTTAACTCTGCTCATCAGTTTCATGTTTTGTGTTTTAAACCATTCTGCTACCCACACATCCAATACTATGATAGTAAATGGAATGAGGTAGAGGTATTGTATGCTATCAAATATGATGGACTAAGAATTTATTATGTACCATACTAACTAAACAAATACTTATTTACACTAGAGTAGATTGAAAAAGTTACCATCAGTAGTTGAAGGTAATTCATTTTTAACAAAATTGTGCACTTCAATAAATTCAAAAACTGACTGGTTTAAATTTTTGTTTCTTGCAATATATGTATTATCATATATTTTTATGTCTTCTCTCCTTCAGTTTCAAATTATTTAAATTTTTTTCTCTGAGCACTTTACAAAAATGCATCTCTGACCATACAATTATTTTATATATATTCATTATCATTGACTAAATTAATTCATATTTTAAAAGTGTCCACCAGTACTGAATTCATATTTTAAAAGTGTCCACCAGTACTGAATTCATATTTTAAAAGTGTCCACCAGTACTGAATTCATATTTTAAAAGTGTCCACCAGTACTGAATTCATATTTTAAAAGTGTCCACCAGTACTGAATTCATATTTTAAAAGTGTCCACCAGTACTGAATTCATATTTTAAAAGTGTCCACCAGTACTGAATTCATATTTTAAAAGTGTCCACCAGTACTGAATTCATATTTTAAAAGTGTCCACCAGTACTGAATTCAGATTTTAAAAGTGTCCACCAGTACTGAATTCAGATTTTAAAAGTGTCCACCAGTACTGAATTCAGATTTTAAAAGTGTCCACCAGTACTGAATTCAGATTTTAAAAGTGTCCACCAGTACTGAATTCAGATTTTAAGTATCCATAAATAATTCTAATTTTGCTAGTATTGTCAGGTATTAATCCATTGCTAAGGATGTCTGAAATAAGTTATTGGATAATTGTTGGCAAGTAATTGATATCCTATTGCATGGCAAAGTTTTCAGTAACTTTTTTCTAATCACACAGGAAATTAACTTCTGTCTTCACTATATATAATTTTATATGTCTTATCAGTCAAACATTAGTTTGTTTGCTATAGATAAATTGAATACAAAACAATCTGTGTACTACATGTTATCTTTTAAGTGTTCTGCTTAACACAGGACCTCTTACTTCTGTGCAATGCATATTACGTCTAAGTTTGTTTTAATCACTTGGGATTAGGATAGTTTTTGTGCACTGTCATATCTTGTCAGTTGCTCTATGACAATCACCGCCTTCATCACTATTTACAAATTGTCTTGAATCGCTCTCCATGAGCTTTTAGAAACCCAGTACAAAGTAAATAGGCATGAAATATTTCATCAACCACTCTCAAGTGGTTCATCCAACAGACTTCTATTTGTGTTATGATTTTGCGAAAAAGGCTTTCTCATGGACACACTGATGAAAATAAATGTATCTCACTGATTTCCAGATTGTTTAAAAGATATATATATTTTTATATATCATAAGAATTTTATGAAAATCTGTGACAAAGTGGGGAAAAATTTTATGTCATGTTTCATCCTTTAGGACTTCATCGGACTAAAGTGATATTTGCATTGATACAAATCAAAATATATTATTCTACCCACCAACACCATCACAACTGCAATTGAAAAGAATTTATCTAAGCATAAATTCTGTTACAACCACTTCTAAAACAATAAAAGACTGAATTGATACAAAGCAAGATAATAATAAGCTAAAACTTGAAGAAGTTTATCACTGTAATAATTGCCACAAGGTATACATAGGAGAAACCTCAAGGAATTTAAATAAAAAATTATATGAACACAAAAGGAATCTTTTACAAAAAAATCATTAATCACTGACCATAATTTTGATTTTAAAAAATGCTACTTTAACTTAAAGTGAAAGCAATCTATTAAGATGAAAATATATAGAAAGTGCTTTAATAACTAGATCATTCACAGTAAATATATATCCAGGTTCTTACATTTTACCTTTCTTGACAAATATTTTATTATCACAATGTGAGATACTTAATAATAAGAGTGATAAAACAAAGAAAAAGAAAAATTTTTGAGTTTCAAATTTCTTTTTTAATTTTCAAAACTTTAAACTCAACCATTTTAGATTTAGCATTCCCACATCTTGACTTTTCTCCATCAGTGCATAATTATAAACAACATTTATGTTTATATCACTGCTTTCAACCCCTACATATATATAATTCCATCAATATGAACATTACTTTATTCTGCTGAAGTCCTTTAAATGGATGAAATGCATTATACAGAATTTTTCCACTTTGTCATTTAATTGCCTAAAATTCTGATATTTTATATATAATATTCTCTCTCTCTCTCTCTCTCTCTCTCTCACACACATATATATATGTATAAAGAAAATCTATGACATGGTGGGAAAAATTGTTATGCATTTTATTATTTTTATTGGATTAAAGTGATGTTTATGTTGATGTGATTACATATGGGTATGAAGGAGAGGGGATGCTTAAATTGAAAATAATTTTTTTTTTTAAATATGTGGTTGTGTATATAGTCTAGCCAATTTCATTTTTTTTTTAATTTTTAAAAACAATTTTAAACTTAAAATTTTTAAATTTAGCATTCCTACATCTGCAGCATATATATATATATATATATATATATATATATATATATATATATATATATATATATATATATATATATAATTATATCCAACATTTATGTTTATATCTCCTTTCTCACCCACTGCATATGTATAGTTCTATCATGATGTAATTTATTTTTTTCCTTGAACAAGCTTAAAGCTAATAAACTAATTTCTCACCAATTATAAGCAGTCTTTGTCTGGTTTCTTATTTACAAGCTGGATCTGTGGAAATTGCACACGTGGCGGTTACTAAGATTATCCCTTATCTCATTTTTCTGCTTCTCTCACCCTTTGTCTTGAGCTTACCAGAAGAATGGGTTTCCAAGCCTAGCTTGACTAAATTTTGAATTTCATCATAAATTTGTGTGCTACTTTTAACCCATTAATACTCACTGTAAATTCTGGTATTATAAAAATCAAAGTCTGGTATTATACATTTCTAAAACAATCTTGTATTAATTATAGCACTCCAACCCTCCGACCCCCACAAATCAGACAGTGAGAATTAAGGGGTTAAAACAAACTGAACTGACTGGTGTTACTAATCAGAATTAAGTTAATTATAAAGTTCATGGAACTGTGCTTTCAAATGTAGCCCAGTTTGGTAACTTTGTTTGTATCTTCTCATTCTCTTCCTTATCCCTTCTAATCTTCATTGACCGTATATGATTTTTATCTAAATGTTACACAAAGATAAATTAGTTTCACTTACAAATAAGGAATATTCAAATATTTTTCTATGGCAGCCTCTCTTTTTATCCTTCTCTTGTTCTGTCTTTCCATAAAGAATTTCAATGTATTGCAATTTCTCTGCTTTTTCTATTCTTTCCATTCTTGTTTTTTTAATCAGTATCGCCCCAAGCAAGGCAGTAATACCACTAAGACACAAGGGGTTACAGAGTGTGCAAGAATTAAGAACAGAAACAATGATGATGAATGGAAAGAATAATCAGATGGACATTGCATAGTGATTGACATTGCATTTAAACTTTTTCAAATTAAAGTTGGCTGCAAAGCATGTAGCCGGAAGGAAGTTCCACAAGTGAGAAGTGCGAGAGAAGAAACTGCTAGCATAGAACTTACGGTTACATCTCACCAGCTCAACTGTAAAATGGTGAAACCTTGCTGCCAATCTAGTACTGCACTGAAATTCATAAAGTTTAGGTAACATGAAAGAAAGTTCATCATAACAATTACCATGAAAGTATTTATAGAAAAAGCACCTGGATCCTATATTACAGTGGTGGGAAAATGACTGAAGCTGAGATGCCAGGGCAGAACCAGTAACATTGCAGATCCTTTTTTTGATTTTTATCAAGAATCTCTAAATATGTAGCAGGCAGCAATATAAAGAGAGGACAAATGGTAGACTTATAAATATGTAAGATAGATTCTGTTGAGAAAAATTGTCTAGCACAACACAGTGAGCTAACTTTCCTAGCAGCAAACCTAGCAAATGATCTAATATAATCTTTGCACTTCATGTCAGTAGAAAACGTTAATCTGAGAAGGTGCGGTGCACCACTAGACTGAAGGTTAGCATCAACCATGTTGACAATAGGTAAAAAGGATTCTCTCGGATGACTAAAAGAAAGCAGTTTCATTTTGGTGGTGTTAAAATTAACAAAAAAAATCTAAGGAAAACTCATTACCATGGCAACATTCTTGTTAAAATGAAAATCTTTTTAAAAATTAGGAGTTAATAAAATTTAAAATAAATATCTGAAATTATCAAAATAAAATTTAAAACATAGTAATAATAAAATTTAAAATATGATTATTTTCTTCAATAATTATCTTTGAGAAAAGGTGATATAAAAAGTAGCACTGATTATAACTACATTTTGTTTATTTTTTCATATATAATCCTTTCATTTGGTTTTCTTTTCATTCTTCCTTAGCTTGCTTAATTCCTACCCACCTTTATTCCACCTTCTCCTTTACTTGTTTTTTTTTTCTTTTTTTGTTTTTGTTAATAATAATATAATAGTAGTAAGTTACTTGATCAGAAAGCAGAACTGATTACAGCTCATTATGACTGGGGATCAGCCAGAAACTACACTTTGATCTTATGTAGAAAAGCCTAATGGTTATACATCTAAACAAGCATAACTGATTTCAGTTCAGAAAGGCCAAGGCATAAAGCAGAGACAACACTCTGAACCTAGGTAAAAAAAAATCAAACAAAAACATCAAACCACTTTGAAGATCATATGCATAAATTGTAGAGTAGAAATGGAAGGTCTCATTAGATGATATGTGTAGACGGTAAAGACACACAAAAAACAAATAAGCAAAGTGACAAGAGCTGTTCTTCTCTGCCGTCGCTACACAGAAAGAGATTTCAAGACTCCTTTCCACCCAAATCAAACGTACAGGCTATAACTGCCTCTTAGTACGCCAGTCAGTCAGTTCGCACGTCCGACTCTATTTCACGAAGTCCGCCGAAAGACTGAAACTATCTGTGCCGCTAACGTCTCCTTTTTATGGTACTCCGACACTGCAAAATTTGCATGTGTTGTTGCGCAATCTCGTTCTGAACGAGACCGGCGCGCATAAAACGCGTCTTCACAAGCGGCCATGTTTCTTGCAGGATTCGCCACGCAGGCAAGACACGTTCGTACGCGTTTTGAGTTCCTGGGTAAGTCATCACAATATGGGACTTCCACAGGCAGACATAAGTTACTGCCTACAGTGTTATATAAACAGCTGAGTGGCCAGGGGAGAAGTGTATATTTTTATTTGTATCTTGTTGGTATGAGAATAAAGTAATTGGGAATTACTACTGCCATTGCCGTTGTGGCTATTTTACATGGTGCTGTGGGCAGAATCTTGTTAATACATGGAATTATCTTAACAAAATAAGACATGGCATCTGCACTAGTTGGAACCCTTGATTTCATTGCTCAACTCCTGCAACGAACGATAGTTCTACAAAGGGAAACTATCATGCTTCAGCAGGATGGAACCCCTAACACAACACAAACATCAAATACAAAAAAAAAAAAAAAGACCATCCTGTCATTGAACCCAACACAATGGACAATGACTGGGCATTATTTCTTGACACTTGGACTTAGTATAAAGAGATGTGTAAACTTATCAACCCAGTCACAGTACGCAATGAATTAAGAACAACATGCTCACCTGAAATCAACAGGCACCTTTTCAACCTTATAGGGGCTGAAACCTTAAATTTGGCTATGGAGAAAAGGCTTTTGCCACATATCTGACTCGTTGCGGTAAAGGGTTTGCACAAGGAAGTTCACCAGCAGACCTTTCATTCCGCAGGACAATCACTAATTTTTTAGCAAGATTATGAGCTCCAGCCAAATTTTGTTCATTCACAGTTGATTGTCCCAACACGAAAGGCTGTGGTCAGTGAGTCAGCTACTTGTGTGACGTGAAATCTGGGCAGACGATTGTGGGACTCACCACCAAAGAGCACCAGAGTTAAGTTTTAGTTGAGAATGCAACCTCACTGCACTCGAGCAAAATTTCAACTGACTTGTCAGCTTGAAAATGATGGACAAGTCAGCTGCATGGTTACTAAATGATGTTAGCTCATCAACCTCGTTCTATCTATAGGTAATCTGGCCATGAGCACCATGCACATTGACAAACATGAAGAACTAATGTACCCTCTTCTCCGCTGAACAAAAATCCTTGTGTGGGTCACGGGAAAACATTCCACTCAGGTGAATCAATTAGTAGAAGAGATTGCCCAGCAGCTAAACTGGTATGTCATAATTGCGGGATTAGGGGGGTCACATAAAAATGGTATGCCAGAAATTTATTAAAATCAGAATTAGAACCATAAACAAATTAATAGGGTCTGAGGCAGGGTGTGATTCATTCACTTTCTCAAACACTAGTTTGAAAGTTTTGCACCATCTACCATGCTGGCAGATCAAAATGGAGCCATAAAACCTGTGCTATACCTCATCTTGCAGGGAAGTGAAAGGGATTTGAAAGAGGTGTCCCAGATGCACCACCATCACTGACAATAGAAGGGACTATTATGCATCAAACCCACACGTCATTTGGATGCACCCAAACTGATCCAATTAGCCACGGTAATCATCACATCCTTGTGTTCGCTGATACAGGGGCTCAAACTTGTTCAAGTGGACAAGAGATATTAAAACTATTCAGGTGCCCAGACAAGTACCTCATGCCAACTAATCATCAAATACAGGGCATCACAGACAACCAACTTCATATAAAGGGTGTGTTATTCATGTATATAAGAATTGGCTCAAGGGAGACATGACAGGTGGTCTGTGTGTCAAACAACATGTCTGGTTTTTACTTATCAGAATCTGCCCCGGCCTACATCTGTTGCCACCTGATTTTCCAGCCCAGATATCATGGCACAAATCACTGAAGGGTGCAAAGTAAAATGCTCTGTGCACATGTCCATACAGAAAATCCATTCCAGTGATGCCTAGTAACATCCCCGTTGCTTCCAACGAAAACCAGCAGGCACCCACTGTCCAGTGCATTTAATACATGCCCACACCAACCCTTACAAACCACGACAGGAAGGCCATCCGATTAACTTCATCTCTGATGTGACACCATCAGTGGTCCAGTGGACAATTCTACAACCTGGTGCTCAAGTATGGTAGTTGCACCCCAAAAAGACGGCTCCCCCAGATGCATATTGAACTTGCAAGAACTGAACGCTGCCTCCATGAGGGAAACCCATCACACCATGTCCCCATTTAATCAGGTCTTCATTGCTGCGGCTCAAATAAGGAAAACAGTTCTGAATGCATGGAATGGGTACCATAGCTTACCACTTTCCCCAGCCACACAAAATGCCACTACATTTATCACTGAATGGGGCTGATACAGATATCTTCATGCTCCCCAGGAGTTTCACACATCTGGAGACCGATATGCCCATCGGTTCGATGATATTACAGTGGACATGGTTTAAAAATCCTGTCGCATAGATGATAGTCTCCGTCGGGATGATTCTATAGAGGCCTTGTTCTGGCATACAATGGAATATATAACCCACTGTGGGGAAAATGAGATTGTGTTTAAACCTGACAAATTCCATTTTGCAGAGAATGAGGTAGAGTTTGTCGGGTTCTTAATAACGGTCGATGGTGTAAAACCAATGAAGAAAATGACTTCTATCCTTCACTTTCCTACACCCACTATTATTATGGCTGTCAGGTCCTGATTTGAACTAGTGAATCGGGTATATTATGCATTTTCACAAGCTGAGGTGATGGGCTCTTTTCTGTGAATTAGTATGCTCAAAGAAACAATTATTTTATTGGGATGTATCGCTTGACCAACTTTTTGAGGGTTCAAAGCAAGTAATCATGCAGAAAATTGAGGACATTCAATAAACTAACCTACCTTTCAACAGATTACAGTAAAACAGGAATCGGTTACTTCATTTTTCAAAAAACACTATAATTGCCCTGGTGAAGCAAACCCAATTTGCAGTGATTGTCAACGGAAAATTATTTTGGCCAGATCCCACTTTACCAATGATGCAGAATTCCACTATAAACTGGTTGTAGGTGAAACTGGCCCTTGTCTATGGACTAGAATCAAGTTGGGTGTTTATATTGGGATGTCCAGATTTTGCTAATGAAATTTTCTCAGATCGGGCCCTCAAGAACATAAAGAACCCACATCTCTTTAATTTCAATGAATTCATACTAATGTATAAATTCAGCATTAAACGTCTCCCTGGAAAACTTAATGCTGAATCTGATTGTGCCTCCTGGTACCCAGCATGAATCCCGTCAGAAGATTTGACAGAAAGTCTCCAAATATCATCTGCACATATACAACAGAAGCCTAGATGGTCATTCTATGGGGCAACTACAACTGATGCAGTCAAACCAATTGACAGTGCAATCAAGGCTACATTCATGTCCACATATGAGTGTGACCCCAGATTGAGGGCTATCACATAGATAGGATCATTGATAAAGAAAGTTATACTCTGATGGAATATATATGGACTGGTTTCCCCAAATCACACCATGACCTCCAGTTGGTGATCTCTCGAGTTTGGCCCTTACACGAGGAATTGTATTTGTGTCAAAGGAGTACCAATCAAGGCGAATAAAATTCTTATACCTTCGTACCTTTGTGCGGAAGTACTTGAATATCTACATTCTGCACACCAGGGTGTAAATGGCATGCTAGCAAATGCCTATTTTGGCCTGGTTTGAATGCCAGTGTCTGGCAGACCAGAGTCCAATTACATGTATGTAACTCTCTCTCACCATCACAGCCTAAAGAGTCCTTAATGCCACCGTCTAAACATGAATTCCAATTTCAACACACTGATTGATTTTTTTTTTTTTTTTTTTTTTTTACCTACATGGTGGAAATTGTTATATACATAGATTGATACAATGGTTGGGTGGAAGTGACCCTAACGTAAGCTGGGTAGGCCAGGGCACTATGTGACACCCTGAGAATTTGGTTCTGCACATATGGTGTACTTGAAGAACTTTCTTCTGACAAGAGACCAACTTTTGATTCCCAAGAATACACTTGTTTATTAAGAATTGGTGAATAGGGAAAAAGTACTTTATCGGCTTACTACCCACAAAGCAATTGCCGGGCAAGACTAGCTATCAAAATAGCTAAGCATATTCTCTCAGACAACACGGATAGTTGTGATCAGCTGTGTCATGATTCTGCAGCCGGTGCTTTGTTGACCCAACACAACACTCCTGTCCAGAATTTTGACATGTCTATTGTTATGGTGTTATAGAGTTGTGTTATCAAAGACCACCTCCATGTCCTATGGGACATAAACAGTGGAAAGAAATTGGTGAGCTGAGAGAGGTAGGAGCAATGGCTAAAAGGCACGTGTGGAACAAACTCTTTTACAATGAACATTGTCACTGACATCAGGAATTACAAATTGGTGATTCTGTTCAGATTTTTGAAGAATTGTGAATATACTTGTGATTAATAAGAACTATTGCCATCATCATTTAAAACGAAAAGGCCTGTGAATATTAAACTAACATTGACTACAATCTTCTAATTTTGATTCCAATTTTCTTTGTGTTTGATAAAAAATATACATTAAAATACCTAATAAACATGTTAGACTTTGTATAAATGAATTGTGGTACATGTCTTTTCAACAAGTAATTGCCTACAATAACTATTATTGTTTATCAAATTTGAAACCACTGTGCTGTGTCAGAAAATTATTCTTGTCAGAATCCATCTTGCACATTTATAAATCTACCATTTGTTCATGCATTGAATACTGCTGCCACATCTGGTCTTATGCTCCTGCCGTATATCTCAAGAATCTTGACAAATTCCAAAGAAGGGTCCGTAATGTAACTGATCCTGACCAGGCATCTCGACTTCAGTTACTTTCTCACTGACATGACATAGCTACCCTTTGCTATAAATATTTTCACAACCACTGTTCTGATGAGCTTTTTTCCCCTGGTAACTTGGCTACATGAATTTAATCATGTTACTAGATTGGCAACTGGGTCTCAAAGTTTTACTTTGAACTAGCTAGATACAACTGTAACTTCTATTCTAACAATTTCTTTTCTCACACTTCTTGCCTGGGGAACTCCAGTTTAATTTCTTGCTTCTCTGTCACCTACACTCTTGAAAAAGTTAAATGCAATGTCAATTGCTATCTTCTGTCTTCCTGAACCCTCATTTCTTGTCCTTTTCTCACTAAAGTTTTCTCATTCTCTTTCACTCCCTGTAACTTCCTGGCATCCTTGTGGCATTATCACCTTGCTTGGGGTAAAACAATTTAAAAAAATAAAAAATAAAAAACACTTTCAAGCTCTGTTTGTCAAAATCACTACCCCAAAGCTACTTTTATGATAATTAAGTTAAGCATTAAATAATTACAGTG